>JAHBOF010000087.1:0-410697 GCA_020736565.1 Coprinopsis sp. MPI-PUGE-AT-0042
ACTAACCCTAACCCTACCCTACCCTACCCTAACCCTAACCCTAAACCCTAACCCTGCTCAGGGATTTCGATATCGCACTCAGCGATGGATGCAGGAACGTGGACTATCACGGTTCATATTTTCGTGAGCGTCAACGAGAATTTAGAGATGAATAAATAACACCCTTTCCGCTCCCGTTCTCTCCAAGAAGACCATATCGATTCCCATAGTTCAGCGACGCCTCCGCACCCTCGATGAGGAGACGGCCGTGCAAGGAAAGGGCAAAGGCGTCGATCTTGATGACACGACCTTTTACGAGGACACCTCTCGAAGAAATCAGGATGTCAGAGGAGTTGATGAATCGCAACTAGCCAAATCGGCGGAAAAGAGGGACGGATAATCCAACCGGAGAGCTTCGGCTACACGAGTTGGCCACCAGTCAGAGCCTCCATCTCTACGTACCAGCAGCTCTTCTACTGCATGGCGTCAAACTCACAAAGACAAACCCACCGATCAGTGGCCAGTTGAGCTTTGCAATGCTCATGACGATGTTCTCCTGGCTGACGTTCTTGCTTCCTCCGAGAGGAGTTGAGCCAAAACGTGTTCCAGTGACGCGCTCGGTTCCATCTGTATCGTCGAGACACGAGGCGGGAGAAGGAAGAGGTGATTTGGGGGTGACCACCCGCGTTGAAAGAACGGTTGAGCCTAGCGAGCGATGGGAGGGAAGAAGCACAATTCAGGGATCAGGAGAGCCATACAAAACCTGTCGTGGAGAAAGGAGGAAGATTGGTTAGTTTCACGAGAGGCAGAGACAAGCAAACGAAACCAGCGCACCTGAATCAGTATATCCACCCTACTTCGCATTAACGTTTTCTGCCTTTTCAGCCAGCCGCTTCTATTTGGAGGCCACATGTTGCTATCTTTTGAGAGACGCGTGGAGGTTGTGGTGGTCGGCTGTCAAGTGACGACGAACCTAAGCGGAAAGTCTCGATACCTTCTGGCTGTGTGAGATAGGAAAAGCGGTAGATAGAACCGCTAACCCACTGATTCATTCAGTGCCGCGTGACGCCTGTCCACGCCATCTCCTATAAATTTGTTTCTCATCTTGCAGAGACCGTCGTGGTGGAGGTTCAAGACGAAGCGCCGTCAGAGTGATCCCGCGGTAGGAATCAAAAGTTTTATCTTATTCATCGCGGGTGACGGGTTCGGCGACTTGCCTTTCTCTTCTGCGTCGATGCATTCGAGCTGCCCTCCTCCTCGATCCAAGCTACCGCAGTCACTTCTGGACAATATGCGGTTTCTATCTTCTTCTCTATTGGCAATTCCCTTCTCAGTAGAAGAACCTTGAATTAGGTTTCAGCGGGAAGCAGCATGGCTTTCTTCCGCTTCATACAGAATTGGAAAAAGGAGCACTACAACCTCAATGTCCTCGAAGCGATACTCTCGGTGCTTCAGACGAGTCCAAAGTCCCCATCTCTAACACAAACTGAGTTGGCTTTTCGTGGGCTTCAAAGCGTGGAATGCCTGCAAACGATTCTTGCCGCATCTATTGACTACCCAACTCTATTGGAAGCAACTCGTTGGAGAATGCGCACTTGCCTAGATGATATATTAGGCAGGGTCAATTCAAGCATCCACTCGTGCTACACAACCGTCTTGGCAAGTCGATTCTCATTGGCAGAATCTGGAATAGGTTGCAGTTAGAAGCTTCAGCGCTCTCCGCAGCCGAGAAATTCAACTATGAGCACACAACCTCGACGTACTCGACGCGATACTTCCAGTCTTGCATGGGATCCCAGGCCTTCATCTCTCACACGTAAGTAGGGCGCCTCTCCTCTCGCGGACTTGGAGGCCCGGAATACCTTGCAAAGACCTTCACAGCATCTCTTCTTTACAACCAATAACCTGGCTAGCACCATGATCAGCGTGCCGGATTCACAGCAGATTCGGCACGGTTGCCTTGAGGGAGCATCCGCATTCTTATTCTCGCTTCCTTTTTCACGATTCGTACCATAGTGGGAAATCGGGATCTTCGTGACCCCCACCACCGTGAGCCTCGGGCTCGTGTCTTTAAATTCCAGCGTCCGAACGATCCGTACACCTGTTTTGCTGAGCGTCTATGCAAATCCCACCACGTGGCGTGGCGTGCGGGCACAGCTCTTTCTATTCCACTACTTTAGCCAATCGCTAACAGCAATTGGTTGCGTCTTGTTCATCGAACAGTATGTTGGAGGGTTTCTGGTAATCATGACTCCTGGCGTTGGTGAGTCCTTCGAGTATCTCTCGTCGTGTGACAACCTTCACGCCCGCCGTTAACTCCTATTCTCGACAGTCATCCAGCTTGTTATGTGCTTATATGCTCTACGCACCCTTCAGCGAACGCCTACAAGTGAAGTTGATGGCAAGAGGCGGCTCTTGCTTGTGGTTAGCTTTATAATCTGGGTGATCTACTCTTCTGCAGTGTTGATCGAAGTCTGGAACATCGCTTGCAGGATGTTAGGGAGAGATGCATACCCTCCATGGTCGATTGGCCTTAACACCGCGCTGACATTGACTTACATGTGTATCGGTGACTGTCTGATGGTATGTTCCTGGTCATCGCAACGAACCCTCAGCTCAAGGTGATATTGGACGGTAGCTTTGGAGATGCTGTGGTATCTGGAATGGGAAAAGATGGGTGGTGCTGGTACCGGTCACTACCTTTCTCACTTATCTCGGTGCGTTCGCCTCTTCCTTCCGAAACGTGTGAAAAAGCCCACATAACCAACCTCTGCAGCTTTCGGGATCGTCACGGTCATCAACAGTGTCACTCGCAATCTACCACTCTACGCCAGCGTCCTCTCTATCGCATCAAGTGTCACAACAAACGTTGTAATCACCTCTCTTATCGTCCACAAGCTGCTGGTCGCTCGTAGAGAGATCATCAAGAGCGAGATGTACGAGTCCGTTCCGCGGTTCTATCGCGACCTGATTCTCATCCTGATCGAGTCCGCTGCCCCTCTCGCCCTCGCTGGCTTGTGCGCAGTTGCTGCCTCCGCCGCGCGACTATCAAATCGCGTACCTGACAAATCCATGAAAGGTCTGTATCTCTCCGTTATTACATTTGATTTCTTGTTTTTGCTCTTCGGTGTAAGTTCCTTTCGAGAACTTCAAGGGACAAAGGCTCAACGTGTTTGCTTCATACTCAGGCACTCTCACCTCAGATGATCTTGTGCCGGACGCTTGCCTGTCTACCAAATGGGTTGGCGGTGTTGGCTACGGAAGAGAGCCAGACTGAGAGCGACGTTGGGGCGGTATTCAACACCCAGTCGGCACATTTTCCACTGGTGCAAAGTGTTATCCTTTGATCCTCTCGTGTAACCGTCACAATGAGTTGAATAGTACTCATCTGTGTATTCCTTAGCTTCCCTTCTCTCGTCGAAGGCCAATAATCAATCTTGAACTTCTTGCCTTTTGACGATCTCCCCTCTGGCGCGACCCCCCTACATAGAACGCCATCGTTTCCAACCATTCATCTTCGGCTCGTTAACGACGGTACGGTGCCTAGCGTCCATGCGTCGCATGCCTGAGGAGTCCAAAGCGTACGGAGCGATGGCGTTAAGCCATACAGATGGATTTCAGAGTCAACGCCCATCCACCCAAAGCTTCGCGAATCTTGAACTGCTCCAAGTGGATCCGTAAAACAGAGGCATAGAGACGAGGAAAAATGAGACTGGGCGGAGATCAAGCCCGCCTCCCGATGGCCGTGGATGTGGTAGCCCCTTCATAACGCTTCCACAAACCTCAAGGTAAGATTAGGGAGCCATGTGATGCGGTTGGAAAACAAGATGATACCGTTCTGCTTGGCTTTCGCCGATAATGTTAACAACGAAGACTGAGAGTTGCGTAGGTCATGTTAATGAATAAAGATGTTCCAGCGTTCACATGTTCACAGGAGAGGGAACTCACGACTGATATGGCCATGCTAGCACGCAAATAGCGCTCTGGTAGGAGCGAATAAGTACAGGCGGTTCATACCTAGGCATACCATTGGGGCAGGAACGACATCTTCTTTCAATGCCTCTCGATAGAATAACTTATTGTATCAAATCAATCAAATAAATAGATTCACTGGTGTAACATTGAGGATGACTATCTAAAGGCCAGGCGGACGCACACCACCAACTGGAAGAATTTTGAACTTGGAAAAGAAATCGAGAGGGATGGCGTCGGCCATAAGCTGGAAACCTGCAACGTTAGGATGCAGATAATCGCCCGTGTGGTATTCCGTCTTCAATTGGTCGGGTTGGGCCGGGTCCCGTAGGAGCTTGTCGAAATCCACCACCGCATCGAACGTCTTGCTCGTCCTCATCCATTCATTGACCTTTTGCCTTGTCACCTCCCTCGTTGGATGGCCATAACTCTGACCAGGCCCAGTGAAAGGAGTAATTGTCGCTCCAACGACTGGAATCCCGGCGGTATGCAGACGCTCGACCATCTGCTTGAAGGCCCAAATGAGTCGATCCTCAATAACCTTCTGGGCCACCGTCGTGGTAGCCCCTGTACCGATGTCGTTAACTCCTTCGAATATCATCGCGTACTTGACACCCGGTTGGGCAATAACATCGCGATCAATACGTCCAAGGGTGTTGGGACCAAGTCCATCAGCAAGAATTCGGTTTCCTCCAGCTGCTTTGTTGACGATGCCGATATTGCGAGTGAGAGGAGATTTCTGTAGACGAGCAAGGAGAAGGTCGGGCCACCTATAGAGTACGTTAAGCATCAAAACCATGAAAGGCGATTCGTCCAACCTACCTGTTGTTCCCATTATCCGTACTTCCTCTCCCATCCGTAATGGAATCCCCGACGATAGCAAACGCGCTCGCATCATCTGCTGCCCACGCCTCCAACGTGCTAATCCAATACCAATGATTCGTACTGCCCTTCTCTGCCGAGTCCCTTCCTTCCAAATCCAAAGCATTCACCTGGTTCCCAAACGCCATCCAACTCGTCGTCCTACTCCCTGGATGTCCACTAATCGAGTTTGTCGTTTGGCCAGTCGAGTAGATCGTGATAGTAACGACCGTCTGTGGCTTCAACTTCAATTTAATGGGGTCCGAGACGACTTGAGCGCCATTCGGAATACTGAACGACGACGCGCCGCTGAAGGTGACCGTTTGCGCCGTGTTAGGTTGGATAGACGAAACGCCTGCGCTCCCATTCGTAGGCAGCGCAATGGAAACGGCGGTGATGGGAAGTTCTGATCCACCAAACACATTCGAGAGGCGAAGCCTAAAGTAGTCTCCTCCAATCGAAGTTTTGATGGTCTGGCGAAGGGTAGTATTCCGGAAGACGATGTTTGACTCGGTGAAGGGCGCAGGTGGGAGATTACCAGGTTCCGTCAACTGAGGCATCGTGCCCCAAGTGTTGACCCAATGGCCAGCAAAGACGACATGGGCAGCGAGGAGGAGAGAGAAGAAACCATTGGCGAAGGAGGGACCGACCCTCAAAATCGCAACCATACCGAGGGAAGGAGCGAAAGGTTGCAGCAAGGCTTTCGAGTTGCAATGAGCATGAGCTTTTATCCTGCCGTCAACGCTCATACTAACCGATGTTTTCCCGACGTTCCTCTCAGGCCATTAGACCTTGTCACTTGTCTCCCCGCCATGGTCCTTCTAAACAGCGAGGGGTGAGAGTGAGAAGCATTCAAAAAGCAAGCAACATACCAAGGAGAAGCTTCGTTCAAGGTGCACCACGGCGAAAGCGTTCATTTAGAGAGGGAATAATCTCGAAATAGAGCCTTTCCGGATGTCGGGATCTTCGTCCCATGTTGCCGAGAGCACTCGCGTGGAGATGGATGGTCACCTGAAGCGTCGGACCGCCAATAACATGACCCTTCAGCATCCGACTCGGGTAAAGAAGCACGGTTTGCATCCAGCAGAAACAATGCCGGTGGAGCCTTGGGTAATGATCAGGATCGATTTTCAAGTGAAGAGAAGAGAAGGTGAATACTTAACCTTGTCGCCCCGTATAACGAAACTACGTTATTCGCCCCCGCGTTTGTTAAATCGCACAATGGTTGGCAATACGTGACTGGGCTCGAATGAACAGTTCGATGGCGGAGGTGATCCCAAGTATGAAAAAACTACGAGCTAGACGTGCTGGAAGGGGGATTTCAGAAATCACAAAGCGAGAGACACAAGACGTCCAAGAACGTACGTACCGTGACCACGGAGACGAACCATTCTCTTGGTCAGTCGCAAGTAAGCCAACACAGGTATCGGTCTCACTGACTCCCGCAAGATGGGAAGCAGAAACTAAAAAGCCCAGCTTACGGGTGGGTGTGGAAGAGACGCAGTGAGGAATAGTAAACGAGGCGACAAACCTCGCGGTCATCAATACCAACAACCCGAGCAGAATCGAGATCACTAGCATTTGTCTTGCTGCCTTTCGGATTCTGAGGTCAGTGACCTAGGCGAGACGAACAGTTGGCGCGAGGTGAGATAAGGAAGGGAGACACAAACGCACCTGTATCATGGATATCACCCTCCCACTGTTCTTCAAAATGTAGAGCAGACTCCACCTAGCGAGAAGTGGTGATGTCAGTTTCATTATGCCGCCCATTTTGTTGCTGTGATATCGAAGATCGCTTCTCTCGTTCGTTTGATGAGGGGTGAGAAGAGTGGGAGAAGGGAGGATCTTAGCAGTGCTTCGGAAAGGCGTCTGCATATTGCGCGGGTGATCGTCGAATGACAAATTAGGTTCGAGCGAACTAAGGGCGCAGGAAAGAAAGCCATGCCGAATAGAAGTTGGGAGGATCACGAAAGCCGGATGTATTAAAGATGCAGCGAGCGAACAAGAGGTGGTAATGATACAAAGTGCAACATGTCGAGAGTGGCCTACTTCCTTGCGAAGGTGATCTAGAGAAAGAGAGGGTCAGTCGCCGATACCGAGCAAAACGGAGGTGATGCAAATTGAGGTCCGCCATCGTTACAAACCACAAATCAGCGAGAAAGATAGTACTCGCGAAGAACGATCAACAAAAGATGGAGAGGGGAGCTGACGATATGAACGCCGGAGACAAGTGGGGAGATGTAGAGAGTGTAGGAAAGGTTGCGAGGACGAAACGTAGCATAAGCGAAAAAGAGAGAAACGAAAGAAGGCGAATAAAAGATAATCCAATTGACGCACCTTGATCTTGTTCTCCCCATCCAACTTGAAATTGTGCAACGCATCCTTTGCCACACCCGCACTTCCCTCGTCCAAGTATTCGACGAACGCAATGTCCTTTTTGGTTGGGATGAGACGGACTTCGTGTAGGTTGGGGTATCTGTAGGAGTCATTGCAGAAGATGCCGAGTGGGTGCGGGTGCGGATGGGTCAGAACGGTAGGGACAAGTGATTCAAGTAGAACGAGAGGCCATGGCGAGGGGATGGAGATGGGCGGAGGCAATGGGCAGACGGCGGGAAGGGTACAAAGATATAGATTTGGTCAGAATACGCTCGGAGGAGAAGATAGGGAAGAACACGCACTGCGAGAACAACGACATGAGCTGGTCTTTCGTAACCGACTCCGGTAGGTTCTGCAAGAAAAGAATCTTGTTCGGCGGTAGATACTCGTCTGGCATCTGGACGGCTGGGCGTTTCGATACCGGCATGGCTGCACCTCCGTCCACTAACATGATCCCTGTCAGTTATCCATACGGAGCCGAGATTCAGAAACGACGGACTCTCTGAAGCCAATCTCTTTGCCTTGAGTTTCGCCTTTAGAGGGTTGGAGTATCTCGTGTTTTCTAGTCAGGGGTCAACTGCGGTTTTCATAGGATGAAGGAGGCAGCTTGCGTACTCTTGTGGTCCAATCTCCGCTCCTTGTGTGAATCGAACGAATCTGCATCCACCTTCTTCACCACAGCGTCCGACCGAGTTCTCGCAAACGAAATGGCCTACAGAGAGCTTCAGAAACTAGATCCAGAGGAAGAAAAGAGAAGAGGCGCACCATGGGCTTGCCATACAACGGGAACCTCTGAACCTCCGCCATCGCCTTCTTCGCAATCTCCGGTGAATCAAAGGAAACGAAGGCTTGACCTCGCATTCGCAGGTTCTTGTGTGCGACGACGTCGAGAACCTCTCCGTAAGTCTTGAACAGACCACGTAAGCTTGCTTTGATTACTGTAAAACGTCGTCAGAACCCATATATTCGTCCTTTTCGCTTCTTAAGCCATCTCGTCCTTGTTCCTCCAGCTCACTGATGACCTCCGCAGACATCCTCCAGGAGCCACATCTCTGCTCTCTCTTCTCGCCATACACACCCACACCAATGGCTCATCTCCCCATGCTCCCTACAAAAACCAAAGACCAAAATATAGACATTCCGAACTCACCATCTGGTTTGATCTTCTCATTCAGATTCTGGATATACAGCGTCTCGCATGCATTCTCAGCCACCGTCACTCCAGGGAGGACAGGCGTTTGACCAGGAATCGCAGGTACAGGTGCAGGCTGGGCAAGTTCTGGAGCAGGTGGAGGCGTCGCGATAACGTCTTGCATTTGGTCGGCCATTTTCGCTATTCCTTGACCACTGGGAGGGCTACCGAAGTGTTGAGATGTAATAGATCTCAAAGAGTCGAATTTAATCGACTGTAGACCTAGGAGAACAGGATAGGAATTGAAGATGGTGAAGGCTGGGATCAAGGAACGAGGAAACGCGCCGAGGTTGAACGCGGCGTTGGTCTTGCTTGGTTCAGAAGCCGTCGTCCTCGTGGCTGTGTCCTCCCCACGCAAGCGGGCTCGGTTTGTTGCCTCTTATTCCTGCCCATCGACGTCGACCCAATATCTGCTTTCTGAATTGAAAAGAAACCCCGAATATATTCCCTGGGCTGGGCTCTAATGGAGTGGACTGGATCCTCGTACTATTTCTAAACCAAAGGAAGGCCCTGGACCTGCCACCCAGCAAGGCACAAGCACGTTTGCTTCCCACCGAAATGGCCATTCGCATTCTTCCTTCTGGTGGCTCTCGCTGTTCTGGCCCTGCACGAATCTTCGGTCGATCCTCTGTGCACTGTCCCTTTCCTGGCGCTCTCTCCGATCTTGGCTGGTTCGAGGGGCTCAACGACATGGCTTTTCCCCGGCCCCGAGTGGCAAAGATGTCTGAAGGGTGCCTTGTTCAGGCTCCCATAATGTGACTTTGAATTACACCTCTCGATCCGATGGCTTCCTTCGAAGACACCTCCCACGAAATGAGCGCTGTTTCCTCTCAATCAGTGTCTCAACTTCCAAAGGAATTCCTTGCCTCTCTCGGATACTCTCTCTCGCATGATGAGAAGAATCATGTACTCACCCGCAGAATTAACTTCGTCTCGGAGCACTGATGTACCCCGACGAAGCGAACCTCTTCGCACTCAGGCGACGATTGATCGGACAGCCGTCCCTAAACATCGAGAATTGTACTCTTCGTGGTAGAGAATGTTTCGCTTGAAGCTCAAGCTTATCTAGTTCTCGTTCAAGATGCGATCCTTTATTTTGTCGTTCGTTGGCGTTCCTTTTTATCCAATGGGCCCGACTGTCAGCACATCCTGGACGACTTTACGATGTACCTTATCAATAAGGTAACAACCTATTCGCCTCTCCCAACTTGCTCTGATAGCAGCTTTTCCAACTCCCTCTGCTTGCTCACGGCCGTCGCCTCGATCAGAGCCCAACGATGTCCAGGCATCAGGCCAATAACGCCTATGAATCAACAACTCCGGAACCGACTTCAAGGACCCCGTTAAGATCGGTGAGTTACAATAACTCGATTAAAAGGAACTAAATACATAAGACCCATCTAAAGCCATTAAAATAGAATAGAAATAACTAACGCGGTGAGCCTTTCCATTACTCCTGACCATAAGGGAAAATCTGTTCACATCCTCCACCCTGCGAAGCGAAAGTATCATAGAAGAACTGCAAGTTCTTGATCAAGTTCTTCTTCAAGAGACCAGTCGGGTTGGGGTAGAGACCCTTGACTTTGACGTTGACGAATCCCTGGTAGAAGCCACAAGGATCGATAGCACTTCCAATCGAAGTATCAACCTCGAAAGTGTTGACACCATTGACGTTCTTTCCAGGCTGGGTAGGATGAGCAGCAAAGATGGCAGCAATCTCCGACCCATCTACAGGCGCTGCAGGCCTGTGGAAGTCAACAGGGAAGTGTGCGTCCTTGAAGAAGCTCTCCGCGGTGGCCATATCGAGTTGACCAAACTCAGCTCCAGTCTTGCGACCGTCGACGAAAAAGGTGGCAGGGAAAGAGGCTTCAGCGTAAGCGGTGCTGTGCCGGAAACCGAGCATCTCAAAGGTGGGGTTGTTGCTGATGGATTCCTGGATACGGTGGTAGCGGAGCTCTGCCGCCACGGTACGATTGAAGAAACCATTTCCGTAGATCATGCTAAAGTTCTTGAACTAAACGATTCGGTCAGCCACCTGTCTTTTGATTATTATGACTGACGCATGCTTACCTGTTCGAAAAGCGCAGGGTTGAACGAGTGGTTGTCACCAAAGAAGGCATCGGCACGCGTCATGCTGGCATCACCCTCGAAGGTGCCATGGTTGTTCAAACCACCAACAATGGCAGGCTGCAGGGAGGGTCAGGACCCGTCTTGGGAGTCTTTCCACCAATGCTGATGAGGTCGTACTCGAGGTTGCCATCGAGGAGGTGCGCAGCGTAGGTGGTGGTGCGAGCAAGGTTGGTACCCATGTTGAATCCTATCCAGTGAGCGTAAGTCATGGCTCAAACCCATCTTGGTCCAGCTCAAACTCACCGTCTTGCACAGCGGTGATAATCTGACCAGGTGTAGCGACACCATCTCGAGGAAGCCACTATGTCACAGTGAGTAAACCCCTCTTCGCTCTTTATGGACGATGACTTACTCCGTGGTTGGCCAAAGTGTTCAATCCAGGGCATGGGCCACGAAGATCGCTCTTCTTGGGTGCAATGAAGGGATGGGCTGCGTCGGCGACGAGCATCGCACCGACGAAGCTAGGCGGAGGTGGAGGGCCAGGAACGTTCTGCACAGGCTTGGGAACAGGACGAACAGGGCCTCCAGCGGACGTCGCTTCCTGAGGAATCGCCTGAACGGCGAGAGCCAGAGAAAGGAGAGCGACGAGAGGAGCAAAAGCCTTGGTATACATGGCTTGTCAGTGATAGGGAATGAAGGACTGGGAAAGCAAGGTGGATTTACGACTTCTTTTATATGTTCCACCGTTGCTGCTGTACGTACTACCTGTTATGGGACAAATCAGCGCCCAGACACCTCCTACCCCTCAAGCCCTTGCTGAGCGTGTACTCGCACTGTTCTGTGGGACGGAGTATTGACTCAGCACTCGTGCTTCTCGTTACGCATAGGGAAGGCTGCGCCGCAAGGTGGCTCGCTTCCTTCCACTTCGGAGTTTGGTCTTTGTTTTCTTGTTGATCGCCAACCTTGGTATTCCCCAAAAAAGGGGGAGGAATGAGGTCTCTTTGACCTACGATTCGAGACAATCGTTTAAAATCGTGTTGTCCATCACCTGCATGCTCCAAGCTATTCAACATGCACGATGGACCTAAGCTATGGTATCGATGTGGGACTGATACATATCTCCTCTCCTACTGCCTTGCCGGTGCTGCCGCAGCGTTTCGGTTTCGTAAATACGCGAAAGAAGCTGCTTACAACGTGGGGTGAGCTCACCAATCCCTTCTCGCACCCTGGTGGAAGCAGAGGCTTCCGGAGATCCTTCCTTCCCCTGATCCCCTTAGCAAAGGACACCTTCTCTCCGTCCCATATTTAGGAGTTGCCACAAGGAGGTGCTTCCTGTCCAATGGCGTGATGGTAATCTCCAATACCGCCAATCTCATATTACTAAGTTGATGACTGACGTCCTCCGAGAGACCCTTTCCGCACTTCCGTCTTTCTGGGTTTGACGGCATTGAGTACGCGTTATGCACTTGCCGGATCCAGAAAATCCGGGGAACTCATTCCAGTGTTGTGCCGGTCATCGACCAGTCGGTGACCTCGGTGACGGTCATCGAAATCGGTCAATGACTGGTCAATGACTTGGTCAGTGACCGCCATCATAACCTTTTTCGCAGGCCAGCGAGTGGGAGAACAGTTGATGGCTGTTCGGGGCAAATGCGGAAGCAATAACGTCCTTCGAAAGCCCCTATCTATAGCAGGATTCTCTATTGCTCATTGACAACGAAAACAATTGATAAAAATGCTATCAACGAGCCGAGATAGTAGCATACCTTTAATAATATACTCTCGAGCCTCGAAGGTCAAAATATGTCCTAACTATACCGCCAAACCGACAGCACCAACCAATATCCAAATTAGGACAGTCACTGACTGGTCATCGACCAGTCGTCGACTAGACACGATGACCGGTCGCCCATCAGTCATCGAGTTTGATCTCAGTCACTGACCGGCACAACACTGACTCATTCAGTCCAGCTGAAGGTTTTGAGAGGTACTAAGTGGTTGAGAAAGAAAGCCTTAACAACGTTCAGATGGCACTCTAGCCCTCGACAGGTCAAAGAGAGTGAAACTTGCGAGAGATCACTTTTGTTGCTGGCCTTTCGCGGTGGATTTCCATTGAAGGTGCTCGGTGATTGAAAGGCGCAGTCCCAGAAATAGCGCCCACCGTATTGTAATTTCCGGAAAGGCGGACGAAAGCACTCCGATGATTCAGAGGAACGGCTGACTGAACTTGAATCACTGTCATACCGCTCGCTTGACCGTGAGGCCCGACATCTCTCTCATTAGTTTCTCCCATTTCAATTGGGACTAATAGGAACGAGGAGGGAGATGCTGTACGCTCAGCTTGACGCTGCGTCGCACCACAAATGGTACCACGACTTCCAGTTCAGGCCTCACAGCGCCAATCACTGATTGGAAACGTCACTTACGATTACCGGTTGAGGGGCGACAAAGTATTGTCTAGACAAATCACCAGACTGTGGAATACAACCCAGAGAAATACGTATTTTGAAGCGATGAAGACACGAGGATGCATCGATGAGTTTGTAGGATGTACCGGTCATAGGAGACGTTTCATCTTGATTGCCTGTACTTCCAAGGAGAGATCCATGCTAGCTCATCGAAGACCGTCCCGCATGAGAAGGCTTGCTTAATTGTGCCTAAGATCCGAGTGAAATCAAGTCACAGCAGTGTACATTGCCATAAGGGTCGCATTAACAAATGAGAGGGATTACACGCCTAGGTGATACACAACAGTAGCAATCTTGAAACAAGGGAAACGACTGATCTGGTGCAGAGCTACAAACGTAGGAGGTTCGCTTGCTCTTTGCCGATTGAAAGACCCGTGGGGCCCTGGGATAATCGGTATGCAGGAGGGGCCTCCTCTGGTGCAGGATCGGCCTCGGTTGAGACGTATGTCGTCGACACATCTCGACTATGATGAGGAGAGAATGGGTTTGAAGTCGAAGGTGATGGGCTCTGTTCTTGACCATGGAGGGTAAAAGGGTTGACTTGACCCATCGCGACTCCGCGATCTTGAACAAAGTGTTCTCCAAACGACCCAGCCACCGACATCTCAGCATGCCTTCTTCTCTTCTTCCGCCTCCATAGAAGCAACCCTACAGCGGCTACGCATACCAAAAGTCCAAGAACAGCAACTATCACCCCAACGAGCAAACCTGTCGAGGGCCCTGACGATTTGCTCCCTCCCACCTCCACGTACTCGGTTCTAACAGCGATGCCCCCCAGTGCTATCCGTTGTCGTATACACACGATCTGGAATGACCTTGGTAATCATAGGCTGTCCGTCTTTGTCCAAGCTGGTGAATTCAACAGCTGAACGCGAAATGGGAATCGTCGTTGCGACAGTGAAGGTGGAAGAGCCTGAAGGTTACGACTACCGCTGTCTCCACAACATTAGCAGCTGAGTCAGCTGGATTCTGTTGTGATTGCCGGGGAGTGCTAGAGGTACCGATTACTGAAGATGTAGGTTGTGGAGGCGCGGATAGTAGGATTGGAAGATGTGGCAGGGCGAGTGTTAGGAGGGGGAGTGTTCGCAGGGGGGGTTGTTGGCAGGAGGAGGGTTAGAATTTGGCGGAGAGACTCCTGCTGGACTAGAAAGCATTCAATCTGAGAATAATGGCAAGTGTAATGTCGTCAGAGACTTACTAGATTGGCGCAGGATTGGGATCCGAGGGTGAGGTCAAAACTTCGATTCGGTCCAACTGAATTGGAGCGCCTCCTCTCGGGCTACCATTGATACCTTCTTGAGTGATAACGATGGTATGTGGACCTTCTCCAAGGCCTTCGCGAATGAACGTGAGCTCGTTATACCCGGGAACTGCCTTGCATTCAATATGGCGCTCGATGAAATCGCCCTTGATGTGATATCCCGATATCTGGTTCCAGTCACCTGTCGGTACTGACATCCAGACCTTGATACCAGTCCCTAGAGCGCCCACCAGTGATGAGCGTTCTAATCACCCCCCGCAAAGGAAGAAACGAACCTTTGAATATTAGCGTTGCGGTCGCTCCAATCTGCCCTGTTGAGTGGGCGCCTCCATTATAGTGCCCACCACCCCGTATTACACCCCAAGAACCTGAATAGGCGACTTGGAGGTCATCATCGTCGATGGTATACCAGTGGGACATAGCGAAAGCGGAGGGAGAACAATCGAGTCGGTTCGATAAGTAGGTGCCAGAGTTTGTACAAGACGAAAGTCTTGTTAGTCCAGAATGTCATGAGGCGGTAAGGAGAGGAGGTTCTGAAAAAGAGTGTGAGGGTGAGGGTACACCTCGTTGGACGAAGACAAGAAGGGGTGAAAGAGAAAGGTCCAGCGCTGCCGGCGAAAACGAAGGCGAAGGAGGAACTGTGGGTCCCGGGCGCTCGCCGCCACCGAAGGTGCTCGGTGATTAGCGCCGAGTTCTCAGAAAGAGCGCCGACAGTTCTGTGATTTCCGCAAGGCGGACGAATGCTAATTCTGATGAAAGGCCGACCGAAGTTGAGCTATCGTCGTCGCAAGCATCTTATCGGAAGGCCCAACACCTCACTCACTCACTTGCTCGTACACCAGATGGAACAAGGGATGAAAGGAGGCTAGACTGACGTTCGGCTTCAACGGAGCTCTGACAGTGATGTACCATAAATGATCCCAGGCCCAATGGCGACGATCGCTGATTAGGATCTTCGTTTCCCATTAACGTTCATGACAACCTGAGCTCCTCCAGGCCTAAAGACGATATCGCATATTTGCGGTCGAGCACCCCAAAGCATGGAATAGTAGCCCCAAGGCATAAGGTAGGGTCATGAAGACACGGATGATCGACATGTTCGAAGAATGTACTGACATCACAGACATTTCATCTTCATTGCTTGGAGCTACAGGGAGAGGAGAGATTCACATATTGAGTGAAAGGAAGTCGCAGTGGAGTACATAGCCTGAGGATTGCATTCACACATGAGTGGAATTATACACCGGCAAGATACAGTGCCGATCTTCAAATACACGACGGAATCTGAGCAGGGCTATGAGCGAAGGCGGTTGGCTTGCTCTTTGCCAATTGCAACAGGAGCCGTGAAACCCTGAGACATTCGATATGCAGGGGGAGCCTCCTCTGGTGTAAGATCGGCTGAGATGTGCGTTGTCGATACGTCTCGACCATGCTGAGGTGTGCCGGGAGGAGAGAAGGGGTTGGAACCGCTGGTATAAGCTTCGCGTACAAGATTTGTTCCAAATGAGCCCGTCTCTGCCATCTCAGCATGCCTCCTTCTCTTCTTCCGCCTCCAGAAAAGCAATCCCACACCTGTGACGCACAAGAAGAGGCTAAGAACGGCAACGATAACTCCGACGAGCAAGCCTGTGGAAGGTCCTGTTGACTTGCTCGCACCCACCTCAACGTACTCAGTTCGAACAGCAATTCCCCCAGTGCTATCCGTCGTCGTATACACACGATCCGGAATGACCTTGGTTATCACAGGTCGTCCGTCTTTATCCAAGCTGGTGACTTCGACGGTTGATCGCGAATCGGGAATAGACGTTGCGACAGTAAACGTGGAAGAGCCAGACGTCACAACAACCGTAGTCCCCACGAGGGCGATGGCAGTATCCTCTGGCTTCTGTGGAGATTGCTGGGGAGCGCTAGGGGTACTGTTTACTGAAGATGTAGGCTGTGGAGGCGCAATAGTAGGATTGGAAGATGATGTGGCAGGGCGAGTGCTTGGAGGGGGAGTGTTCGCCGGGGGGTTGTTCGCAGGAGGAGGGTTAGAATTTGGCGGAGAGACCCCCGCTGGACTGGGGAACATTCTGTTTAACAATCCCGGAAGTTGAGTGCTGTCAAAGGCTTACTAGATGGGCGCAGGATTAGGGTCCGAGGGAGAGGTCAAAACTTCGATTCGATCCAGCTGAATCGGAGCTCCTCCTCGTGGAGTCTGCTTGGTGCCTTCTTGGGTAATGACAATCGTATGTGGACCCTCCCCTAGCCCTTCACGAATGAACGTGAGCTCGTTATACGTAGGAACCGCCTTGCATTCGATATGGCGATCGATAAAGTCGCCTTTGATGTGATAGCCCGATATTTGGTTCCAGTCACCAGTCGGTACTGACATCCAGACCTTGATACCAGTACCTTGAACCAATCGTAAGCGCTCAAATGCCATTTCTTAGAGCAAGAAAACACACCCTTGAATATCAAAGTCGCAGTCGCTGAAACATCCGTTGTCGAGTGCGCTCCTCCATTATAATGCCCGCTACCGCTGATTACATCCCAAGATCCTGAATACGCAACTTGAAGGTCGCTATCGTCGATTGTGTACCAGTGAGACATAGCAAAAAGCCTCTGAAAGATTCGTTTTTAAGCCAAAACGAAAGAAGGTGACCAGGAAAAGAGCGTGAGGGCAAGGACAAGCCTCGTTCGATGAAAGCAAGAGAGGGCAGGAGGAAAAGATCTAGCGCTGTCGTTGAGAATGCACCCCACAACCTCCGAATGAAATGTGGGTCCCGAGCGCTCGCGTTATGCCCGTTTGATGGTGGCGATCGCATGGTGCCATCACGACGGGAAATTCCACTCCGACCCTCAACGTTTTCAGGAACGTAGCCAGACAGGGGCGAGGAGGCAGATAAGACGAATGGACGATTTCCTTCGTGTAGATCGCTAGACAAGCAATGGGAGTACTGAGAATCGCAAAGAGATTCATCCTGTCAAAGTGACTTCGATGCCTGGTGTCACCAACTGTTACTAGTTTGATGTGGACGTCTCTGGCACACGGATATCTGATCCGAGCGCTTGTGCTTTGTTTCGAAAGAGATTGTTGAACGCTTTGGCGCTCATGAGATTCCTTTGTTCCTTGAGACTCAGACTTAGAGTTGTCAGTAAGTTTCTCGCCGCACTCTCGCTCGGTTTCATGTCCTGAGATGATGCTCCCAGCCCAATGGGGTGGTCGCCGCTAGAGTATCCATCACTTCCTCGTTGCCAATGCCCAAACATCAAAATAAAAGGCTATAATAAGAGGTGATTGATCAATCAAGATCAAGTTTAGGTGACTAGAAATCGCCGTATATACATCAACTTCTAAGCGGTGCGATGAAGTCTAGGCAAGTAAGAAGATAAGGAAGTGTAGATGGGGGTGTGGTAACTTGTGTTGCCTACTCTTGGCCATACGGGAAGACCTGATCGCAAGTGCCATCGAAACCATTGGTATCGTAGAAGAACTGCAAGTTCTTAATGAGGTTCTTCCTCAAGAGACCGGTGGGGTTGGGATAAAGGGGAACAACCTTCTGGTTGACGAATCCCTGGTAGAAGCCACAAGGGTCAAGGATACCGCTCGGAAGGGTGTGATCAACCTGGAAAGTGTTGACTCCATTGACGTTCCTGCCGGGCTCTGTAGGGTGGGCCAAGAAGATTGCACCCGCGGTAGAGCCGTCGACGGGTGCTGAAGGCCGATGGAAGTCATTGGGAAAGCGGCCATCTTTAAAGAAAAGTTCAGCAGCAACCATGTCAAGTTGGCCAGCCTCAGAACCAGTCTTGCGACCGTCAACAAAGAAAGCGGCAGGAAAAGAGGCTTCTCCGTATGCAGTACCGTGACGGTGGCCAAGGATCTCGAACTCGGGATTGTTCCTGATGGACTCTTGGATGCGGTGGAAGCGAAACTCAGCAGCGACTGTGTCGTTCCAGAATCCATTTCCATACACCATACTAAAGTTCTTGAACTGTGCAAAGGTTTCAGTGGTGATTTTGGGCGTGACGGTAAAAATGGCTACCTGTTCGAAGAGTGGAGCATTGAAGCTAAAGTTGTCTCCAAAGAATGCATCTGCACGAGTCATGCTGGCGTCGCCTTCAAACGTATCGTGGGTATTTAATCCTCCAACAACAGCTGGGGCTGGAGGATCGGGGCCCGTCTTTGGCGTCTTTCCACCGATGCTGAGAAGGTCATATTCCAGATTTCCATTCAGCAGATGCGCAGTGTAAGTAGCACCGCGTGCACGATCGTTGCGCATGTTGAAACCTATAGCGCAACTTTCAGTAAATGCCTTCGCCTCAGACAGATACACGTTGATCTAACCTTCCTGGACCGCGATAACCATTTGAGCAGGGGTCGCAACACCGTCTCGAGGAAGCCACTTGAGACCTCACTAAGTCATCTTGTCTTCACGGTGAGATTTTGAAGAGACTCACTCCGTGGTTGGCCAGAGTGTTCAGACCAGGGCAAGGGCCACGTAAATCACCCTTCTTTGGTGCAATGAAAGGACGAGCCGCATCGTTTAAGAGCATCGCACCGACAAAAGCAGGTGGGGGCGGAGGATTTGGAAGGTCTTCAACAGGACGAAGAGGCCCGCGAACTGGACCTCCAAAGGGGGAATCCTCAAGCTGAGGTAAACCCTGGATAAGGGTACCAAGCACAATCAGGGAGAGAACAGAAGTAAGCGCGTTGCTGAGCATAGCTGGGAGATATTGTGAGTGAGAGGAGTCGAAATTCTGGAGTCGAAAGAGTGGCTTTACGAGCTCTTATACTATGTCCTGGCTTGGCAACTGTTTTCAGACGCACTTGGACTGGCAGACATAAATCAGCGCTTGCCCCTTTGAAATCTCAAACGTCGGCCACTCACGGACCATGCCTCATCTTCAGGGAAAGAGCGATTTCAACAGCGCAGTCGCGCTTTTCGTAATTGTGAAGGATTTCTGGTTGTGCATTTCATATCTCTCCAGTGAGTTACGAGAGACCAGGATCGTAAAACTAACCATTATGATAGCATGCAATCTCCAAAATGTCTAGGAAGCGAAGCGACGTCGCACGTCTTGGGATGTTCCTCGTGCTTCCTGCGATACCAGGAAGCTCATTAGCTCTTTTCGCCTGCTTTTTAACTTGCAGCCCCTCCCACCGCTTAACGATACTCATGTTTGGCTCCGTTTGAATTGTCTACATCAGATCAATTTACTTCCTTCCGAGACGCCATGGCAGCGAATAATATCTCTTAGCCAAGCGCATCGATATCTGTGCCGTCTCAGTTTTCCACGCCGCGTAAGCGCTCGGCCGGGTTCAAGGAAAGTGTTAATGCAACTCCCAGCTGCGGAAGTACCTGGGCCCATCAAAAGATAACAGAAATTACGAGAGGATCAGACGTAGATGGCAATACGGTGCAGTATCAACCTCTAACAGGCGGCTGGCCAGAAACTGTGGTGCATCTTGAAAGAGTACACCCGTTTATTTGTTGGTACGCATCGGAAGAACCGGCTCTGGACGCCATCTCTTCAAAAATCTCCAAACAGGTTTTGGGCGACGACATATGAAGAGAGTGGCCGTCATGCGCTCGTTTATTTTTTCGGCCCACTGATGATACAATAGGGAGCATTGTAAACAGTTCAAGTCCTTGATGG
The DNA here is from genome assembly GCA_020736565.1 of Coprinopsis sp. MPI-PUGE-AT-0042. Taxonomy (NCBI): domain Eukaryota; kingdom Fungi; phylum Basidiomycota; class Agaricomycetes; order Agaricales; family Psathyrellaceae; genus Coprinopsis; species Coprinopsis sp. MPI-PUGE-AT-0042. The sequence continues at coordinate 19,820 of JAHBOF010000087.1, forward strand.
CACGATGATTACATCGTCGAAAAACAGCTGAGAAGGGGACGTCTCGATGCCAATCTGAAATCGCTTACGCCTCAGCTCGGTCACGACATGTGCCACTGACTCTCACACACAAACAGAATACCATTTCTCCCGTTTTCGAACCAGTTTTGGAGCAAGAGAAGAAGCAAACCGGAGGAGTACGTGCCAACATCAGTCAAAGGATTGACGAAACGGAGGAGTACGTGCCAACATCAGTCAAAGATTGACGCCAATATTCATCAAGCACATCTGCTGTCCAAGGCCAAAGCGCTAATAAAATGACGATAAACTGGGATCTGTCTACGGTAACTAAAGGTCACAGGATTCACCTCGTGCGGCAAGACTCGCCTGCTCCTTTACGACCGCAACCGGATAGAGAGATCCAAACGACATTCGATATGCGGGAGGCGCATCGTCAGGAACACTGTCTGTTAACGTTGAGGGAAACATCCTGAAGCTTCTCCTGCCTGTTTGAGAAGGCTCAAGGGGATTATTTGGCAACAGCGGTGAACTTCTCGTCGGACTGTCTCCTCGGGGAGCGACTAGAGGTTTGTGAAGCACCCATTCAGCCACCGCTGGCGTAGCCTTGTCTCTATCCCCCCCTGCATGTATTCTATTCTTACTTTGCTTGCGTCTCCATAACAGAAAACCTGTGGCAATCAAGCCGACGAGCAGGAGAAGAACAGACACAATCACTCCAACGAGCAAGCCAGTCGAAGGTCCCGATGACTTTCCTCCTTCCACTGCCACAAATTCCGTCCGGACGGCGATTCCACCAGTGCTATCCGTTGTGGTGTACACTCGATTTGGGATGACCTTGGTGATCACGGGCTGCGCTCTATCATTCTGACCCAGTGATAGGCTCGGATTGGGAACGGGGAGATTTGTCTCAACGGTGAGAGTTGAGGAACCCGATGTAACGACAATAGTAGTTTCAAGGAGTTTGGTAGCTGCACCACTTGAATCTTGTATCGGCCCTCGCGGAAGTGGGTTGATCGCACTATCGGGCCCTCGGGTTGGCAACGGCAATGAGGCGGTCTTCGGCGAAACGCTCCCACTGGATGTAGAAGGGTTAGTGGAAGAAGGAGGGTTTGGATTCCCAATATTCGGCGGGGAGTATTCGGGTGGGCTACAGACGATGAGTCGATAATCCAAGAAAGCGAGTCAACGAAGATAAACTTACTAAATGGGTGCGGGATTCGGGTCCAAATCCGAAGTCAGAACCTCAATTCGATCTAGCTGGACTGGAGCACCTCCTCTCGTGAACTTCGAATTTCCTTCTTGCTTGATAACCATAATATGAGGGCCTTCTGAGAGTCCTTCGCGATCGAAATTCAGTAGGTTGAACGTTGGGACAGTCTTGCATTCGATATGCCGCTCGATGTACTCTCCGTTGATAAGGTAGCTTGAGATCTGGTTCCAGTCACCAGTGGGAGCTGACATCCAGATTTTGATGCCACGTCCTAAAGCCATCGAAAGAGCTCTCCTTAGATTCCACCACCAAAGACAGTAGGTAAGGAAGCCCACCTTTCCATCTAAATGTTGCTGTAGCACCAATCTCGGTCGTTGAATACACGCTCCCTCCGGAATGCCCATCTCCTCTGACTAAATCCCAACGGCCAGAATAGGCAATGAGAGGGCTTTCATTGTCGATGGTGTACCAATGGGCCATTTGGGAAAAGGAAGGGCGATAATGAAATCGCCGCGATTCGGAAATGAGAATGTTCCGTGGTGGTTCCTAGAAGACTGTCGAGTTTCAATCAAAGAATGACTGGATGTGTTGTTAGTGAAAAGAATGTGAGTGAGCGATGAAGAAGTCTCGCTGGAGTTAGGAAAGCGCTGGAGAATGAGAGAGAAATGGATTCAAACAAAGAGAGCGCAAAGGAGCTCAAATATGGGCGGGTTGTTTTGTGTTGGCATTCCAGAGGATGATGAAAGCGATGACTGCGGTGCATGCTTCGATAACTTCTCATAATTATCATGATTGGGCGCCTAGAAGGACTGCTTCCCGCCCGGTATCAATGGAAGTGCAGAAGATTGAATCAGCCTGGAGCCATTCAGTTATCGGCGTATCCAAGGGAACTGTTCTTGGCACTTCGCCTTCAATTTTCGTCGGTTAATTAGGCAGCTTGCGATCTACGCGATCAAGCAAACTACTTCGCGGGGGATTGTCATGATAGGCTATAGCCACGCCACACAGCCCCCTCATACATACGCCTCAGGTCAAGGTTGGATATTTCTCGTTCGTAAACGCATATGTTACCGTGTTTCAATTTGAGGAGCGATCTCCATACGTCCACTCGTGCTGGCCAAGAGCGATTATTATATAAACAACATAAAGTATAGAATCGTTAAGACATGTGCTGAGAGATATACCACATGCTATGCGTTTGTCCCTTCCAGTGCGGCCCTAAGTGAATCCTTCCGTCCGACCATCACTCCTCTGAGCGCCCGGCCACAGCATCTGTCCCCCACATCTTTTCATCACTTCCGAACTCCTCCAGCATCGCCCTCCTCAGCGTCAATTTGAACACCAGAACCTTGCGGCTCTCTTCGTCGTCTCCCTCAGAGGGGGTATCAGTACCCTCATCAACTTCTATATGTGTGCTAGTGTGAGAGCTCGTCCATTTGTGGTAAAAGACTTGGAGATATTGTCCTCCGTTCTTGTACGCGAGTGTGAATGCTTCCCATGGAAGGCCTTTTCCGCTTCCATCAAGAGAGGTGCTCGGTACGGTGCCTGCTGTTGCATGCCCTTGGATCGTGGTGGGCTCATAGTCGGTTACTTGCGCCATGTGAGGTGAGTCCTTTGAAAGAAAGTCGGTTCGTGGAGTGCGAGCGAAAGAAGAATTGGATGTGAAAGATTAACGAACGAGATGACTTTGGCTGCGCTACCAGGATGGGTGAGTTGAGCTGAGTCGCTTGAAATGCCCTCAATATTTATAGCTTCTCAACAGTGCCTGTGGCCATGAGAGCTCCACCTTCTGTGGCCAGCGACGTCAAAGTGCGTTGAAACGTGGTAGGCCACATTGTCCTAGTCGTCAAGTGGGGGCGGTCGGACCACAATATTGCAGCGGAAGCTTTGTCCACTAATGCGCAGGTCGTCAAGTGTCGCGAAGCCCAAATTGCTATTGCGTGTTGACCGATGGAACCTTCTAGATCTGTTGGCGACCCTCAGCGTACCGAGGCTGCGCTATGAGCACTTTTTGACCCTGTAGGATGAAGGCCACAATCGGCAGATTGATATGTCCAACTCATCAGGACTCGACGTCAAGGTAATTGCTACTCCTACCGCACAAACGTCGGTGCTTCCAAATGGATATCAAAAATGAACCCGGGCCTGGATGCTGTAACATCTGTTTCTCCCTTTCGAAGGCCCGAATAAAACGGACCTATTGCCTCCAGATTTGCACGCCACGCATCGCTCTCCATGGGGGTGCTTAGCTGGATAGGATCGACGCTCTGAGCGGAGCATGATAAACACGTTCTCACTTCTTCGTTCTTTCGCTCTCCTTGTTCATCCTTCGTTGTCGAACCGAATGCCTTCCACCCTCCGAACAACAAAAATGCTTCGCAAACCGGGGCCACTTTAGCTTTGTGCGAGCTTTCTCTTCACCATCTACAAGTCGCTTCCATGAAGATGGTTTCATCGGGATATGCTGCACGATGTCTTCTATCTCTATATTGCTCTGAGTCCGCGATCGCCGTGCCAGCGGCCTTCACTCACGAGGGAGACGCTTCTCCCGCTCGAAGACTCAGACTGGCAGCAGGAAGAATTCTACTAGGCCTAGGCACCGAATTCGAATGTATTCCGGGATGTCCTATGCTCAGCCTCTCCCATCGGTCCTATGCACAAACCATCATCTCGCCTCAAAGTCCCAATTTGGGATTTGTTAGACAGGTACGTCCCGTTGTAAATACAATTGGCGAGTTCCCATGATTTATACCTGCTTCTCGGCATGAACCTCGGGACGAAGTCGAGTTATAAAGCACGACCTTCGTTGGCTGTCTAAGGTCAGAGACATACAACGCTATCTTCATCATGAAGTCCTTTGTTCTCTTCGCCGTCGTCGCCTCTCTCGCCTTCTGGCACACTTTCCGCTGCTGTCGCACCCGCCTGGGGCCAATGTGAGTTGATCGGTTCTCTCCAGCCCTTTCTATTCGCTCACATTTCAATCCCTTCAGGTGGTGGCCAAGGCTTCGCCGGACCAACAACTTGCGTTGAAGGCTTTACTTGCATCAAGCAGAATACTTGTAAGTTATTACCTTATTCTTCTTGTATCTCTGGCGCTGAACGATTGGGATCAGGGTACTGTCAGTGCCAGCCCACCTGTTGTCGAGCCACCCATCACCTCAGCCATCTAAACGTTCCTCGGAACCAGAATTCTATGGTTCTTGATGGCTGTGAGTCGGTACTTTGATTGTGGGATACTCGAGAACGGGACTCGCCCTATGTACCTGTGGACCATTATCAAACGTTTGAATTGGAGATAGGAAATTCCTCGTATCTGAACGCACTGTCTTTTTCTTCGGCTAGTGTCATCGTTTTATGTAATAATATCCGCGCCTTGCGAGTCGCATGGAGAAACCCGTATCGCTTATATGCTTTCTGGGATTAAGAAAGTATCTAGAAACGCAATCCGGTATGATCTGGTAGGGAGTGGACCCCGTCGTCTCAATCAAGTGTTACCCATTGAATTTTGACGAGAAGAGGATGAGACTATCACAGATACAAGTTTAAGCGCTATCCATAAGGCAAACAAAGAGGATGTCTGATTGGTTATTCCATCGACAAAGAGAAAGACTTTGTTAGATACTGAAGGAAAGGTCTAGTTGAGAAACACACATTGGATTAGTTTTTCCTAGAGTAAAAAAACAAAAAGCAATAAACCCCTGAGGCCTTTCAACGTGGATCCTATGCATATTCCGAGACCTCTGATGCTCTTGACCACTCTCGAACGTCCGCCTGGATGATTTGCTTAACGACCAGCAGCTCGACGACGGTATTCTCTCATTGGCCGCAACCAAACCCCAAACGCAACGTCGAGCAGCACTAAAAAAAATCTGGAGCCATACCGTGGGACGAATACGTTCTATCAGGGATTCGAACCCTTTGGCCTCGGGACGATCCTTTCATCTGCACGAGACGAGACATCGTCATCCGGTTGACGAAATGAACGTTGGATATACTAGTGGTATACCATTCCTCTTCCTTCTATTCAGAAGCGTTTTTGACAGGCACACCAGATATCATATGAGAATCTGGGAACGTAGATGCCATCGTCACCTGGTGCGTATCTTTCGACGGTTCAAAGGGTGCCCACGTGCAAAGTTTAATCGATATAGAGGACGAGCTTGTTTCCTTTGCCAGAGAGCGAGACTACATATACTTCGAACGAATTTGCCAGGTCAAAAAAGGCAATGGTATGGAAAGAACAGTTTCCGACGCATTCAAGTCCAGCGCCTTCGCAAGTGCCCAATTGCCCCTGACCGGGCCGATGTTCCGATCTCTCACTTTGAGCAAGTCTCTCCCACGGCCTCTGACCAATCAGTCACAATCATAATCATCGACGCGTTCCTGCGCGATCTTTGCTCTTGCACGCTACCCGCTCAGTTTCTTCTCCTCCTCGTTCCTCTCCTAGCTCTTATCCTTTGAAGAGCAATAAAAGACTTACAAGATGTCTCAAACTCCAGTCTTCGTCATGAGTGCGTTGAGCTTTTAGGATGACGTAGAGAAAGCCTGACGAAATTCGGCTGCGATTAGATACTGCGCCTGAGAGGCAGTCCGGGAGGAAAGCTCAGATTTCCAATATCACCGCTGCAAAGGTGCGTAACGAACCTCTCTTTTGACCCAGAGCTTTGAGCTGACGATGATTAGACTGTTGCAGACGTGATTCGGACATGTCTTGGCCCTAAATCGATGCTTAAAATGATTCTGGATCCGATGGGTGGAATTCTGTGCGTCTTTTTCTCTCTATTCTCCTGGTAGAACGTGTTTCTGACAGTTTCTTGAACTGTGTATTGGGTTCCTTACATGCTGATTCTCTTCTCACTCGCCAAATCGGTCTCTTCCTCATCGTTCTACCATGGCTCATCTCCTGGTCGCAATGTCCGCCTTTTCTCGGTGAAATTATCGTGATTCTCTGCCTTTAGATTAACGAACGACGGAAACGCCATCCTGCGCGAGATCGACGTTGCACACCCAGCTGCAAAGAACATGATCGAGCTCAGTCGGACGCAGGACGAGGAATGTGGAGATGGAACGACGAGCGTCATCATCATTGGTGCGTCTTGCTTGTCATCTCAGAAAAGCATCTGCTAAGCTTCCTTCTCGGTTACCATCCTCGTCTATGCCACTCCTCTCGCGAATCTCTCTCTCCTCACTGAATCGAAAACAGCTGGCGAAATCCTTGCCCAATCCGTCTCCCAGCTTCGAAAAAGACATCCATCCAGTCGGTCATCATCTCGGCGTACAACAAAGCCCTCAAAGAAGCCCTTGAAATCGTTAAACGCATCTCCATCCCCATCGACATCAACAACGATGAAGAAATGTTGGGGCTGATCAAGACGAGTATTGGGACCAAGTTTGTTACACGGTATGTCTCCCTTCCTTCCGTCGTCGAGAATAGCAGCATCGATTTGAACGACTTAGGTGGGGAGATTTGATGTGCAACCTCGCATTAACCGCGGTCCGAACCGTCTCCTCAACAGGCTGAAGGACACACCACAGGTCGACTATCAAGCGCTACTGCTCGAGTAGAAAAGATCCCAGGAGGCGAGATTGAGGATTCAAAGGTTTTGAGGGGTGTGAATGGTCAATAAGGACATCACGCATCCTAATATGCGGAGGTGAGTCACCCAGTTCCACGATGAGGGATAGCAGCCTGTGGAGATGGCTAAATACGACTGGTTTTATAGAATGATCAAGAACCCCCGTATCGTCCTCCTCGACTGTCCCCTCGAATACAAAAAGGGCGAATCCCAAACCAACATGGAGTTCTCAAAAGGTTCTTCGCCCCTATTCAATCTTCTTCCAGGGAGAGCGAAACTCACGCCCTACTTCATTTATCCTCTAGAGGCCGACTGGGCTCGCGCACAAGAAATCGAAGAAGAGCAAGTCAAGACGCTCTGCTACAAAATCTTGGAGATGAAACCCGATATCGTCATCACCGAAAAGGGTATCTCTGGTTCGTCTCTTCTTCTCTCCCTTCCTCTCGTCTTAGAAACGAGCCAAACTCCTGACGCCCACCCCCAAAACAGACCTCGCACAACATGTCTTCGAACGCGCCAACGTCTCATGCATTCGCCGAGTCCGCAAGACGGATAACAACCGTATCGCGCTTGCGGTTGGCGCGACGATCGTCAACCGCGTTGAGGACATCCGGGAGAGCGATGTTGGAACCGAGTGTGGGCTGTTCAAGGTTGAGAAGATTGGAGATGAGTGAGTGTCCCTCACTGCCACCTTCTCTTATGCCTCCCAACTTCGAAATGGATGGATGGATGGCGGACAAGAAATGAACAGCTGACATCGAGTCTCATAGATACTTTACCTTCCTCACAGAATGCACAACGCCCAAAGCGTGCACGATCCTCCTCCGTGGACCCTCCAAGGACATTCTCAACGAAATCGACCGGAACCTCGCGGATGCCATGTCTGTTGCGCGAAACGTCGTCTTCAACCCCCTCTTGGCGCCTGGTGGAGGTGCGACAGAGATGGCGATTAGCGTGGGGTTGCATACCAAGGTATGTATCTTCGCCCTTCCTCCTGCCACCGTTCCTTCCTTCCTTTCGTGCTTCCTTCTTTCTCCATTAAGAAGTCCCTTCGAATGAAGGCTAACATGATGATCTTATCGTTGACAGGCCAAGACGATTACGGGCGTTGAGAATGGTCCTTTCAAGGCTGTTGCAGATGCGATGGAGGTCATCCCTCGTACCCTTGTGCAGAACTGTGGTGGTAATGCGATGAGGGTTTTGACCGAGCTTAGGGTGCGTTTTCAATCCTGGTTTCCCCCATTCTCCTCGTCATCGTTCCTTTTCTGGGATCCTCTGTGATTCCGGGCCTTCTTCACGCCCATTGCCCGCCGCCTATGATATATTCTTCCGCGCGACATCGTCAACTGTCGTTATCCATCTTCGCTCTTGGAATGTTTGATACTAACATCGCACCCATCCTGATGTAGGCTAAACACTCAAATGGTGAAAATTCGTGGGGTGTGGACGGGAACTCGGGTAAGATTGTGGATATGAAGAGTTATGGGCTCTACGAGAGCGCAAGCGTCAAAGTAAGCACCACTGTCCCTCTCTTTCGTCACCTTGTTCTCTCTATCCCTCATCGTCGTTTTCTTGCTTGCCAAGTCTACCTCCTTCGGTGCTCCCTTTCTCATTACCATGGGCAAACTGCTTTTCCGTTTTATCTAACCCATTTTTTTTTCTCTTTCTGCGCCTGATGGATGATTGCCGACTATGCTTTCCCAGATCCAGACGTTTAAAACCGCCATCGAAGCCTCTCGCATGCTTCTCCGCGTGGACGACGTGGTTCAGGCGATTCGTAAACAGCGCGAGGATGGGGGACAACAGCAAATGCCAGAGGAAATGCAGGAACAGTAGTTTTGAAGAGTCTCTTTGGCGATGGAGAATATCCCTAGGCATAGACGGACCCCAAAATTTCAATCGTTTCGTTTTCTTTCGCCTGTCCTCGGTTGCCCCTTAGGTCTATTGTTTTGCGCTACGCTTTACTACCACCGCATTGTGATTTTCGAGACGTTTGTGGCCCGCTAGGGATCCCAAAAGATTTGTGGACATGGCGACCTGTAGACTCGTAACCAGTCGTCGAATGAGGACTAGGAGGATCCTCTATCGAGCTCGCTCATACTACATAGAGCGACGGTCAGCGGTCTAGGCGACCTGGACGCTGAGGTGTCTTGCCGCGCCGAGAGTTTCTCCATGCTGGTTCCCGTAATTGGACATGCGAAGCGTCTATTAACTCCCAATCCACGAAATCTTGTTCAGAAAAGCTGCAGAACATTGGCGATATTGACGACAAGCTAGGCGGGGATACGTCAGTCCAGGGGATCCGTCAGTCCAGTTACTCTTAGAAAGCACCATGAATCAGGATGTGTACAGTAGCATATGCCTGAGGCGCTGATGCACGAACAGTGGATGGTGGAGGAGAGAGTGGTGAGAGCCAGAATAATGTACTGCAGTTCCATTTTTCTTCGACTGCTTCCGTCGTCATGGTGTCCACCAACGTCTCTGATGGTCGATCATCGGCAGTCACCCTCATATTAGGTTGTGCCTTTTTGTCGAAGATTGGTGGGAGTGGTAATGTATTACACGTAAGCGGTAGTGCTGCAGCACCGAGGCCCGTTTCTAGCCCCATACTTGGGAATATGGTATCCAATTTGGGAGATTACATTACCTCACTCTGCCTCAAGAAAACCGAAATCAAACTCAATTACCCGCGTCGTTGCTGAAACTCCTCGTATCAGTGCGGTGCAATTCTTCAGCGATGAAAATGCGCAGTCCTTCAGAGAAGCTTGAGATGCCGCTGTATCCCGGCAGAGAACACACAGCCTTCCGAATCTGATTGTACATGGCATCCTGCTGTGCTGTGCTTGCGGAGTAACAGGATGAACCCTTCTCTTACTCCTTCTGGTCAGGGACTGTAGCGATCTTTTGGAGACGAGGTTCCGAGGCCCGACAACTTGTCGATTAAGATGACAAGCACTTAATTGGCATTGAGGACGCTTGCTATTACTCGGGCATATTGGGTGGTAAGAGAGAAGCCTCGGCTCCAAGAGACATTTCTTCTGATACTGATGGGGATAAGATAAGTCAAGTCAATGATCTCTTTGCCGCCTTGGAAAGCTGTAAACCCTATGCACAGTTGCATCGACTTGCATGGGGCTGGCCAGAGAAATAATAGAGAAAGCTTGGAGTGATATATAACAAAGGACCTTCTATTATACCTTTGGAATGGCACGCTTTGTCTTGAATCATGAAACCTCCAAGCTGTTTGCCGACGGCCTGAGAGTGCTGAATTTAGGAGGGAAAGGCCTGGGAAATATGCACTCAATCGGCACAAAGTTCTTGAAGAAGCTCGAACTGGCCGATCCAAAGCCTACGGCTGCGAAGGCTTGACATGAAAAGAACCATGTTACGAATCCGACCATTTCTAGGCGTTACGAGAAGCACAACTTCCATATCGGAAATCACCCTTTGCAAGGATACGGGACATTAACCCGGATTGACCGATACGAGATGTTTGAAAGTGTCGGGCGCCGATTGGCCAGGTTGGCTAGGTATTAGAGGGCTGGATTGTATATATAACAGCGGTCGCATAGTTGTTTCTATATCTCCAATCTCCAATCTTCAATCCCCTCTCAGCTACTCACAAGACGTCGACATTATGCTCAACAAGACTTTCGCGCCGCTTCTCTCTATTCTTCTGCTTGCTTCAGTCGTTCAGGCGCTCCCTCAGTTCGAGGATAGGTCTGCTGACGGTCCAGCTCGTGGCCCTCCACAACCCGTCCTCGACGTCCCCAATCCTCCTCCCCCGCAAACCTTCACTGGTGCTATGCTCGTCAACGACGCCGCTCATCCATACAGGGCGCCCAGGGCAGGTGATCTACGAGGCCCTTGCCCTGGCCTAAACACGTTGGCCAACCATGGTGTAAGTCTGATTGTGATTAGAGTTGTATACGCGGGACTCACCAAGTATTTGCATGCAGTGGCTCCCTCGCGATGGTGTTGCCACCCCCGGTCAGATTATTACCGCCGTACAGGATGGTGAGTCCTAAGATGATTTCTTGAAAGTTTACCGTCAACTGACGCTTATATCATAGGATTCAACATGGGTAGTCGTGCTGCACGCGCCGCTACTTACACGGCTCACCTTCTTAACGGAAACCTCGAGTACGACCTCCTCAGCATCGGGGGCAAGACGCCAAAGACAGGTCCAGACCCTCCTGCCCCCGCCATCGCTGGAGGCTTGAGTAGGCACGGCACGTTTGAAGGCGACGCCAGCATGACTCGCGCGGACGCATTCTTTGGGGACAACGTTAGCTTCAATGCTCCCCTCTTCGAACAGGTGCGTGCAGATATATTCGCTATAAACCCGATAATCACGACTGAAACGCTGTTGTAGTTCAAGAACTTTAGTACGGTCTACGGAAATGGGTTCTGGAACGACACCGTCGCTGCTGAGTTTCGCTTCTACCGAATTCAGCAGTCCATCAGCAACAACCCCAATTTCGAGATGCTTGGATTCCGTCACGCAACTGCATATGGCGAGGCCTCGTTTCCCGCCGCTTTCTTTGTTGACGGTCGCAAGACTGGCTCTGAGGCTGGCCAGCTTGATATGGTTACTGCCGAGGGGTTCTTCAAGGATAGTCACTTCCCAGAAGACTTTCACAGGCCTGCAAACGTTGTCGAAGGCTCTCTCTTGTTCGCGATCTATCTAGCCCACCCCACCCAACCTGGCAGAAATGTCAACGGAGTCGACACCTTCGAGGTTGACAATTCCATTCCTAGCGCACTGATCGATGGCTGCGGTTTTTACCAAGAATTCGTCAAGCAGAAGGTTGTGCCCCTCTATCCCAACCCCACGGGTCAGCTGAGGAAGAACCTCATGAAGAACTTGCAGATCTTCTATGATAACAACCACTTCGATGGTACATGGGATCAGGTCTTCCCTTACGGTCAAGAGTAGACATATGTTTCCTCCATGACGACTGCTTGCTTCTAGCACGTTCATTAACACCGTCCTTATCTATACCCATCTTGTACCTGCCTCCTGGCTTGAGTATTCCCTCAGAAGGTTTTCTGTCTGTCTACACTCCAATAGCACTCGTTTTCTGTCGGTATTGCCCTCGTCGTAATCCACGCTCGAGCCTCCTAATTCGAAGTCGTTTCGCCTTGTTTTATAGTAACCCACTGCTTTGCCGAGACGTACACTCGTGACGTCAGAAGCGATGTTCGTCCTCGGTGTACTCTCAGTTCTCACTTCGACCGCCATCATCCGTGTCGCGCACATCATCCCTTCCCCTATTATCAACACTCAACCTCTCCCATTCCCTAGGTTTTGGCTGCCTCACCGATGAGTGATCGAGCGCCTTTTTCGAACACCACCTCGCCAAATCATACAAAGGCGGCGAAATCTTCGCCCCATCCCTCTCCCAAATCGGAAAGGACATCCAGCCAGCGGTGATCAGCTCAGTCTACAACAAAGTCCTCAAAGAAGTCCTCGACATCACCGACGTATCTCCATCCCCATCGACATCAACAATGATGAAGACTCGAAATCCTGGGGTTAACGGGATTCAGTTTGTTACTAGGTGCGTCTCTTCTCTCAATTCCCCTTGCCTTGGCCCAATGTATAGAGAAGGCGATGAGGGTTTTGATGGAGCTGAGGGAGCGTTACCGTCTACCTTCTTTCCTTCAATATCCAGCCTAGACGCGCTCTTTGACTTTCTGGACTTTTTTCATGGCTGTATTCGTCGTTTAGTATCTGCTCCCTGCCACCTTTCCGAATCTCCATCCTTCGTTCTCCATACTTGCACTTTGCACACTGATACCAACAACTCACGCGGGTACGGGCCAAACACGCAAATGGACAAAATTCATGGGGCGTGGATGGTAACACGGGCAAGATTGTAGATATGAAGAGCTATCATAGGGGTTATTCGAGAGGCGAATTATGAAAGTGAGTGTCTGTTGCCCTCTATCGCTTTCTGTTTACTTCCGCCTTTCCCTTTTCCTGGTCCTTTTGTTTACTTCTCACTCTAGCTCCTTTGGTGGCCTTGGTTTCACATTCAACCCCCTTTTTCTCTCGGTTACCAAGAGCAAACCGCTTTTCCGTTCAATCTACCCTGCCCTCTCCCTTTCTGTACCGTATAGGTGATTGACAGCTATCCTTGACCAGAACCAGACCTTTAAAACCGCCATCGAAGCTTCTCGCATCTCCGCGTCGATGGCGTCGTTCAGGCAATTCGGGAACAGCGGCAGGATGATGAGGAGCAACAGGTGCCGGAGGAAATAATGCGGAATTAGTAGACATGGAGCATCACAAGGTACAGAAGTACTCAAAATGCAATCAGTTTGGTTTCGGTTTCTTTCGCCTGCGCTTCAAAACCCTTTCGTCCACCGCCACCAGTGCCTTTTGATGCTTGATCGTCGGTGGTCAGTCAGGACCCCACAGCTTTTTCGACCACCGTGAGTGAAGGTAGTATGTTGTGGTTTCTTGCTGCTGGACGCATTGCTCCTTACCCCGGTCAGTGATGTGGCCATGTTGCTACCGTAATTGGGCATGTTCGAGCCAATTTAGGAGGGCAACTGCAACCGAATGTTAGTCTATCTCCTGCTCTTCTCCCTATGCCGGGAAATATCGTTATCAAATGCGGGTGCATAGCCTTCCAAAAATCAGTTTCAATACCATCACACACGCCATTAGATCTTCCACTTCAGAGGCTCGGAAGGCTATCAAGATTGAAATACGGGCACTTGGTTATCGTCATAAGCCGTTTATCGGAAAATGAGTTAAGATTTCGGTGAGTAAAGTGCTCAAAAAGAGGTCGACATTTCATCAAAGGCTACCCATATTCGGTAATCCGACCCCGCCAAATCACATCAATTGTGTAATCGAGCGGTATCTATGTACCAACACGCGGGGATCGTAAACCGTCTGTACGTGTTTTGGCTGAAGGAACGCTGAATTTTTGAACAGGGCAGTGAAGACACAGCGTGCCGAGCCTGTCGTAAACTTCAGTTCTATTTTGGCTGATCCCTGCGCTTGCGCAGTAGTAGGCTGTAAAGTGAGGCGACCAACTCGACTTGTACTCCTTTAGATCAGGGACCTTGGTGGTCGCTTTGCAGAAGCAGATGACTACGTATCAGCTTCTACGATATTCTGGACTCGGTGAGCTGAGCTTTTATGTCCTGGACTGTTAGGAAGTTATCGGTTTGAATTTACAGAATCTTTCTTCTTGGGGGGTTGGGAACCACAGTTTACTACTTGTCTAGCAATCAAAAGGGTTCAAGGCGTGCATCACTTTAGTTCCTGAGAAGCGATCCGGCGTATTGAATCTGTTTTAAAGCTGTGAACGTCTACCTCCGCAGCCATTGAAGTCAATGCCGCTGCACTCGGCATGCTAACGAGAGGAAGTGTGAACTGGTGTGCAACATTTGAGTAACGTAAGGGCAATGTCCGGTTTGATTCGCGTGTCATCGTTTGCCTCCCCACGGAAAGCGATATCCAGAATAAAATAACTCTAAGATTTATCCACCCTCAAAGAACTCGAATTAACCAGTGAAAAGCCCACATTTTACTAAACTGACATGAAACAAACCGCCGTAAACGTCTAGCTGTCCTTAAGCGTTACGAGAGGGTGCGACTGCGATGTCGAAAATGTCTCGTGAACCTATGGAGGAAATCCCGGATTGACCGAGTATGAGATGATTTGAAAGGAACGAGCGCTGATTTACTAGACCTGGCACGTACAGGAGGATATGTGTTAGTATATAAGGTCCCAAAGTCGCTCATTCATCTCCAATCTCTCATCCAATCTCACTCATAGTAACTTTAAGAAATGCTTAGCCAGTCATTTGCACCTCTTCTCTCTATCATCCTGCTTGCGTCCGTCGTCCAGGCGCTTCCTCAGCTTGAGGACACGTCTGCTGATGGCCCAGCTCGTGGGCGCCCAAGGCTCGTCCTTGACGTCCCCAATCCTCCTCCCCCACAAACATTCACCGGCGCGTTGCTGGTCAACGATGCCGCCCATCCCTACAGAGCACCCAGGGCGGGTGATCTACGAGGACCTTGCCCAGGCCTGAACACCTTGGCCAACCATGGTGTAAGTTGAATTTAATCAGGTCTTGTATATCGTAGGACTCACCCAGTATTATCATGCAGTGGCTTCCTCGCAATGGCGTTGCGACACCAGCCCAGTTGATCACCGCTGTCCAGGATGGTTAGTCGCAGGATGACTCCTCACCAGATAATCATCGACTAACGGATGGACTATAGGTTTTAACATGGCTAGCGTTGCTGCACGTACTGCGACATACACCGCCCATCTTCTTAATGGAAACCTCGAGTACGACCTCCTTAGTATTGGCGCCAAGACGCCAAAGACAGGTCCCGATCCCCCTGGCCCAGCCGTCGTTGGAGGCTTGAACAGGCATGGCACCTTCGAAGGCGACGTCAGCTTCACTCGTGCCGACGCGTTCTTTGGAGACAACTTCAATTTCAATGCCCCTCTCTTTGAACAGGCAAGTGAATATTCGGTTCCACATCTATAATTATGGCTTAACCTTTGTCATAGTTCAAGAACTTTAGCATGGTATACGGAAACGGATTCTTCAACGACACCGTTGCAGGCGAGCTTCGCTTCCACCGCATTCAGCAATCCATCAGCAACAATCCTGAGTTCGAGTTGCTTGGATTCCGTCATGGTACCGCATATGGCGAAGCCGCCTTCATCTCCGCTTTCTTCGTTGACGGTCGCAAGACTGGCGCCGAGGCTGGCCAGCTCGACATGGTCACCGCCGAGGGGTTCTTCAAGGATGGCCGCTTCCCTAAAGACTTCCACAGGCCTGCAGCGCCAGTCGATGGCTCTTCTGCAGCCTCGATCTTCCGCGCCCACCCTACTCAACCCGGCAGGAATGTCAATGGTGTCAATACCTTTGTGGTTGACACCTCCCTCCCCAGCATATTATTCGATAACTGCGGCTTCTACCAGGGATTTGTCAACCAGAGGGTTGTGCCCCTCTATCCCAACCCCACAGGTCAGTTGAGGAAGAACCTCAATAAGAATTTGCAGATCTTCTATGATAACAACAACTTTAATGGCACTTGCGATCAGGTCTTTCCTTACGGCCAAGAGTAGACATATGTTGCCCTCCATAACTTTCGTTTGCTTTTAGCACGTTCGTCATCACTGTCCTTATTTGTCCGCCTTCATCTAGTACCTGCCTCCTGGTCTGAGGATTCCCTCCTCAGCAGGCTTTCCATCCATCTACATTCCCATATCACTCGTCCCCTTATTCGAAGAACTTTCGCCTTGTTTCTATACTTGAGTAGCTCACCCACCTCTTCTTCGATAAGCTTTGTTTTAATTTACCCTCGTGACGTCACAAGGCATCTACGCCCTCGGGTGCACTTGCAGTTCTCGCCTCATCACTATCCCGCGTGTCGCTCTTGCATCTATGATCTAGTATCCTCCGCCTCTCCCTTTTTCTAAGTCCCGGCTGCCTCGCTGATAGGTGATCGAGCGCCTGCCTTCGGACAACCGGAATTGGCCTCGCAAGTGTCGAGTTCTTCGTTGCCATAAACCAGATGTGGCTTCTCAACAATGCGTCAGAAAGCAGATGAGAAGGCGACAAACGCCTGTGGGTTCAAGTTGGCGACTGCTGTCAGATGATCCGCAGATAATGGCACACAGTGAAATGAGACCAGGTCAGGATCAACAGACGGTCAAAAGCCAGATAGTGTCCAAGGCTGCGTAGAATATCTCGCACGATAATCACTGAAAAAGGTACCTCAGGCTCGTCTCTTCCATCCCACTGCTGCTGCTCTTCCTCTCCCTCTTTCCCCTTTCCAAACGATTATGAACACTGATGCTCACCCCAACTCAGACCTCGCATACACATATTCGGCCACTCCATCCTCTCATGCCTTCACCAAGTCCGCACCATGGATAATAACCGTATCATGCTCGCGGTCGGTGCAACGATCGTCAACCATGTCGAGGACATCTGAGAGCGATGTTGGGACCAAGTGTGGTTTGTTCAAGGTTGAAGAGATTCGTGTTGAGCTCCTCTGTTGACTGCTTCGGGACCTCGCAGAGGCCGTGTCTGTTGCACTAAACGTCGTCAGTAACCCCCCTTGGCGCCTGGTGGGGGTGCCACGGAGGCGGCGATTAGCATGCCAAGGCACGTTCTCTCCTCCGTCCCTGCCTTCCTTCTCTACCCTGCGTCTCTTCCCAGTTAATAACGTTGGTTTGTCCAAAGCCAACGCGATGTTATGCTCAGGAGGCCAAGACGGTTACACGCGTCGAGAATGGTCCTTTCCGTGTTGTTGCAGATGCGATGGAGGTTATTCCTCATAGACTCGTGCAAAAAATTAATGGGAATGCGACGAGGGTTTGGGCCGAGTTGAGGGTGCGTTTTGATCTTCCTTCTTTTCCCCCTTCATTGTTCTGCTTTGGGGCATGCTTCGCGACTCTGTTCGTCGTACTCCCCCCTTCTCGCACATTCTTTGCTTTGTGAGCACGATACCGCTTTTCTTTCCAAATCTCCATCCTTCGTTACCCACCTTTGATTCTTTTTCTTTGTGTGTACTTTGATGCTAACATTTCGCTCATCCCTGCACAGGTCAAACACGCAAATAGCCAAATACTGGGGGGTCTGAATGGAAAAGAGTTCTGGGTTGCATGGGAGTGTGAGAGTCAAGGTGAGCGTCTCTGGCCCTCTCTTGGCACCGTTCCCATTCTAGTCGCATCCCCTTTCCCCAATTATCACGGTTGCACCCCAACCAATCCGCTTTTCCGTTCAATCTACCCCGTCCTCTCCGCTTGTATGTTTTACGGAGCTTTAACTATCGCCGATTCACAAACTTTACAGCTGCGATCGAAGCTTGGTGTACGCTTCTCCGTGTACGTGACGTTGTTCAGCCCCTCCTTAAACAGCGCAGGGATGGTGGACCAAAGCAAATGCCATAGACATTGATGCAGGTGACGTGGGTAGACACTGTCGTGCATGGCATAGAAGTAACACAAATGCGATTGTTTCGTCCTTCGGTTTCGCTCCGTGCACTTGCAAGTTGCGGTCGTTAATCTTCTCCGTGTGGAGATGATGTGGCCATGCTGCTCCCATCATTAGGATGTGCACGGTCCGCTGAGACGGGGAGGCAGTGAGGGAGCACACTGCCTTGTGGACCTTGTTCTGGGGCAAAGATGATAGGCCTTTTCCATTCGGATTCAAAGATAAAATCTCCTCGACCAAGATTCAATGATCCTCATGAAGTTTAGCAAACGTGGGACAGGGTGTACAGTCCGCCGCTGGCGTGTCGACATCGACAGTCCATCAGCTGACCTCAGGAAGTATCACAGTGTACATCCGTTGTTATCGATTCAAAGGCTGTGATTGGGCAGCGAAGTAATGGAAGGAAGCACAATGCGATGGAGCTTCTATGAATATTTCGTAACGAAAATCCCCAACTCAACTCACCTAAGGTTGCGGGTATTTCGACTGAAAAAATGAGGTTTAGGTGGTCCCTACAGGTTACATGTAAGAGCGGGACTTCAATCTCAATGGTACTCATAACGCTGCTGGTTGAGAGAGTGACCAGGTATTGGAGGATTTAGCTCTCCAATGTAACGATTCTCCGGCGTTATGAGAAGGGAAAGCACTGCCGTCAAAATGCCTCTCCGTGAAGGTGATCCCGGATTGTCCGATGTTAGAGAATTTGCAAAGGGGGTCAGCGCTCGTCTACATTTAGATCCACGCAGAACCTTTGCTATGGACATGGCAGAGGTTTTAAAGCCATAGCTCGAGTCCCAATTTTATTAGCATCCACAATCTGTATATCCCAGTCATGCACAAGACCTCTTTCACCTGTCTCCTCTCTCTTCTCTCGCTTGGTGCCGCCGTCAAGGGTTTACCTCGATTCGAGGAACCCGCTTCCGGCGGCTCAGCTCGAGGACCTCTCCTTCCCGTCCTCAATTTGCCTAATCCACCCCCACCCCAAACCTTCACTGGTGCAAAGCTTGTCAACGATGCTGCGCATCCGTACAAGCCACCTGGCAAAGGCGACTTGCGAGGCCCTTGTCCGGGTCTAAACACCTTGGCGAATCACGGTGTAGGTCAAACCTAAATGTGGTGTCTCGCATCCTACTGATCGGGTATATCGTCCAGTGGCTTCCTCGAGACGGTGTTGCATCACCTGAGCAGATCCTCATTGCCGGTACAGGAGGGTTAGTATCTCCAAAATGGCCCTCATGAAAGTGCTAACGATGGCGTGCCAATATCAGGTTTCAACATGGCTAGCGGACGTGGTTCTACTTACAGCGCACATCTGCTAAATGGAAATCTCGAATACGATCTCCTCAGTATTGGCGCCAAGACGCACAAGACTGGCCCTGATCCTGCAGCTCCAGCCATTGTTGGAGGATTAAACACTCACGGAACGTTTGAAGGCGATGCGAGCTTCACTCGTGCGGACGCATTCTTTGGTGACAACTTTAATTTCAATGCCGCGTTGTTTGAGCAGGTCAGAAGCCTTTCTTCCCTCTTCAACCATTCAATATCTAAAGCTTACGGCTGCCCAACCATAGTTCAAAAACTTCAGCATGATCTACGGAAATGGATTCTTCAACGACACTGTTGCAGCCGAATTCCGCTTCCACCGCATCCAAGAATCGATCATGAACAACCCCAAGTTTGAAATGCTCGGCCACCGCCACGCCACAGCATATGGCGAAGCCGCCTTTCCTTCTAGATTCTTTGTGGATGGTCGAAAGACTGGCGCAGATTCTGGCCAACTCGATATGGCCACGGCAGAAGGCTTCTTCAAAGATGGTCGTTTCCCTGAAGATTTCCACAGATCTAATACACCTGTCGACGCCTCAAATCTGGTCCCAAATCTTCCTCGCACACCCGACGGAGCCTGGCAGAAATGTGAATGGTATTAACACCTTTGAGGTTGATCATACTCTTCCCAGTGGAATTCTCGATCCCTGCGGCTTCTACAAGGGATTTGTTAACCTCAAGATCATTCCACTATACCCCAACCCCACCGGTCTTTTGAAGACGAACCTGATCAAGAATTTAAAGTTCTGGTACGATAGCTTTGGCTTCAATGGTACATGTGACCAGGTCTTCCCGTACGGCCAGCAGTAGCCGTTTGTTTCCCTACAATCCTTAGTTGTGATTACCTTTACTGTTGAGCGTGATCCATCATACTTACTGTAGAATGTATTATCTGTAGTCCTGAGCACCTGTCATTTGAGCTGCTGTTGCATCTGCTTCTCCTTGTTTATCTGCAAATTCTGTGAGCGAAACCTTTGGAAGAGGAATCACGTTTCTTTTCCGGACATGAGACGACGGGCGCTTACGGCTATGTCTGTTCACGTTTCTCTCCTTAAATCTCACACGTTGGTCCTCCAGCTACATCGTCGCCCAAAACTTCGCTGCACCGGTCAAATTGTGGATATGAAAGGACATGGGATTTATGATAGTACAAGAATCACGGTGGGCGTCACTATCCCCTCTCGCTTGCACTATTTGTTCCGTCCTCCTTGCCACTTTCTTCATCCTTTCTTATCAATCTACCCCCTTCGGTTCCCTTGCCCCACTGCCACGGTTTTACATTTAACCCTCCTGCTCTCAATTGTTCGGTTGCCAAGTGCAGGCCGCTTTGCCGTTTAATCTAACCCCGTCCCTTCTTTTTTTGTGCCTGATGCGAATGGATGCTTGACAAATACCCCTCCTCAGATCCAGACCTTCGAACCTACCATTGAAGCTTCTCGTATATTTCTCCGCGTCCAGAACGTAGTCAAAGCCATTCGTAAATAGGTCGAGGACAGTAAGCAGCAGCAAATGCTAGAGGAGGTGCTGCATGAGGAGTGATGGAGAGGATTCGACCCCATAAAAGGACCCAAAACTAATCGTTTCATTTCCGTTGGTCGGTGCTCCGATACCCCTTTTGTCTAATGTTGCCTTACGCTATCACTTGCTTTTGATGCTTGGTCGCCGGTGGTTCTCCTCCCAGTAACGCGAGTTCAGTGTAGTGCGTTTGTTTCTCTTGCCGCTTTTAGCGTTTCACCCTTTTACCCTGGTCAGTGATTTGGCCATGTTGCTCCCGAAAATGGTCATGTTCGAGCCGATTTGGGAGAGTAACTGCACCCGAGGGTTAGTCTAGTCCATAGGCCCACCCCCTGGCCACAGTCTGTTCAATTAATTTGCCCGCCAAATCCCATCAATACTATGATCAAGCAGCGAGTAGTGTCTGCGAGGTCACGTTGTGAAGGGTGGTGGACTGTCACCTTTTGAATCAAACGTTGTTTGATAGGCTACACTGTAAAAGGGCTGTGAAGACACAGCCTTCTGAGCCTGGTTCTCTCGTAAAATTCGTCCTGATCTGGTTGGTCCAGGCGCTTGCGCAGTAATCCAATTATTCTTTTATTCATTCGGATCAGGAGTAACCCTCGCGTTACAGAATCATCAGCCTCGACGACGTCCTGGGCTGAGGTATCTTGGATTGTTAGCGAGCTATTAGTTTAAATCTACGCATAATGTCTTGTTGCTTGAGCAAGAAGTTTACTGTTCAGTTCCTGAGAATCGATCCGTTGTATTGGGTCTGTCTAAAGGCTGTGAAAATCCATCTCCGCAGCCATAGAACCTGAAGTTGCCGCACTCGGCATGGCGTCGAGAGAAGTTGTGAAGTGTCAATGGTGTGCAACAATGGACCATCATTAGAATAACGTAAGGCAATGTCCGGTTCAATTCGCGTGGCAACAGCTACCTTTGCACTGAGGCCGATGTTGATAACACAATAATGCTGAGCTACATACACTCTTATTCCTTGATAAAGCTCGAGTTGACTACTAAAAGCCCACGATTTTACATACCTAACGTGAAACGAAGCATGCTAAGCATCTGGCTATTCCTAAGAGTTACGAGAAGGTACGACTGCGATATCGAAAATGTCTCGCGAAGTGATGGAAGAGAACCCGTATTGCCCGAGGGCGAGATGAGGGAAGGAACGAGCGCTGATCTGCTTAACCAGGCTCATACAGGAGGACTTTTGCTAGGATATAAAGACCAAGAGACACCCATTCATCTCTAATCTATCATCCTCCCTAACCCCCAGTACCTCCAAGACATGCTTAACAAGGCTTTCGCACCCCTTCTCTCTCTCCCCTGCTTGCTTCGCTGGTTCAGCCGCTTCCTCAGTTCGAAGAAACGTCTGCTGATGGCCCAGCTCGTGGACCTCCACAGCTTGTCCTTGACGTCCCCAATCCCCCTCCCCCGCAAACGTTCACTGGTGCCATGCTCGTCAACGACGCCGCTCATCCATACAGGGCGCCCAGGGCGGGTGATCTACGAGGACCTTGCCCTGGCCTAAACACGCTGGCCAACCATGGTGTAAGTCGAATTATGATCAAAACCAGTACACGTAGGACTCACCAACTATAATTACACAGTGGCTTCCTCGCGATGGCGTCGCCACACCCGCTCAGATTATCACTGCTGTTCAAGATGGTTAGTCCTAAGATGATTTCTTGCAATATTACCGTCGACTGACGCGGTGTCACAGGTTTCAACATGGCTAGTGGAGCTGCACGTGGCGCTACCTACAGGGCTCACCTTCTCAATGGAAACCTGGAGTACGACCTCCTCAGTATTGGGGCCAAGACGCCAAAGACAGGTCCCGATCCCCCTGCCCCAGCCGCTGTGGGAGGCTTGAACAGACACGGCACCTTCGAAGGCGACGTCAGCTTTACCCGTGCCGATGCATTCTTTGGAGACAACTTTAATTTCAACGCTCCTCTGTTCGAACAGGTCAGAAAATCTTTGGTATCAGATCGATGATTACGGCTAAAGCGTCATCGTAGTTCAAGAATTTTAGCATGATATACGGAAACGGATTCTTTAACGACACCGTCGCGGGTGAGCTTCGCTTCCACCGCATTCAGCAGTCCATCAGCAACAATCCCGAGTTCGAGATGCTTGGATTCCGTCACGCCACCGCATACGGTGAAGCCGCGTTCATCTCTGCCTTCTTTGTTGACGGTCGCAAGACTGGCGCCGAGGCTGGCCAGCTCGACATGGTCACCGCGGAGGGGTTCTTCAAGGATGGCCACTTCCCGGAAGACTTCCATAGGCCTGCAGCCCCTGTCGATGGCTCTTCTGCAGCCTTCAATCTTCCTCGCCCACCCTACTCAACCCGGCAGGAATGTCAATGGAATCAACACCTTTGAGGTTGATAATACCCTTCCCAGTGCATTATTCGATTCCTGCGGCTTCTACCAAGGATTTGTCAATCAGAAGGTTGTGCCCCTCTATCCCAACCCCGCAGGTCAGTTGAGGAAGAACCTCATTAAGAATTTGCAGATTTTCTATGATAACAGCGGCTTCGATGGTACATGCAATCAGGTCTTCCCGTATGGCCAAGAGTAATGTAAATGCTGTTGATACCTATAACTTTCGATTGCCGTTGGCTCGTTTGCGTCTTTATTTATTCGCCTTTGATTGCCAAATTGCCATCGGGTTTCGTTATCCCTGAAGCATCGTATACATTTTTGTGTTCCTCAATTTATTGTCCCTTACTCACGCCGTTGACTCTTCTTTGTGCTCAAGTATAAGACATATTGTCGTGCGGAAGGTCACCGTGGTGCTTAAGTAGTTGAGGAATGTATCTGTCAATTATCAAGGAGTTTGCCAATAGACGACGGCCTGCTGCGTCTAGATCGAGTGCCCGAAATAAAGATCCCATCAGACCTTCAAGGCGCTAAGTGGCTGGGAAATTGCTCTTCTAAACCCGTCAATCAAGGAGAAGCTCCAGTGGTAACTTGAAAAGGGGGTTAGTCACTGAGGTGTCACAGACAGGATTCTCACATCATTTATGCAGATTATGTGGTTCACAGCAAACGGGCAGAAGGTTCCAAGAACCCAAGCCAAAGGTATCTTTGCTGCACCTTGCCTGATTTAGTAGATGGGTACCACTCATCCGCAGGTCCGACAAACACCATCAACTTCCAAGGACTTTGCGCGGTTATACTTTGATATTCCGAAAATGCTATTGGCCGAGGTCAAAGTATCCCAGTCTGCGAAAATAATTTGAAGCCTATTGCTTACTGTTATAAATTCAACCGGGTTTCACGACGATGTGTCAGAATCAGATGAGTGAGCAACAAGCGCCCCACGGACTCAACATGGTGCGTGTTCATTCAGGAACTCAAAGTAGTGCCCGATCTTAGGATGGAGGCACGCATGATACGTGGTCCAGGTCAGTATCAACAAGTAAGAGATGGATATTGTTTAAAGATGTATAGAATATCTCCTAGCCTGAAGCTGGGAGCATCATACCAGCCATACAATGACCTAGCTCTGGGATTCAACAGTTAGTAATCAACGAGCACGCAAGCGTCGGGATAATGTCAGAATGAAACGACGCCCTTCAAGATTCAACAAGTCTTAATGGGCCAAGAGAAGCAGAATCGCTGAGTCAATTCGCCAGCTCTCTAAGCAGCCACATCACCAACGCAGAAGGTGATGAGCGCTGATGTTCTCTCTCTGAGATACATACGGCGAGTATCGAGTGTGGGGTTTGAGGGGTTTGAGGTATAAAAGACCTTCCTCGCACCCTGGATATTGTCTGTGTCTCAACTTTCCTCACTTTTTCAACCTCAAAGCCATGCTATCCAAAACCCTTACTTCGCTCGCTGCCATCGTCGCATCTCTGGTCAACGTACAGGCGCTTCCTCAGTTCGAGGAAGCAACCGCTGACGGTGCTGTTCGCGGTCCTCCAATGCTCGTTCGCGACGTCCCAAATCCCCCTCCACCACCAAGCTTCGTTGGCGCAATGCTTGTGAACGATGCGGCTCACCCCTTCAGGCCACCCAGGAAGGGTGATCTGCGGGGACCCTGTCCTGGTCTGAACACTCTCGCAAACCATGGAGTGAGTAGCATTTATACTTTAAAGTGGGATCAATCTAAACAAATATGACAGTGGCTGCCTCGGGACGGTGTCGCGACCCCTGCACAGATCATCACTGCCGTTCAAGATGGTATGGTACCATTCACGTTCAGTTGTGATAGTCTTGACTGACTCTTCGAGGTCAGGGTTCAACATGGCCAGCACGGCCGCGCGTGTAACCACATATGGTGCACATCTGCTCGATGGAAATTTAGAATACGACTTGCTCAGTATTGGTGGAAAGACACCCAAGACGGGTCCAGACCCTCCCGCCCCAGCCATTGTTGGTGGATTGAATAATCACGGCACAGTTCGAAGGGGATGCTAGCTTGACTCGTGCAGACGCCTTTTTCGGGAACAACTTCATTTTCAATCCAGCTCTCTTTGAACAGGTAAGATTGCCATTAAATCCCTGTGATGGATGACTGATGGGTATTGTAGTTCAAGAACTTCAGCAGGATTTACGGCAATGGCTTTTACAACCACACCGTCGCGGGTGAGCTGCGGTACCATCGCATCCAAGAGTCTATCAGGACCAACCCCAAATTCGAGATCCTCGGATTTCCGTCACACAACTGCCTATGGCTGAAGCAAGCTTTCCTTCGACGTTCTTTGTCGATGGTCGCAAGACTGGCGCAGATATCGGGCAGCTCGACATGGTCACTGCTGAGCGATTTTTCAAGGACGCCCACTTTCCCGAAGATTTTTACAGATCCGCAAGCACCCGTCGATGCCTCTGCTGCCGCCCTGATCTATGCTGCTCACCCTACGGAACCCGGAAGAAACGTCAATGGTGTCAACACGTTCGAGGTTGACCATTCCATCGGAAGCCTGACAGATATCTGTGGTTTCTACGCCGGATTCGTCAATATCAAAATCAAGAACCTCTACCCCAACCCCACCGGCCTCTTGCGCAAGAACTTGATTAAGAACCTGCAGTTCTTCTATGACACTTTCGGAGGGCAGTGCGAGCAGATCTTCCCCTATGGGCAGGAGTAAAGGGGTCGTTTGATGGGACATTTTACTTCGTTAGATTACGTGTTCTGGTGGATATTCAACGGCTGTCATATCAATTAGACTTATTAGTGTTTCAGGGAGCCATTCACACTCGGTGGTCGTCTGTGCTAGTTGCAAAAGAAGAGATGTAAGCAGAGATAAGCAAAATGGACAAAATATGTGTCTTCACAGTAAAGGAATATGTCTTGCATCACAAAGGTCAATCCTCCGAATGTTCGTGCAAGAGGTTGGTAGCTCTCAAAGGACTCTCGGCGATGGCGGATCTGATTCCGTCAAATGCGTCGATTAGATTCAGAGCAAAGACGAAAACGACAAGAGGACTCACTGAACCCTCACGACGGTTCGCAAAATGGGTCCATCGGGTACCTCGACCTCCATCAAGAGAGATATACGCCTCTGTGAGTCGTATTGGAAGCGCGCCTCCATTAACTGAGTTTCCGATGTAGACTTTGCCCTCCACGAATTAATGAGCTCAGTGACCTCCGACTCGGTTGTAGGGCAATCCCCACTAATGTGCTCCCACTCGTCCAAATGAACCCTTTGAAGTAGGTTGAACTGCACCCCACTACATCCGTCTAAAAGGAGTATAAAATTCTTGAAATGCAAGGGCCGCTTGCCTTTGCGGGATTCCCCTGGTTCCAACGTCGGCCACATGGCGTAGAATAGCATCAGAGATAGACCGGTGGTGCCCTTGTCGGTCTGAGGCTGAGTAGTGTACCCCTCCCTAGGCGTCTCACTTGAGCGGTTGAGAAGTCAGGCGATTGTCCTAGGCATTGCGCTCGATCAAAAGACTTACCTTGGTAGCGATGATACATTTCTCTGCATCGGTATTGATGCCGTTTCGCCCAATCGTCTTTCTGGCACCTCTCTCCACAGTACAGCAAGGAATGACACCCCGAGCACACCTTTGAAACCCATTCATCAGTGTCGTCATCAACGTGGACTTCCCAGTGCTGTGAGTAGATAAGACTATCAGCTTGATCCGAGACGTTCGACATGAGGCTTACCGATACATTGTCACAGATGCGCGGTTCGAGACGATTTGTCCCTGCCTTCAAGTCTAGGCACATGATGCCGTTGATCATTTTGACGACAGAAGACAATCCTTCTCATAGCTGAGATACCGCCTAAGCTGTCTTCACTAGCGAGCGAATCGTCAACTGTTATGTAATCTTCAGGGAATGCGTGTGTCAGAGGGACAAGAACAGAGAGAAAGTATGACGACGTTCGGAGCACTGAGACGATCTCAAGCGCCATCCGTACGAAATCGGGGGTCTAGTCCATCTGCGGTGCAGAAAAACACCTGTTGATCAAAGGTATCAAGCCCGACTTGACAAGCAGCCCTAAATCTCTTGCGGAATGGACTCCAGGCTTGTTGGCGTAGTTGGTGAGGCTATGAACAATGAAAAGGATCTCGTCAGGGTTTCAAATCCGGGCCAAAGGCGAGCACAACCTCGAGCCACCAGTTCAAATATTTCGATCCCCGCAAGCGCGCATGCATCATAGGCTCTTCAGCGAGCTGAGTGCTAATAATCCCTAGAATTACCAAACGCTTCTTTCCCTGCCCACTGTGTTCCTCCCCTTCCACGAACCGCTTCAAGATGTGTGAGTCTGGCATCTAGCCCTTGGTGAAGAAGCTCCCTTAGCGAAGGAGTGTTACAGAGGGCATCGCGGAGAAGGTCCATTCCGTCGACGTGACTTGTGAATCGTTCCATGAGCTCCAAGACCCCCATGGCCATGTACTCAGAGTGGCCCTTTACAAAGTCCCTTGGCTCAGTGTGCCACATACCCAGAAGCGTGTCGAGTGATCGCCTTGACGAGAATATAGCTCGCTCAAGCATTGGATCTAAGGTCCATAGGTTCTTGAGCAGCGCCGCCATGAGATGATAGGGTCGCCTCTTATCCAGAGGCCTTGGCAGAGGAGCGAACCACAATGATGTAGGTCCATGCGAGGATCCCGTCGATGGCCTCATAGATTCGACGAACCGTGGCGTTTTTCAGAGCCTCCGAACGCTGGCAGTTCTCATTCGCCGAATAGAGTATAAACATAGCGTTGTGAGCACGCTCGACCAGACCGAGGCGCAGAGAAGGCGAGGTCTTCCTGGGAACAGTTCCAGACCCAGATGGACGAGGGCGGCATCCAGACAAGTGAGGGTGAAGTTGTCAGGGGTAAGTAATTCCGCGAGGCGGTGCATGGCTTCGACATCTCCCGCTCGAACGCTGTCAATGACCTGATGAGTGATATATGTGAGCGATAGTAATAGAATCGAGAATCGAGTGTACTTCTTGAGGTATCGTTCGCGTTGTTGTTGGCATTGCGTGCAGGGACCAAGTTTCAACGGCGCCAGCAAAGGTCTGCGCGGCATTTACCGTGATAGATTTCCCACCAGCCAATTTGTTGAATCGCAACTCCTGGTCATGATCAGTGATCAGTTTGGCTGAGGTCAGATACGCCATTCGGGTAACATCACATTTCGGTCAAAAGAGATGGGATCCAAAAAGGTTGGTGGCCCATGCTTAGGCCCTAAAGGGTCTCTTTCGGCGCTTTGCCTTTCTTGACCCAAGCTTCGATAAGTACTGGCTATAGCCCTAGGCCGTCCCCGTGGACAATATCGTGAGGGTAAGAGGGGGCGATCCATCGTAATGCAGGCGCTCGCATGGGAACAATCCCTCTCTACCCTGCAATTCACCATGCCAGTTTCAATCAAGTTTCAATTATCATTTGCAGGTGTATGTGTGGATCCGATTAGGAGACAGACATTGACGCCGCCTACGTCAGGCGCGCAAGACTTGAGAGCAAGAATGAAAATGTTAGACGTTTGGCGCTTCCTCCGAGTTGTCGACTTGCCCGAGTCCAGCTTCCATTTATTTGCGACTACAAGCCCACAGCAGCCAACTATTATACGTACACCGAGGATCAGGATTTGCGTCACTCCACCACGCGGTCTACTTCCAGATGTCTACATCTCTGTGCAGATCCTTCTAAATGTTACAATTACTAACAATCAACTAAGGCCCATCTTCACTTCTCGCATGCGAAATGACCGCAACATAGAGGGCACGTCCCATGAGAATCGTGCGATTAACCTACTAAAAAGAGAAAGCACGGCCGAATCGGCCAATGCAACCGGCAAAGGCAGATAGGGGTTCCTCCACGCGGTCATGCGAAGTTGTTGCGTGCGGGGGAAGCTTGGGGTAATGGCTCAACGTCCTCGTTGCTGAGATTTAGCTTTGCAGGGCTGAAGAAGCTTGTGCAATCATCACACGACATGCATACCTGTACCTCGTGTTCGTGATGGACTAATCACTTATATATCCAATTTATGATGCACATGACCTCCAAGCTCCTTGGACCCTCGCAAACGGCGCTGGTGGTGCGTCGATCATTCATATCGTCCTTACATCGCGACATCTAACAGTCCATCCTCTTTCCTAGCTACTATCATGACCGCCTCCGCATCCATCCCAGTTGAAATCTGCTATGCAATCCTCGACGAACTCGCTCAGTCAGTACACCTTGGTCGACTGAGACTCGCCGCTACATCCTTTCTTGTTCCCAAGTCTCAAATACCTTTCGATCCTATCTCCTTCCGAGACTCTTCAAGGATGCACCTTGCTACTCATCTCGCTGCATCCAAACCCTCCACGACCTTCTCGTTGCCAACCCACGTCTCGCAACGTGCATCAAATCCTTCTCGCTCATTCGCGGCGGCAAAGGATCTAAATGGAGCAGGGATGTAAATTGGCTGGCCAAGGACGCATCTCTCCCTGTGGTTGTCCATCTCCTGTCAAACAGCATCGAAGAGTTGACATTAGAAACTTCGATAGATTGCGGCCATCTCGCGTGGGCATGCCTTCGGGGACATGTCAAGGCCGCTCTTCGGACACTCGTGTCATCTCCTTCGCTGAAATGTCTCAGCATCAAATACTTTCAAGTCTCTCGCGATCTCATCGAGCTCATCTCTTCGAGCGTCGAACACTTGACGCTTCGAAGGGGCTCAGTTAGCTAACTCGAGCAGCAATGCAGATCTTCAACCTCGAGGGGCCTCCCAACTACGGACCCTTACACTATGGCATAGCCCGCTACCTTTCGATCTGCTGCTGCACTCTTTCCAAGAGCATGGATTCCCACAGCTCCAGACTGTCGAGGTCAAGGATCGAGGCTTGTTGGAAGGAGACCTTAGGGATGTCTTGCGTCTCGTTCCCATGTCCCCAAAGCTACGCGTCTTAAAGACAGACACGAAGAACTGTACGTATGGGTTTATCCTCGTCGATCTTCAAGCTAATCAGAGATCATAGTCTTTAGATACTCTCCTGCTCGGATCAAGTCAACATCTGGGTCATCTCCATTTACATCCCTCGTTATTTCATGCCCCCACGATCCTTCCCTTCGCGACCACTGTCAAGTCTCTCACCCAATGGCTTTCGATGTCCCTCGAAATGGACTACCCACCCGCGCCTCTTCCTGCGACTCCATCTCCACCTGGCTCACCTTCCTTAACTTTCTCGATACCATCACATCTGGCTCCAACCGCAACCGCAGGCCCGATCAATGCACCATCACAACCATTCTCCCTCCCTACCCGCTCTACGCTCACCACTCTCAGTGTCGAGTTCAACTCGACAAATACGCACCTTTCTAGAGACGATACAGCACTGAGGCTGTGCGGACAGATCGATGACGTCAAGGATGGCTTGCGCTTGTTAAAGGAGCTGGTGAACCAACCGGGATATGCTTCTGTCGAGGAGGTCGTCCTGGACTTCAAATCATTTGGACTCACGGAGAGGCAGGGAGCATTGATGAGGGAGGCTGTGCTTGAAAGTCTCGATGGTAGATCTGAGGCGATGGATGCCTCGGATTCCAATCGCTCAAAGTTTGTCGTCGTTTACTAGATTTCCTTTTTTTTATCGTGTTTTTGGATTCAACCTCGGGCCTGGTTAAAAGCTTTCATTCCTTCGTAATGTTTGCATTATGGTTCCAATTTTTGATCTTAGCAGAGCGCCCGTAATTAACTCATAGACAAATCGAGCCTCGTTTCAACACGGTTCCATTCCTCGATGCGGTACCTAAAGGCGTGCCTAATATGCAGGTCACATTCAGCGATCCCTAATGCCCTTAATGAACGTAGAGCCACCAAGTAAGGAGAAGCCACGCTTTCTGATAGCTGTCACGCGCCACGGTTCATGATGACCGATAAAGGCGATGGTGTTGGACCCTCGGTGTCTTCTCGACAGCGGAAGGAAATCAAAGCGTAGGGGTCAACTCAGAGCTCACGTCAAAGGGACCTAGTACACTTTGTCGAAGCCGCAGGACGCAAAGAGGGACTCGGAAAATGGGTATAAATGTCGAGCATGTTCGCCTTCTAAAAAGCATCTTCCCCACTAGCTCTTCACCACCATCGACACTCTGGATCCTTAGCCAAACTTGCTAGAATCAACTTCCTTCGGATTAATATCCTATCGACAATTTGCCAGCATGCATTGGACCTCAACGACGCAAGATAGGATCTACTCCTCCACCGAAGTTGAAGGAATGATAGCCCTCCTCCAACTTGCCCAGGTGCTCCCTACAGATGACCAAATGGCAATATTTCAGCCAGGGAAGAAGCCAGCTAAAGCCATATCAAGCGGTGTCACGTCAAATTTTCAAGATCCCAGTCTTACTGCCGCGGCACGCATCCTCTCCGGGATAAAATACCGAGCACAAGAGAGAGAAAGGAAGCGAAAGGAAGATTTGAGCTAGAGCAACGTTTGGAGTTGGTGCAGAGAAGCATTAGGACTCTCATTCTTGAGAGTTAGAGAAAATCTATAACTAGGACTGTTTCCATTCCGATCGCGTGACTGTCCAGATATCAAAAGGACGAAGATCATATGATGTTGGCCCCCGAGAGCTACGTAACTTTATAGAAGCCAATGTTGTCATTCCCTATGGTCCAAACCAGACATTCGTGCTGGGCGCCTAAATCCAAATACATCCACATATCGGCATCTGCCGAATGTTTTTCAGCAACAGGATTGACCCGTTCCTTTTCACCATCATGGCACTGATACCTCGCCAAGTACGTGCCCTTTTTTGAGCTTTAAGAAAAGCTCCAGTTAATCTCTACTTCAGCTCATTCAACAAGCTCGAGAAGGAAAGGCCGAATCCTTGCATCAGATATCTAGGCTCATTACCCGGACAAACTATTCCCTGGAGTGCCTGGAAGCTGCACTTGCTCACCTCTCTCTTGAAACCTTTCCAACTCCCGAAACTCCTCTATCTCGTCTACAGCCGTCACTAGTCACTCAACAGGGTGTTCAATTCCATTGCAGTAGTGGTGAAGGCGATAACCTCCTGTGATCGCTCCCCACTGGTAAGGGCGAGGACCATCTCCAGGATTCACTCCCACATTGAAGGTATCCTCGCGTGGGTTCATCTCATCGTCCTTCGCCGCACCGCCAATGCACTTAGTCTTGACGGCTGGTACGCGCTCCAAGTATTGGCCGAAAGTCTTGGGAAGTTCTTGTGGCTGGACCCGGCCATTGCGCTGGATATTGTTACATCCAGACGAGCCATCGATTCACTTCTCGTCCTGTGGGACACGGAGCCAAGGCGCTATCAAAAAGGTCAAGACAGCTCTATTGCGATCGAAATGTTGGCCCTTATGGCGAGGTTTGTTGATGACGAGGATGGCTTTGTCGTTCTCTGCGACGCACTGCGTTCGTCTCCTCGAGCCTTGGAGCGCTTATACGACGGCCTCGAAGCTCGGCTCCTGAATATAACGAAGCTTCGGGATCAAGGAGAAGCAAAGGCGGATCTGGCTTATCTCGTGGAGCTTATAGGGTCCATCTGCGATCGACTTGCTCAAGAGCGCGTATTTCAAGCGCATATGCGGGGGTCTGGGATCTTTCACTGCTGGGCTGGTGTTCTGGTATCCCTAGAGTCACATCTGAGCGGAACGGAGATTATCTCGGCATCATGGGTAGCATTGCAATGTGCTACGAGACCTGGAGGTCAACCCATCGTCGACGTTGCGGAGATCGCTACATCGGGACTCATTCCGACGCTTGCCACATGGTTTACTACCGTGCACTATGAATGGACAGGAGAAACCGAGCGGAAGGCTCTCAAAATTATCAAAGTACTGCGGGCGTATTCGTTTTTCCCTAAAGTTCTTATCCCTTTGGCATCTGCGATGGAGAAGTATTACCGAAACCGGTCAAGGCCAACGACAGTAAGTCCTGCTTGGACCAATATTGTCGTGGATCATCAATGGAACGAACTTGTCGACTCAGTAGAGGTCAGATCTCGACGATTGGACGGTACAGAGAAGGACAATGAAAGAGGTGTTCTTCTACCTCGTATCTGCGACAATGAATCTGTGAGCTCCATCCTTTATCTCAGGATCTCTCTAACGTCTCAAACGCATGTTCAGCATTGGGAAATATGGGGGAAAGATGAAGAGAGTTGGGTCTCAGAGGGATGCTCAAAGTGTCATTACACGTGCTACTGTGGCGAGGAATGCCAAAAAGAGGATTGGAAAAGACGCCATCGGTATGAGTGCGAGGGAAAACGCCAGGTTCATGAGCGTAAGTATCCCTGCGCAACAATAATTGTGAAATCCTACCTCATTCCCCTTCAGGACGACGATTAGATGGAGTCCATTACACGACTCGCACCCGACATGTACATCAAGATCAGGCTTGGATGCTCTTCGAGGGCGTGTTCCTGAAACTGGAGGAGGAGAGAAGGAGCAAAAGCCCTGGGGCTCCAGTCATTGATTTCATCTTCGTCTTCGATGGGTGCCATAGGGCTAATACCCAACTCGAAGGGGGTAACACCCTGGAGAAGCTGGGAGCGAATTCGGGGGGATTGTATTGCCTCTGAAGAAGCGGTTACTCGAATGATCGAAAAATGGCGGACAACGGCAGCGCCTAGTACAAGGATCCTGGAAACGCTCTTCCAATACAATGCAGAAAGACCTGTATCTTTAGTGATGGAGATCATGGCGCCTCATGGACCTGTTCTGCGAAGTATTGTCAGGCTAGAGTATGTCTTCATTGCTCCAAGGCTTCAGCTTCTCACTCACGACTCCTCTAATTAGATCTGCCTAGAAAACCCAGTGCTCAATCTTTGTCTACGATAAACATTTACGGTGCTGTGTATGACATCTTCTCTTCCTGGTGTTGGGCCTCACTAGGCCTCACTGGTGACGGCCCTTGTGCTTTAGCCCTTTGCACGAACGAGAGATGCTAATTTAACCACACTTTTGGTTGCCCTTTACCTGAATAGTAACGCAGCAAATATGATACCTAGCCGTCCATGGCTGTTCCCCGCGAAATATCTATGACATGCGGCTCAATCAATGTGTTCACGGTGTGCTCTACTCTCCAGCTGACGGTCTCGTCAGCATAAATTCGTATCACACGCAAGGAAGTGGTATCTCGAAGCAATGGTCCCTGCTCTTGTAAGCATTGTAGTACCCACACATATGCTGACAGTTGAGGTGGGATTCAGGATCTCAGAGCCCTAGCGCGAATGATTGTCGAAGACCATCTCTCAGCGTTGGAGGTCAGGAGAGTATGAGCGCCAAACCCTCCTGTCACAGACTTCATCGTCTTCAGTGCTTGCGCTTCTACGACAGGTAACGTACTCTCCTCAACCATCTGGAACGCATGGGAATGAATCCAGGGGGAAGGCGTCGTAGCAGAGGAAGAAGCGAGGCAAATGATCGATAAATGGAGGAGGAAGCCCAACCCAGATAGTCTGCTCATAGAGGGTATCTTTCAATACGACTGCCCGAAGGCGCGTTTCATTGCTCATCGAGTTCTTCGCCCCCAGCGTGCCCATCAAGCGAAGCGTACCACGAACTGAATGAGTACATTTGCATACATCTTCGGCCCCGAGATTGAAATAGGGATCAGGTTGAAATACGAGTGTCCAAACCCCTGCCAGGATTACCGCTCACCAGAAGCCCGTACCACCCGGCAGCAGTCCAGTTTTGGGCGCTTGATGAGGAGGCCATTTTGACGGAACGAAATGCATGTATTAGTGTGTACACGGGGATCATATATACATACAGCATTCCAGGCGACGAACTGTCCATCAATGTTGCTATTGCTTCTCGCTGCCGTACATGCCGCTGGCGGTGGAGAAAGTATCCGCTGTTGAGGCATGGGTGGGGGCTCTGTATGCAGGAGGAGGGATCGCTAGACGCGACAGCAGCGTTCTCTCCGGTGTAAGAGATTCCACTCGGTCACAGTCGAGAAGCCCACGCCAGAAACAGCGCTGGATGGTTGGCGATGATGCTCGAGTGGGAACGCCTGTGCCACAGGGGGAGACGATGGTGGTGGGCTCTTTCTCCAGAAGGGAGTTGAGGATACTGGGGTATGTGCGGGTGAATCGCCTCTGAAAGGCGAGATCAACTCGGCAGATGAATGCGCTGCTGCATATCCGTCACGGTTGTCGGAGAATCCACCGGCTTGATGCTGGGTATCTGCAGCATACCGAGCGTTCCTGGCTTTCCGACGACGACGACACAGGAGAAGGAAGATGAGAACGGCCAGAACCGCAATGACCGCGCCAACAGCAATGCCAATGATCGCTCCGAGAGGAAGGGGGCCTCCTGAAGAAACAGCTTCGACAACCGTCACCGTTGAGACCTGACCATTGGCATCGGTCGATGTGACCACGCGTTCAGTGGCCGTTGGAATGATCTTGTTGATGACATGGCCGCTTGCATCGGTGGAAAGGATGGTGCGTGGTCCAGGAGATGATTGAGATGAGGGTGTTGTTGAAGAAGACCGTAAAGACCCATTGGTTGTTTCAGAATTCTCTGCCGATGCTATTGTAGGGCTCGTTATCACCTGTGTGTTAGAGGAGGCAACTGTCCTCGTACGTTCTGCAGTTGGTAGATCTGGATCGGGCTGAGGTTGTGGGTCTGCTTGCGTTGGAGTCGAAGGAGGGCGAGAAGTGGTTTGTGCTGGCGGCTGGGCTCTAGTTGTGGTAGGTGGAGGTGGCGGTGGAGGTGGAGGAGTTGTGGGCTGAGAAACTGGGAGGGGACTTGAAAGCAAGTAACGTTAGTGAGTGACACCAGAGGATTCGGTGAGGGCAACGCACAACAACGCAGCGGGGTTAGGATCCCCTTCCCCAGGCTGATATTCAAGCATATCGACTTGAAAAGGAGCACCGCCGGCATTCGTGAGAGTGATAGTGTGGATCCCTTCCGGGAGACCATCCACCCGCATAAGCTGAACGGCGTATTCGTCTGAAGACCGCTGAGGAGTTGAGACCTCGCGAGACGCTCCATCCGTCAATCTGGTAACGAAAAACCTGGTTGCCAGATCCACTAGGCACCGTTCCTCGAAATAGAACGGCCACACCTGAAGGGAATGTCGCGGAAACGGATGAATTGAGCCGTGGAGCAGGACGAAAAGACGAAAAGAAGCACCTTTGAAGCGAAGTACAGCACTGGCCCCATTCTGTGTCGTCGAATGAACACCTCCCTCCCACTGCCTCGATGAGCCCTTCAACGTTGACCATGACCCTGAATATCCGATCTGACTGCTTGTATCATCGATTGGGATCCAATTCGGCATTGGGTCAAGTGCTGAGAATTGAAAGGGGTATGGAAAAGAGTGGAATGAGGGATGTGAATAGCCTCAGTAAAGAACGTTAACACGAATATCGGGAAGAGCCTTGCTAGTCAGGCTCAAAAGCGGAGAGAAAAAGAGAGAGAGCAGAAAGACACGATGGAAACAAAACAGAAACGGGCATGATGATACGAACGAAGCTGGGCGCCCTTGTGGTTTGGTGAGAAAGCGTTGGGCCTTTCGGACTTCTGGGCGGTCAAATGATGGGCGCTTCGTGTTTCATCCCGTCCACGTTTGGAAGGTGAGAATGATCGGATGGAATAGAGTGCCTAGAGTGACGCCGTCTGCTGCTTGAGCGAATCCTTCAATCACGACTTATCAAGAACTCAAGGGCCGATTGCAAAGTTCTCTGATAGTTCCTCATGGCCCGATAGTGAATGTTCCTGTTCAAAATATTTCTTCATGGTTGGGATATATCCCGGATGACAGCAGGGATACCGAATACCGTAACATTGGTTCGAAAGGCGACGCTGGATCCGGGGAACCTGGCGTTCATAAGTCTTGTACCAGTTGATACAAGATAAGATATTAGAACCCCAGGATATGGTGATAGACCGTGACAACACTCGGCATCAACTCACGGAAGCAGATGCTCAAAAGTATTGGCAAGACCTCGGTTCGATTTATTCGCAAGATGGCCCAAAAGGATACAGACAAGCGGCAAGAAATCTGATCATGTACAAGTTGAGCGTTTTAAACCATAGTGCATTGCAATGGAACTTACGGAGACGTAAGAACAGCTTGTGACAACGAAACTCAACCTTGCATCTGCGCATGATATCCTGCATCAGCCATGC
Source organism: Coprinopsis sp. MPI-PUGE-AT-0042 (assembly GCA_020736565.1). Taxonomy (NCBI): domain Eukaryota; kingdom Fungi; phylum Basidiomycota; class Agaricomycetes; order Agaricales; family Psathyrellaceae; genus Coprinopsis; species Coprinopsis sp. MPI-PUGE-AT-0042. Next base: position 56,978 of record JAHBOF010000087.1, read on the forward strand.
ACGAAGTCAAGGTCCTGGGGGCAACATACCCATGGAAGTTCACCGGGCTTGTAGCGAGGAGCAGGGCCTTTTGTAACACGCGAGGCGATTCGCATCTGCTTCGCTCGACAAGGGAAGAACCACGCCAACTTCATAGTTCACGATCTAGCAAGCGAGAAGGTCGTGAGGAGACTTGCGATCGAAGGAAAGAAGACGAAAGCGTACCTTGAGCTTGGGAAATAGAGGCTTCCCAGTTATCTCACCCCACGCTGAAGCGGTAAAGTTATGTGATCCGATGTACGCCCACCCAATGGTCCTTGCAGCGGTCTGTTTACTCCTGCCTGCTCCATCCGCCTCTTCGTTCTTGTCCACTGGGAGCGCAATGATCATCTAGGACATCGTCGAGCGGTTACTATCTGGCGTAATTGCATGGCGTCTCAGCACATACCTTTGAATGCATCGTAACGTTGCCTCCCTTGCTCTTCGAGTCGTGGAAGAGATGCTTAGGGAATACCGGGCCATTCCACTGGCGTTCTCTACAGAACAGAGTTCCTCCACCCTAGAAATGACGACGTTGAGCCATGAATCTCACGAGAGAGTCGACAGGAATCCACGTACCCCTGGCCCCATAACAGACTTCACCACAGTTCCATTTGTTGGATAGACAATCTTCATTGGTGGGAATTCCTCGGTGCCTCGATCCTTCTTCTTGATACCCAGCCATTCTTCAGCGGATCCTCCACACGCAGACCAATAAAACTCGTTGAGCCACTGCGTGGTGTAGCTACCGATACTCGACCCCTGAAAAATTGATCGTTGAACCGCGAATTGCGTCCAAGTGCAACGTGACGACGTACCTGGCACTCAAGCTCGAATACTTGCTTCTTATCTTTCTTCGTCGCCTTGAAACCCATTTCACGAGCGATGGCCATAAGGCGTGGATGACCAGTTCTATGGGGCGAAACGATAGGCGTGGCATCAAATGGATCGCAGATGTACTGTACCTGACCACTCCCTCCCACCCTTCGTGCTTTCCGGAAATCGGACGCAACCAGATGGGCCTTCACTCGACTAAAGTCCCACTTCTGGCCAAGGTCCTTGATCGACTTGAGAGGTAAATTGGGATGCTGCGACAGATTAATACGAGCGGCAACTGCAGAGCCAACGGGAACCCACCGTCTGACCCAGCCTCTCGAGGGCGGGTTTGACGTGAACGTTGTTGAGGATATACTGCAAGCTGCCAGCAAAGGTAGTCTCAGCCTTCTCTCCAAGATCCTGGTGTCTCCAAAAGGGGTATGTCTTGCAGCCAGACGGTCTGCAGAATCTCCGATGAGCAAGCGACGAAGCTACAAGTAAGCCACCTACGTTTTCGATTTCACACCAATCATAATCGACCAAATTGGCTGATGATACTACAACGCGTAGCCTTCCAGTCTTGTAGAACAACTGAGAGACGTCTAGTGATTAGCGCGAAAATTACATTCGTAGCTCAAATGGAGACTCACCAACATGAACTAGGAGCGTCGGACCACAGTCAATACTCGTCCACTCTTGCACACGTTACGAAACTGACCTTCATATGATAGCACCCGTATCCTCCTGCAAGGAACGGCGTCGTTTGGATCCAGTTGGGGAAAGACTTTGGAGACGCTCTCCTTCCATCTGCGCCTGGCTGCGTTACCAAGATCACAGGAGTATCAGAGTCAAATGAGCGAGAAATCCAGCCAATGTCCACGACAAAGGAGGAGATGATAGCAAAGGCGACGTCTTTCTTCTAAATTTGTGGTTATATCATTGATAGTGAAGACGTTCTAGTGTGTAACGCAAACTTACATTGCCTATGACCTCGCTCATTTTGAAAGTTGGCTTGCCGTCCGCTCGCGGTTGCGAATACTGGTTAAACGTCTGCCTCACCTCCCCATCCCAGAAGAGACCATCCGAAGATGAGCCTCTCACAGTCCTACTCTCCAAGACCTGCCGCTTTGCTGCTGGAAGATCATCCTCACCATCCTCACCTCGGGAGCGACGAGTGCCAACCCTGCTGTTGTCGCCTGATGTGCTGGCCTGACCAAGTCGCTCTAGACGCGCCTTTTCGTCCCGAGCTCGCTGTGCAAGAAACTCCGATGCAGACGATTTGGACGATGATCCTGGTTTGCTGGCATGCGCGTTGCTCTGCAGGCTCAACGCAATTGCGCTCGATGACCGAAGAATTCGTAAAAGCATGGTATTTCTCATGGTTTATCTCACCTGGCAAGTTCGTCGTCTTCCATATGTATGAGAAGTGATCAAGTATTCTTTGAGCGAGGTAAGGAGCCCTAGATGGTGGCGGTAGGAGTTCAAGGAAGATTTGACTTCCCAACGTTACATAAATTGACGCCCAAACGCGTCGCGTGATGTCGGCTTGCCCCTATCAAAGGACTTTGATCCTAACGAAGTCAAACAAAGCCTTTGAGGCGCGGACGACTTGGACGGGAACACAGATAACAGCCCTGTATGAGAGTTATTCATTGCGAAAACCAGTCAGTCCATGTCCTGAGGAACGTGGATATCACGCACATGAATTAGGGGTTACGTTACCAGCAACGGCATCCTATTGCGCCCGTCGTCTGATGGTCATGAGGGCGTCGTTGATGGCAAAATCGGCTGCCACCTGAAACGAGAGCGCTTTTGCAGTTTCTCATCTTCTTCATTTCTCGTCTCGACCCTCATCATCGTTATCCCAGCAGGCGCCTTCAAGAGCTATCCCCCTCGAAATGTCAGGAAATTGGGTGCCACTCGACGATACCAGTGATCAACTCTTGTACGAAGGGTCATGGAGCGCCATCAACGGCTCGAATAGGCAATGGGAGAGCGGCGTTCATTCAACCTCGGAGGTTGGTGCAAGCTGTTCTCTATGGTTCAAAGGTACGTCTCCCTTGTCGTCGACCACAATTTGAAACTCATCCTCGAGATTTAACAGGCATTGGAGTTCACGTTCGCGGGACAATACCATCAGGATCCGACAGTCAAACGTTCACTTACACCATTGACGACTTGCCTGAAGTTCGCGTTTCTAATGCCCAAGGGAGCTCGAATAACTACAGCGTCGACTTCCTCAGGGTTGAGGATCTAAATGAGGATATTCATCGGCTCACAATGACGAACGCAGGACCTGCACCGTTCCAGGTGGATTTCCTCGAGTATTGGCCTGGAGAGAACGATCCTACACCTGCTCCAATTTAGTAAGTATCTGCCTCTTAGACTCAAATTCGGAACTGTAGTACTGACGCACACCCAGCCCTCCTTCATCAGCTTCAGGATCACAGCCACTGCCATCGAGCACGGCTCTTTCACCCGGGAGCGAAGAGCCCGACTCTGGGCGCGGACTCTCGACAGGCGCCATCGCCGGGATATCCGTTGGTGCTGCTGTGCTCCTCATCGCTCTTTCCATCGCGCTCTTCATTTTCCTAAGACGGCGGAAACGGGGAACCAAGCCAAAAACCGATCCCCATGTCGACACATCGTCGGCTCATCCAAATCAACCTCCTGTTACACCCTTCGTTGCGGAAAATCGTCCCTCGACAACCACTGAAAGCATAACCAGCCCTACCACAGTCGCTACTAATCCGACAAGTGGCTTAGGCGAGTCCTACTACTGTGGTGACAAGCCCAGTGATGAGGAAGTCGCCTAGGGGCATCGCTTCCGAGGCTAAGTCTCACCATATCTCATCTGGAACCACCCCCGGGGTACCAGGAGGTTGTACGAGAATCACATGCATAGTAATTCAACGTTCTTTATGCATTTCTCCCGCTCCGCAGCTCTCTTCCAACGTGCTCACTCTTACCTGTCTTGTTACCTTTCCAAGGTGACAGGGATGGATGGTGTTCGATTCAGATAAACGATCAAGCTTTCAAGTATCGTTTGTTCCTCCGATCTGTAGTCGCAGTCTTCGAACCTTCGACATCACAACTTTGCTCTGCTTCTGCTAGCGACTTCTCAATTCGCTCGATACGGGACGCTAAGGGCCTAAAGCCCGCAGCTGGGAACTTTGGACATCAAGCTTCGATATCAGGGCGGCAACTGTGGCCTACGATTGCTACAAACAATGTCTCCTTCGGGTCTTGAATCCGCATATGAGCACCTCTTCAGGCCTCTGCGATTCCATCTGAACTCTTGGAGAGCGTATGTCTCCCTCTCTGGTCACATCACTCGCAACAACTTGAAGCCGGAAGCCCGAACGATTTTCGAATGTAGCACCTTCAAACATGAGTTTTACTTGCAAGTCGCTTCCACACTGACAGATTGCTAGGCGGCAGTTATATTCACCTCTGCACTGTAGGGCATTTTGAGAACTAGCAAAAGGTTGTCGGATCAACACCGGTCGGGTTCCAAAAGGTGGAATGCTAATCCTACTAGCCAACCACCGCCTCAGCGCAGGTAGTTCAATGGCTGTGTACATGATACTAGTCGAGAGATATCGAACCCATCGGATACGTCTAAAACGCGATGTTGTTTGGGTCCCAGCTTTGTCGAGTTTCGAGGTATTCTTCTATGTCCAGATCACCCAATCTCCTTTGAATTTCGTTCTGAGAGAGAAAGACAAGGTTGATTCCCGAGCTTCTGAGAGACGTTGCCGTTGTTTCTGAAAGATCTGATGGCATTTTGGGCAGGTAAAACTTGACGTCCGGAAGTTGCTTTCGGGCAGGCGCGAAGGGCTTCTGCCCAATCCATCCAGTGTGAATTGCTCCAACCGATGGGTGACGTCCGGCTGATGATTGTGCGCAAGGGGCATGCCTCGATCCAAGTTAGTGATAACTTGATGATCGATACCATAGTAATATTCGAAGAGTGTTAGCACGTTGAGTTCGGCTCATCGAAGAAGCCATCGGGAGAGCTGCTGCAGGCAGCAGTAGAGTCGGTGAGGTGCGAGAGGTCGATGGTCGAGATGGGCATGAGGCTCAGATACAAATTCGAGGTAGGGTACCTCCTCCTGGTCTTCAAGCGGCGAGATATTGCAGCTTAGCGAAGGTACGAACGTGATGCGTTCAAGCCTTGGGCACTAGCGGGAGACTGCCACTGAATACTCTAGGTCGGCATTGAGTTGCTGTAACCAATGACGAGGTGGCGGAGAGAGTGGTGAGTGGGGACGTTGCGACGGTTCTCGCTGGGATCTGCGGTAGAAGTTGCAGAGAGGTGATATAGAGCTTCTCGAGCTGCAGGAAGCTCATCGAGAAGGTTTGAAAGAGGGTGCTGAGCTCTGAAGTTAACCTTGTGCAGATGGAGTGTCGTTAAGGTTGGCGTGTGTGAACAATCAGGGCTGCTCCGCCGCTTGGTACCGTAGAGAGAGGTGGGAAAGGATAGGAAATGCTTGGTCTAAGCAGTCAGGGACCGCTTGTGCTAGAGTGATTATCCTTGAAGCGCAAGTCAAGTGTTCGTATTTGGCTATTTGGGTTGGGTTTCGAGATGAGTTCCGTAAAGTCCTGATAGGACCTGATGGGGTGGAACAGGACGTGCGATAGGTATGGCAAGGCTTCGACCAGCGACAACATCTGGGACGCGGTTACTCCAACAGGCATTTGCCTCAGCAGCAGCTGTAAGGGCAATTCGCCCGCCCTCGCAAACCACCTGCAGATCTGCTGTACCGTTCTAACCTGATCGCTGATCTCGTAACGTTCTACATCGACCGAGAGTGCTTGCCACAGCTCTGGTGTGGAAAAGGCAGATTTTCCTCCAACTGGAACAAACACTCCTGAGCTGGATGAAGCGGAGTCGACCGCCAGATCCAAGTGGCATCCACTCAGACAGGGAAGCACACAACACCAGAGCAATGATCTCTGGCGGAAGTCGACTAATGGGGGATATGGCATGGAGGAAGCGGGTATAATCATCCTTAACCTTCCTAGATCCCTCCTGGACGTCCTGGATTTCAAGCCGTTCTTGGGCGTCCAGGGAGACAGGGGTGCGTGCGAGGTGATCCAAGTAGCCGGTTATGGATTGTTTGAGATGCTCTGGAAGGGAAGCATTGTTGGTAAGAAACGATAAGAGGGTGGGGTCTGGGATCATCTCTGAGACGGAGATGTCGAGGGACTGGTGAATGATTGAGCTGCGTAAAGCTTGCACAGTTGCAGTCTAGAGGCATTATCCGAGCGGAGGTTGAATCAAGGTTTGCTTCTCACTTCCGGGGCGCCCGGATACTCTTGACCATCAGCTGGCCTTTCGTCTCACCATGATGAATGCCTGGCCCGCTCTTGGATCCGAATGGAGAGTGGCCCCTTGATGTCTGAATCATTTCCAATGGAGCACTCGTTTTTATACGATAGCGTCTGAGGCTTCGCTGCATGAAGTTCCCGAGGGAGGAGCTGAATTTCCTTGCTACTTCCTGGATCATGCGGAGGATGTGCGGATGAAACGATGCAGCCGTCTTTCATCGGTTGCTCCCACTCGACAAATCAGGGATGAACTCACTTGGAGGTCAAGTGCTTCGCTGATTACCTGGATGAGCAAGGGTTCACCAGAGCACCGAAGACTCGATAGGGCGCCAAGAGCATGCATCAAGTTTCGACGGTATAATCATGGACGAGTACGACGACAGCTCGTTCTAAGTGTCCTTTCTTCTGCAGCACAGAGTTAGCGCTCATGAAAAAGACGACCAACATGTCCACTTACAGAACGCGTAGAATACTTCTTGTGGGAACAAACCGCCCTTCACCCGCTTCTTTGAAACGAACCAGCAACGATAGATAAGACTCGTTGTTCCAGTCCAATGCAAGTTCCAACGCCGAGATGCCAGAATAATTCTGTTTCAACACCCCGGCTCTCATTTCCTGCACAAAACTTGACAAACGCGACTCCATCGCGGGCCACACACCAGCTTGAGGTTGGTGCTCCAACCACTCGTCCCAACTGTGAATATTCAACGTCTTTCTGGGATATTCGGGAAAAAGCATATTATGAGTGACCACGAGGTTTTGTACGTCGCAATGGGATGAACCAATGTAACGGTTGCAAAATTCTTGGAACTTGACGTCGTGAAAGATTTGTGTGGCTAGGCTCAGATGGAAGGCTTTGGTACGCTGAGATATTCGAACGGCATCGTGACGCCCTTTTATGAGAATATGAGAGACGAAGAGATTAGATCACTGAGCATTTGACTCACTCTGAGACACATATCGTAGTTCAGGGCATTCGAAGCGATGCCGAGCCGCCCAATCAGCTTTCTGGCAAACGACGCTACAGTAGGCCATGAAGTGGCATCCGCTGCAAACCTTGAGAGGTAACAGAGAAGCACCAGGAGGAATGCTGCGCTGCTGTCGACTTAGAATTGAGCATGGAAGTAGCTGAGACAACGACAGTGCTTGAGCTTACACAAGATAAGCCGTCGCAAATTAGGATATCCAGTGTCAGCGATGGGATGATGTGGAGCTTCTGTTCGACGGAATTGGCGAGGCAACGCCAAGGATTGTACTTGGAGGCCCAACTTGGGGCTCACGAGCAGATTTGACATTGCGCTATTGAGGCCCTGGAGACCTTGAGGATGGCACGCGATAGACGCGATCATGGCCATGATCCATGTCCCTTGGGAAGTTTGCGCCACGCCTTCCCATTCGCAGTTAGGGAAGACGTCAACAAGAGCTTGGAGAAAGCCAGATTCAATGATGGGACCGAAGTTGCGATGAGCCCTTGCGACTTGAAACATGAAGACTGAGTTCTCGAGAAAGTCATCGATGGTTATTATCGGCGGGCGAATGATGGATTTAACAGTTGCCAGTTCTTTCAGGCAAAGGCGCCGCCTCGCGCCCAGTGATACCGCTCGCCGTTCAAGGTGTATGAAGATCGCCGCTAGCGAGTCCGCGTGTTTGTCGAGTTTCCCGCCTTTCAGCCTGATTGAAGGAAATATATTGACGAGCCGTCGTAGTTTGAAGAGGAGCGCATCCAAAAACATGGAGAGCTGCCGCTTCGAGGATAACACGGTGTCGTAAAAGATTTGATTTGCCTCTCTATGTGTGACCCAGTGGTGAACTAGCGCGGTTGCAGACGGGACCCAGGGGGTATTCAAATAAGCAGAGGTCTCATCGTTGATCTTGGGTTCGTAGATCCAAAGTTTCAGAACGAGATCCACTGCCTCTGGTGACGAAAAGACAAACAAAGAGAGCCCATCATCGAGGTATATCAGGTGGAGAAGAGTGAGACCGACACATCTATAGGTCCTAGAGCTGTCGACTTTCTGGAAGATGAGGGACATCCAGGCGACTAGACCATAGAGATTCTCCTGGAGGCATAACGAGGCTGCAGCCTTGTGTTCTGTCATTCGGAGACATACTCGAAGAGATTGGTCGACGACCTGGATCGCTGATATGACACGATGAAAGACGTCCGGTTTAATAAGCGAGGGATGCTTTGGACAACTGTTGATGTTGAGTTGAGCCAAACCTGCATCGAGTACAGCTGGGGTATAGTTTTCCGCTGTTAGAAACCTGGCAAGCTCCTCGAGGCCCGCGGTACTGCCAGTGTGTGCCCTCTGAATCAGCTGGTGTGCAAGTGAGGTTTCAAGTACTTGAATGGTCAATATTGACTAGAGGCGTACCTCGGGAGATAGCTTGTACATTGGCGTCGATGAACAACCATGGCGCGCCGTTGCCTTCGGAAGCTGAGAGTTTGACAATGTCCTCAGAACCAAGCAAGACCAACGCTGCATCCCAACACGTTCCTCGCTCCTTTATCCTGTTGTCATCATCCCTAATATCTTTTAGTCGACCCGGTTTCACTGTCTGCGATTCACAAATTCTATCCATGGTTTGGAGATAATGAGAAAATGGCTGACGAAAATGCAGAACGCTCATATCGCAACGCCATCCGGCTCCACAACCCGTCGACCCAGGACCGGCGCCTGTTTTAGTATGAGCATTTCATGACCATGTTTCGTACAATTTCACAGCTACAGAAAGCAACCATTGAAAAATAAATACATATCCTTCTCTTGTGAATACGGTCAATTAGAGGGGAACCTGGGCGATCCTATTGGCAGTTCCAGCGGCTAACATAAGAAAAACGCGATCAGTGAAGAACTCAAATTTTTGCAAATAATGGGAGCAACTTACGAAGGCCGCTGAGGTACCCAACAGCAGCAAGGTTCCTGACTTTGGTCTCCATAGCCGCAGGGGATATGTTCCCATCCTTGGCGATCAAGTATGCGACGAGTCCGGCGACGTGAGGAGTGGCCATGGAGGTACCAGACAGCTTAGTTTGAGCCTTTAAATGTCGTGAGTATTTGTCTGAATGGGACGCAGAGGATGGACGTACTGTAGGGAAGGCAGTACCAGCACTGGTCACATCAACACCAGGGGCAAAGACGTCAACGATAGATCCGTAGTTGCTAAACCACGCCCTGCTGTCGCCGATGTCGGTAGCACCCACGGTGATAGCACCAGGAGTACGTGCAGGGGACCAGTTGGCAGCATCATCGTTCTCGTTACCAGCAGCAGTGACAACGTGTACGCCTTGAGCGACGAGCTAGAAAGAAAACATCTCTTAGTCACTTCGGCATATGGAGAAATGCAAAGCGACAAACAGCTTCAACAGCTTCATCGTAGGCATCGGAGGTACCGAAGGCGAGGATAGACATGGAGACGACCGAGGGACGTCCGCTGACAGCGGCTTGCTGACCGATCCACTGCAATCCCTCGATGCTAAATGGTCCTCTGTCAGTATTTGAAATCGAGAACCACATTGTCCAGACCTTACATTCCAGAGATAGGTCCTTGGCTGCAAAGTAAATGTCAGTTTTGCACGACGTTCCAAGGTCGATGATGGCTCACTTGTTGGCAGCGAGGACCTTGACGGCGATCAAGTTGGCCCTCTTGGCGACACCGAACATAAACCCACCAACGGAGCCGCTATGGGAAGGTTGTGAGACAAGAAAAAAAGGAATGAAGAAACCTTCACTTACGCACAATGAGTACCGTGGCCATTGTCATCAGTGTTTCCAGGAACACCAAAGGTACCACCCCAAGTTGCTCGTCCTTGGAACTCGGTCTATATTATTGATCGTAGATTAGTAGATGCGAGCAAATTCGGATGGAGAAAGCATACGTGTGCAGTGTAGATACCAGAGTCTGTTATCGACCGAGAAGGTCAGCTATCGGCCGAATCAGAAGAGCCAAATGAGCGTACCAATCACATAGACATCGACTCCAAATCCAGCAGAGTCATGGTACTGGAATTGGTAACCCAAGCCATTTACATCGGCACCCGGTCCCAAACCAGCAGCCTGTGAGATTCTCTTCAAAGGCCAACCCGCGTTATATCTAAACGCGCAATTATTGCGTCAGCCACTGCAGAGTCAGCCTGGAAAGCATCCACTTACTGAGTGACAGTGGCAACTCCACGAGCAAGGCCATCTTCTTCGACGTACTCGACGTCGTCATGGTTGGCCAAAGCTTGCACAGTGGCCTCGTCAAATTCGCCGGAGAATCCGTTGATGATGCCCAAGTCCTTGGCACCAGCTGGGACCTCAAGCGTCGATGCGGACGAGGACCTTCTGTTGGCGTTGGACTTGAGCTTGACGATGTAACCTCCAGTCTTTGGGCCAGAGAACGTCTTGATGGGGGTGTCAACCTGACCCTGAGGTGCAGCGAAGACAAAGGCGGGAAGGACGACGGCAAGAGCGGCGAAGAGAGAAAGGAAGCGCATTGTGTTGTTGTGAAAGGGAATAGGACAAAAAGGCTTCCTGAACATTCATCTACAGAACCACCCAGCCTTTATACGTGCTCTTATGGCTTCTGTAAGCCGTATTGTCTCTCCCAAAATGAAATGATTCCATCTCGCCAGGAACAGAACGAAGTCCTGGACTCACCTCGCCCTTGCTTACGATATGAATTTCCAGTGGCGCATCGCCAAGTAGCCAATCCCGACGCGAATGCGCAAGAGTAACCATCTAAGCCCGCCTCACCAGGAGGATAAACATCTATCGCCGTATCGCGCCTCCGTGAAACATAGGGCGACATCTCATCTCGGCGTCCTCCTCCGTCTCAAAGAAATGCAGGGGCTGCAACGAGGCAATGCTTTCCTTTGTTCGTGTTCACAACGGGATTCAAATCGTGTAGTAGTTGTCCCGCCGATGACTTTCAGTGGGAAACAGGCGTCCATAAGCGCCCAAGTGGTGGGCTCCAATCAGAAGATCACGGTCTTGAGGCGTTTCGGGTGCTGAAAGCCCGAAGAACTTTGTTTCGAAACCCAATCATTTTGCTAGTTGAGCCGCGAGCGGCGGGTTCACTTGAGGAAACTAATAAAAGAATACAGCCAGGGCTTCGGTGAAGGGCTCACTGAGACACATTATGCGGGACTCGTTGTCCTACCCCTTCATGCGCGATTTCTCATCCATTCGTTTCTGGATGCCTACCATGGCTGATTAACGAATTGTAAAATCTGATTGGCAAGTGGGAATTTACTCAAATGCATAGCTTTCCTTTCTTTCCACACGATTCTCCAGATGTAGGTACATCATGACTAGACCAATTTGTGTGAATTCCAAGCTCCTGATTCTCACATCCTCTGCAAATAGCTTGGCAGGCTTTCAAGGGACTTCGAAGCTTGCCTTTCGCGTTTCCTGGTTTCACCTTCCTTCTTAAAAACCTTTTGGAAAGGTGTAACGACGCGCTGTGGGCGCTTACAGCATCGCAAGCATGTCGGAAAAACCAAACCGGGCTTAAAAGGTCCGCGACCTTTTAAGCTTGCCTGGCAGCCTTGCAACCCCCCTTACAACTTCGTAATAAGGTGCATACTGATTTAATAAGATCACTCTGATGCTCTAAGCCTTGGCATCACCTTGTGCTTGCCTTGCATATCGCGAAATGTAATATGAAGCTATTTCTGGCCGCGGCGTCCCCATCAAAAGCCCTCTAGAGCGCCATTCCGCTCATCGTCACGACTCGCTCGTATTTTTCTCGTTCCTCTCTCGCAAATTCGATTCCAGAACGCGCCACCACACCACGATCAAGGAACTACACGGGTCTCTACGCTAACTGGTGTCTGCGGGCCCGTGATGAACCCACATGAGACCGGGTCATCAACCCACTGGGAATCCGTCGACCTTACAAGGTTGGACCCCCCACCTTTTAAGACTAACTGTTAATCTTAGAAGCGACTATAAGTGGAGTGGGGTCTGACACCCCTTACAGCACTAATAAGCCCGTTTGGGTTTTTCCGACACACCCAAGCCGGAGATAATCTGAAGGGCTGAGCTTCGAAACACCCGACATTTTGCCGTCGCAACGGCATCCATTCATCAGGTCACTCAGGCGCTGAGATGAAGTAACCGATCTTCAGGAACGTAGGGACGAGCTCCTGGATTCACGGGACTGCGCCGTGATCTAGCCTTGCTCGCCATCGGGTCTCCACAGACGCTTCCCTTGCGAGCCTCACTCAGCTCTGTCCCTGACGCCCTTTCCATCTCAAACCCAAGGACAGATAGTGTAGAGGTGGCTCGTAGCACCTTGATTAGTGGAGGCCATTTTCAAATTAGGGCAAGGTCCTCTCATACGTTCGCTCAGCAAGATCCAGGAGCGTTGGAAAAAATTCGTAGGAACAGCGATTCACACTCCATCTCCCTGCTCGGGTATCGAACCCAGTCTCAACCGGGAAAGACTGCGCATAGCGTCTTTACCCCTGTACCAAGAGAGTAATAGCGGCCCTCGTGTAGTCTCACTTTTAATATTAGATCGTGCTTACACCCAATTTAGATTAACATTAGTAAACTTTGCTTGCTTTTATCTGTACAGGATAATTGAATACGGCTTTCTTCAACTCAATACCCCTCTCATCGAAAGTAATCTGGTGTCCAACACAACCTTATTCGTTGCGGACAAGCCCGGACAAGCCTCAACCCCCATTTTGAAGCCAAAACAGAAGGAACTTGAGACGCAGGTACATCTACGTGGAGCGCTAGACGCTAAACCAACGGAAACTTGTTAATCCTGTTCATTTCAAAATTCAAAGTAAACGGATATCAGCTTATTATACGCCGCCTCGCAAATGGGAAAGGCTCAAGGCAAAAAAGCGCTTCCCCATCATTTATGCAGCCAATCAGGGGTCGAACCCGTATATCAGAACTCAGCTCACCAACCGACCTTCAGCTGTGGCATCTACCGAACTGCGGTGGCTACTACTTAGCTAGTCTGATGGCTGAGATGTCCGCTTTGTAGGCACTGAGGTCTCCTTGGGACAACTTCATTCACATCTTCCTTGCATCGAAACCTACCGCGCATAGTGAGGTAACACCGGAGTTGTGGAGGTTGAGCCAGTGCTAACCTAGACCCCTTTCGAGTTACTGTTTGTTATATCGTTCGCTGATCAACGTTCGTAAGTCGAAAAAACCATAGGGAAAAAAATGTTAAAAGCCTTCAAGGATTGGCATCTCCTGTTCTCTTCCGTCTTCAATTTTTAGTCCCAGGTGCAAAGACAGGGGTGAAATGGAGTCGCTAGCCCTTGAGCAAACGGAACAATACCAACCACATTCATTTTCAAGTCCCCTCGGTTCAGAAGTCGGTTGAGCAAAAACTGATGACTTTTGCGACACATATGTTACCGGGACTCGAACCCTGGTTGCTTGCCATCCTCTCATTAAACGTTTCAGTTACATGTAGCACCGGCTATATGCCAATACGCCCGCTAGACTTACTTGAGAAGCACAATCATCGACACAAAATTCATCAGACAGCTCAAAACGGAATGAAAACTCGGGGTATGTTAAAATGACGTTGCCAAAATTGACTCCCATAAAATCATCATTTCAAGCCGAGATTCTCGACCGGGATTCGAACCCATGTTCATCTCAGCCCATGCCTATGTCGATAGTCTGACATAGAGAGGCAAGGGAGGAGATGTCGTTATCATCCAACGAAGACAAGATTGGGATATTTACGAGTTGTCATAGGAATATACTCCAGAAGTGCTCTTCAAGATTCAGGTCGGAAGATACTACAAAACAACATCCTCAAGGAAGACAGAAGGTGGTCATGTATTACTGGCGATAAAATTTACGTGCAAGGATCCTAGTAACTGTGGGTCATGCCGTCGTTGGGAGTCGAACCCAGATCATCGTTTTGACTTCTCTTATGTCGCACTGTCTCACAGCACGCGCGAAGAGAGTCTTGAGCTGGATACATTACCGGTCGGCGAAGGGGGGGATGATGGCCAGAGCTCCAGCAGGTTAGTAAGGAAAACAAACGGATCGTACCTGGAATGGATTGCTGCGCCATCATGATCAACCGGCTCAATGCTAGCAACTTGAGACAAAGAAAGTAGTACAGTATTCAAAAGGGTAAGACATACATTTAAGCGCTCTCTGAGGGGTCGAGCCCAGAGGCAAGCGAAAAACTTCGTTAACGTATAAGTGGTAAACGTAGGGATGCGAGCCGGGCTGCTACCGTTGAGCGAACAGAGTACATACTAAAACTAAAGGTTTTGAGTCCGTACGTGTTTCGAATTCTCACACATTTATAACACTGCGATGAGGGGTACGTTCACAAAATATTGTTGAAACATCACAACGTAGTCTCGCTTTATGCGAATTGAACCCAAGGGCCAAGCTCAAGCTCAATCTTCCCGGTTGAAGAAGGGATAGGCTTTGTACCGATGAACGAGAGAGGCGTTTATTCTGCACGAGGAGTTATTGCTGTTGTCGAGGAAAATGAGAATTTGACGGGGAGCGGCAGAGGGGGATACAGTGTCAACCTTTGAAGCTGAAGGTTCGAGGAAGGTAGAGTCATCAAGCGCCATAATCAAACTCCGCTTCATTTTCTCCCAGTCGACGCGCAACCACCATCTCGAGCAGAGGATCCTCGCTTTCCATCTCGACCATCTCCCAGCGCTCTTCAACTTGGATCTAAGCTATGATCACGACGCAATGAGGCTTGACCTTATACCCAGCCGCCGGCAACTGAGCTTTGAGCCAGATGTGGATTCGAAGCTGGAATGCTGCGACCGCTCATTTCGGGTCATCTCGAAACTGAGAACGTCAGGGCTTGCGCTTCCTCTTTTTCTTCATGCTCAACCAACCCACCTATACTCGCAACACGGCCTACTCACACCTTGGAGTTGTTGTCTCCGCCATCAGTAATCTCTCGTATCTGCAATGCCACTCAACCAGGAACAGCCACGCATGCGACGATCAAGCTGTAGGATCGGGAAACGAGCCCGTTATGCATACCAATACACTTCCCTATCGAAGGAGCTACTCGCAGGGTGGCAGAACGAGATCGAGTGTGCGACGTGAGCGAATGCACGGTGCGATGATGGAGAACACTCTCTGGAGCACCCAGAATGCCCCATTCTTCTCGTTCCACTGCCGACCGGATTGTCTCGACGTCCTCCTCAACTTCGTGTGCACGCCATCTCCTTCTCTGCTTCGAGGTCAGGCTTTGGTTTCTGGTCGCTCGGGGCATAAACGTCGAGTTGGTCAGACTCGGTTCGAAGCCATCTACGCCCAGCGTTGAAGGGACGGCGACGTGGTGGAAGAGAATAAAAGTCAGGCTAGGTGAGTGTCCCTACTTCCGTTTCCAAAAATTACAAGGAAATCATTAGGCAGATAGTTCCGTCAGGGTTTGAACCCTACTCCGATCTCACCTTTGTCTCACCGCTTCTCTTATCTTATGCCTTTGTCAACATTTTATGTTTCAAGAAAAGGCGGGACGAAGGCGCTAACCGCTGAGCGAACGTTACTTGTCCCGGATTCTCTGTAATTCATACCATATCACCCTATATTCCTCACACAGGCGCTAGTGACAGCCATGCAACACTCAACGCTCAACTTCCATACATCCCGCAAAGTAATCAACATCTTTTTATCTCTCGTATAGATCAAGAAAGTGTTGCATTGCGCATGAGGTAATAAAAAGGTCTGCCTCCTTCAGCAGCGTTGTGAATGATGTAGCCCCGGGGCTGTCGAGAAATCAAGAAATCCTGCGCAGGAGATAATATCCCGGTTTCCTGCGTCTCGAGTAGACCTGTGACTGGTCCCTCGGCGAATGTTGTGAGACGAACCTCGCTAGAGGGACCTGTACCAAAGAATATAATTTTGGCTTGAAGCGCCAAATGATCGAGCCGTGATCGGATTCCCTTTTATGGTGCGCTAAGCACCTGCCTCTTTAGGGTTTTGGAACCTGCCTCGCCTCGTCGTGCTCATGAGAGTACATTGCGACGTGTTTTTGGCGCGTCCTGAGCTATATGTCATGCATATTTTACCTTGGGTGACGAACCTTTAAGATCTGTTAACTCTACGTGTGCGTGAAAGCGAGGGCAATTCATAGGGGCTCTAGCTCTAGGGGTAGCCAGGTTCGGGGGACTAGAAACTGTAGCGGTGTCCCTTAAGGTGTCCAAAAGGAATAGGACAGTATATAAGCTCATCTCAACATGTTTCTGTAGCACCAGGCCCAGCAAGGCGTCCAACGCTGAGATTTTTCCTGCCAAATCCAAATAAGGCGATTTTCTGAACGCCCCATAAAAGGGAGTCCGATCACCGGCTTCGATCGTTTCGCGGTACAAGCCAAAATTATATTCTTTTACACCAGTCCCTCTGACGAGGTCCCTCTCGTGCGAGGGATGGTCACGAGTCTACGTCTCGAGTACTCCGGAAATCCCATGCACGTTGCTCGTCATTGGTAGAACTTTTTCAAAGATTTAGTACAAAAAGAATCCTAGGGTACCTGTTACAGTTCCCGCCTGGGTTCGAACCCAGCTTCAGTCCCATATTGTGTTTACAGAGATAACACGGGATGGGGTCGTTACTGTTGAACGAGCAGGGACTATTTATTGCCCACAGTCTAAGCGGTGTCGAACCGAATGGCCCCCTGTGGTTGTCGATTCACCCGAGGAGGCCGTTTCCACCACAATGAAAATCGAAACTGGAGATCGAGACCATCGAGCGGTCCTGGTCAGCTGAACAAACTAATTGTCAGCAAAATTCACCTTCTGCCTCGCTCAGAGATAATCGCTCCGCTCAAGTAGCAATGGTCGTCCCATATGTCTGCTTAGCAAGGAACAGGAAGCCCTGCGAAAAAAACATTCTTAAAGTTGATATGCATGAAAAACCATCTCCCTATCCGGGTGTCGAACCCGCCGTCAGTTTGTAAAGATCGCAGATGACGCCTTTGCCAATGTACCAAGGGAGTGATACCAGGCATTCTCAGCCTCCGCTTTGGACGTCAGAAACCATCATGTCCTTTCAAACTCTGAGGGCTACCTCTTAGATACCTTGACCATCCCAGGCTTCTTCCCTGCACATGGCTCTGCAATACGGAGGAACATATACTGAGTCTCAAACGCTTATGTCTGAAGTGCAAGACGTGATAGGGCTGAATACGCAAAAGAAAAAAGTTCATTCTAAAGCTTACTGTCCCGTCTGGATTTGAACCCAGCGTCACTCCCATAACCCTCAGGTGAGTGCGGGATTCTTGACTCGTTGCCCTTGAACGAACAGGACACTCATAAGAGAGTGAACCCCTAACATACAATTGATGGAGAGAAAAATGTTTTCAACAAGCCATTTGAAAAGTCCTATTAGTAGAGAAGTCATCGATCTCGGCTCTCAGCCACCAATCGGCGGCGAAGGCTTCAAAACCTCAGAAAAGATTACGGTTCGTCCAACGTAGTGCGACTTGCGATGTTCACAAGTTCTCTCGCTCGCTAGTAGGCTGAGGCCCATGGGCCGGTGCCGTTCGTAGATTTTATGCTGAATCGCGAACGCCGGAGGGTCTGCTTCGGCTGGTGGGTACTACATATTACATTTCCCTCGAAGTTTCTTCGGTGGAGAAGGTAAAAATACACTGGACACTACATTTCATTCAATATCTCCGGTTGGGTTTGAACCCAACTCCAAGCCCTTCTTTGCTTTTACGTCTTCAATGCATCAGACGGTAAATGGAGTCGCTGACCATTGAGCGAACAGGACGATATAAATGATCCCTTGACCTTAGACTCAACTCAGGTCAGGTGATGATTGTATTTTCGCTTCAGATTTAGTTCAAAAACCAGCAGAGAGTGCTACTCTCGTTGAGATAGGCTCACTGCAGCAACACTGTCGAACACATCTTTCATTAATGATAGTGGGAGTTTGTTCTAGCTGCACGCACTGGGCACCTTCCTCGAAAGTTGGACGAACCACATATAAGTAAGCTAGAGATCTTTCATTTATTGAACTCTGGAGCAACGATAAAGCCTGACCTTTTAACACAGAAAGTCAATAATTCGTGTCATTCAAGATTTGGAAGATGAGAGGCTATAACCGGACAGATGAGCGGGTGCTCACAGATTAGGCCCTTCCTACATGGCTCCCTTTCAAGAGAAAGGGAAAGCAAAGTAGCGCAGTGGCACAGGCGTTCATGTGACATTTTGTCAAAGGGAAACTACACTTATCATGCCTTGACCATCCAACGCTTGAGAGACGTACTCTCAGGATGGATAGCCGTTGAGCGAACAGGACAAGATAAATGACTTTCGTTTTCAACCCAACTACCACTCTCACGCACTTACCGAATGTTTAACTTTCGAGGCACACTAGCTAGATACGGATCCTCAAAGAGGCCTGCTGTGAGCTTGGAAAATATAGAAGAAGTAATGTCAATTGGGGTGAAGAGGTATTGTATGTCTATTGGAATTTGGAAAATGAGGAATAAAAATCAAAGCATATCCCTCAAGTGATCATCGTTGATCGGGAATCGAACCCACTGCAGCACGTCCCGGTGAGGTTCGAGGCTGGAGTCACTACCTTGAAGGCAACACGATGATTAAAAGGGGTAGGGCGCCATTTCAAAAAGACCACCGACCATTCCACTTGCCAGGGGGAATTATCGTCGCTCGCAAAAGACATCACCGTTCTTGGTGAAATTTTAAAGCTATACGAGCGTGAAAGTTTGATGAGCGAGGTAGCGATTCATACCTTTGCATCAGGAACCAAACCCGACGCCAAGCCTATCTCAAGCCTGAGCTGACGCTCCATGTCTAAGCGGGGAGACAACTAGGGAGCTGGAGTCGCTACCGCTTATCTAGCAGAGGGATCGGGATAGGTAAATTATTTAGTGTAATGCATCAAAATATAGCTAGCCAATGCTTGGACAACGCAAGGATCTGCGTCGGAGATCGAAGCCTCGTCTGAGGCTGGGTTTTGTGTGATGTATAGGTCTCTAGCAGAATAGCACTGCATCAGATGCAATAGTGAGAGCTGGAGATGCTACCACTGAGCAAGCAGGACGATCTGCAATGGCACCAGCCGTCCTGTGAATTTGAACCCAACTTCACCCTACGAATGTGCCTCACGCCTTTATAACGACCAGTGAGGAACATTTTTGGTACCTAATTTCAAGCTGGAGAAACCTCGTGATTATCTCAAGTTCTAACATACTGACTACTGAGTTTCTGTGCGTCTCATGAAGCGCCGTGTTCAAACTCCGCTTTTACGACGCACGGATGCTGAGAGCCGAGCCGCAGGCTGATGATGTAACAATCCTTCGACCTTGACCGTCTTCCACCCATAGTGTGGATGGCTATCGCCTGTATCACCTTTACCCCTACAGGCTCCCGAGCACCCTAGAAGTTGCGTACAAACGTGAGAATGGGATGGGGCATCTGCAAAGTGCGACAACGACCTAGTTACTGAAGATCCAGTATGCCCAAATCTTCCTGCCCTCCTTTGTTTCGCATTCGCTGAAACCTACTGCATAGCCTACGCGACTTCCGTCCTCCAGGACCTCACCCAGTGGCAATGGAACTCAATGCCGTCGTATCCAACGCTCAATCCTCTGCCAAGCGGCTCGCGAAGGTGGCTGGCGTCTAGACTTGCGTTGAACAGCTCGTTGGGAATTGAGTGTTGCTTGAAACGACTTTGAGACGAGTGCGTGACCTCTCTTTCTTTGCCGCTAGTAGATGTGGCTAATCAAATCGATTTATAGGACAATATTCATAGATCCTGCCCAACGACGCAGAATGCTTAGAATCTTTCTATATCGACTCGCTCCTCGACGCCACGCTCAGCCTCCCCTCCATCGTACATATCAGGATCTCTTGATATTCCTCCCCCAAAAGTAACCCCAGACCTCCTCGCAACACTCTCATCTCCCACCTCGACTTACTCAGGTGGTGTACACGGCACGCACGATTCTTGAAAGCTCTGTTTCCAGGTGTAGAACTCCTTCGCCTTCATATGGCATTGATCGACCTTGGATTCTCTGAGCTATTGGTACCACAACAAGCAGTAGAGAAGCTTCTCAGCCATGAAAATCAAAGTCTTCGTCACTTCGTTGCCCAAACGTCGGAGCCCCCCGCATACCAATCCCCAGGAGCCGTTGTTCGGCACCGTCAATACCCCGTGGCTTCATAACCTCCTATCGCTGTCCTCCTGAGTCTTATCCACGGTTACCCGCGCACGTATCGAGCGACCGTCAGAGGCTCAGGTACTCGGGCAAAGTGGACGATGGTGAGTGGCTCGTGCCACCCACTCAACGTGCGCAGTTCTTATTCCTCCCTTTACTCTTCGTGTATTACCATTTCGGTGGTTCACGTTATCACGCCGTTGTCGTGCTCATTCAACCATTCTGCTCTCACTATATCTCAGTGGGCCCCATGCTCAAGGGAGGCGACGCTCAAGGTTCGCTGATGTGGTTGATCTGACGCCTACCACCTGCTAGAACAAGCCATGGTTTTCTCGCCTGGCGTATCACCTGCGCAGCCGCTGTCGCCGCCTATCCCAGCTCATCAAGAATCGATAGTATCAGTATCTCCAACGTCTCCATAGCCTGCTTATCTCCTCCGACTCTATTGCAAGGACGAAGGGGGTGACGTCAAGCTCAGCATCCTTCATGTCCACCGTACGTGGTCCTGATTGGCCCAGGCTACTTTTAGTTCTCCGTTAAACCCTCATTGGGTATCTCGCTGGCCCACCGGCGGATCCTTTGCATCGATATGGATATGTGGAGGACGAGGGGTGTGTACGACGTTTGGTAAGGGAAAGATATTTCTGTATCCTGTATTAGCGTAATCTGACCACCGTTTTACGCATGCCCCTTGTTAGCCAGAGCCGAGGAATGCCACACTCTTGCAGTGTAGAGCACGGAAAAAAATTGAAACATCCGTTCAGGATTTTAACTCAAGCGTGATGTCCTGCCTGGATTCGAACCCGGCGTTGTACTCAGCCTCTCTTACGTCTCAAAGGTCTAGTTTGAGAAGGTGGCAGGGAGTAACGTCGTTACCGTTGAACGAGCAGAGTATTATGAATGTGACTTTCGGTTACCAATCAAGACCTTTATTTGAATGCTTTCTGGAACGTGACAACATTGGCACGTCGACGGGCGCTTGTAGATCGGGATGTTCCCCGAGCGCCGCATAGGGCTGTAACCATTCGTCGCCTCTTCCTATGTATGACTCACATCTAGGGCGACGATGAGAAAGTCGTACCTACTAATGCTGAGCTAGAAGCACAATATCGGCCACTGGCATATACTTCTCACCGTCTTCACTCCCAATTATCGAGAGGCTTAGAGTGGTTGCCAATTGGCAAGCGAAGCACAGAGATCAGAAGTTGGGTCAGCACCTAGTATCTCATATCCCATATTTGATCATGGCAAATTCTACGAGATCTACGTCCATATATGTTGCCCAAAAGCTGCAAAATGTCAAGATAAGAAAATACACTCATCAATCGTCAAATATCTGCGTGGAATCGAACCCAGCCTCGTCGACCTGCATGCTTTTTATGTCTTTGAACCGCACGCAAAGCAAATGCCGTTACCGATAAGCGAGCAGAGCCAATGGCGATTATGAGTTCATACACCTCACACCAGCAGACCGTATGGACTGTGTGACATAGACTGTGTGAAACAGTCCGGGCATGAGGACAATAAAGTGGATTCATCGTAACTCTTGAGTTAGTAAATTCAGAATCCTTTGGGAGATTATTGATGAAGGACACTGCACCAAGCTAATATGAGGCTGCACGACGAGTCTGGTCACCGGTGAATACTGGGGAATCAAAAACTGTTCAAGATCGAAGTTATGTGTCCGTTTGGATTCAAACCAAGCTTCAGCCTCGCCTCTTATGCCTTGACTATCCAATGCCGAGCACTCAAGTCTCGGAATGAATTCGATAGCCGTTGGGCGAGTAGGACAATATAAGGGGTATATATTTCAACTCAACTACCACGTATGATTCAGAGCACTTACTACAGCTTTGTCTCTCGAGGCATGCTAAGGGAATGTGAGCTCTCAGAGTCCCGCCAAGCAATTCAAGAGGGCAGAATCGATCTCAGCTCTCAGCCCCACATCGGCGGCAAAGGCCCCCCAAACACCTCAGAATATCTAAGGGCAATATATACCGGTTCTTCAAAAGTAGTTGAACTTGCGATGCTCACAGGTTCACTTGCGAACTATCTGGGTCAGGCCTAATAGGGGCCGGTACCACTCGTATTGTGCTTCATAGCCACGCGAATGGCGGAAGTTCAGCTTCGGCGGGAGAGTGATACAGCGAGAGGTAAATATATATATATGGGGGTCACCGCGTGGCCGAAATATCTCCGCTTGGGCTTGAACCCAACTCCGAGCCCATCTTTCTTTTGCGGTTTCAATGCGCGAGACGGGAAATGGAGCCACCGACCATTGAGCGAGCGGAACGATACCAACGACCCCTTAGGCTCGGTTTCAGCTTGATTCAGATAAGCCTTCTATTATTTTGTCCCAATCACTCAAATGTCCAAAAGAGAATGCATCTGGCGTGTTCAAAAGCAATCCTTCGGCTATTATGAGCTGCATGGGAATCGAACCCAAATCTATGATTGTCTTTCTCTTCTATGGTGCTGGAGTCGCAACCTCTGAGCCAACAAAGAGATGGAAGGAGAGTTCCAGACTCTCATTGGGCTCAAACCCAACTCCACGCTTCCCTGTTCTCTTACGTCTTTATCGATATCTTTCACTTCCAGATGCAGAGAAAGGGGGGAAATAGAGTCGCTAACCATTGAGCGAATGGAACAATACCAGCCATGTTCATTGTCAAGTCAAGTCAGTTCTGAAGTCAGTGGAGCTAAAAACTATTGTCGACAGACTACCGTGTTGATGTGTTACCGGGACTCGAACCCTGGCTGCTTGCAGACCTCTCATGAAATGTCCTACTCGAGCGTAGCCCTGACTGCATACCAATACACCTGCTGGACATACTTGAGAAACACAATCATCGACATTCAACTCATCAGAAGCTCAAAATGGAACGAAGACTCCACGCACGCTACAATGACGCTGCCAAAACAAAACAAACCTGGTCTTTATGATTTCAAGAGGGTCCCGACCGTGAGTCGAACACAGGTTTATCCCAGCTCACGCCTACTTCGATAGCTTGACTCAGAGAGGCGAATGACTCGGAAGAATTATCGTTACCATTCAACGAAAAGTACCTTAAAAACTTGGGCCACAGAGCTTCATACCCAAGGCAAGGATGTCGGGATGTTTATGCGTTGAAGTAGGTATAGATGCAAGTTCTATCTCTGTGATATACGAAATTATGCGAGCATGAAATCCCTCTCTGCCAAGGGCCGAACCCAAAGACGAGGTAAAGTTTATGGCTACGTCGTGGAAGGCAGAGACGTGAGTTAGGTTTGTTTCCGTTGAGCGACCAGAGCGGTGGGATCAACCATCTACACAATCGGGTATTATAATCAAGGTAGTGGTTCAGAGTGCCTTTTGCGTAATTCTCATGCACGCACAAATATACAATACAAATGAAGTTTTCACGCTGCCATTCAAAACCTCTGATTAACCGCCTTTAAATCTCATGTTCTGGGGGTCGAATCCAGGACCATCCTGCGACGATCCTCTTTGGGATGGGGATCTATCACCGTTGAGCGAGAGAAGATTGGTATAAATTTTGAATAACTCACAGGGTTGGTCAAGAGCGGGACTGTGCACCGCTCACGAAGGGCTGCAGGCTTCAACGCAGACTCGCACAGCCATCAAGCGCCCTGAATCAAACTCCGCTTCAGATTCTCACTGTGAAATGTGAAGCGCCAAGCCGGTACACTCTTGCTTTCCACGATAATGATGTCGAGCAGCACATGCTGCTTTCCCCGCGTTCCTTCCAGCTCGACCGTCATCGACTGATAACGCAGTGAGCTGCAGCTAATTGAGCTTCCACAACTAGGCATGGAGGTAAGCCGGTCGTACTGGCTAGTCTTGAATCACAACGCCTCTTGCTCTTCCACCTTTGCTATATGATCAAGCACCTGACCCCTCAGCCTACGCGATGTCGACTCACACTCTGAGCACCGATCTCAAAGCCATCATATTTGCCATGCAGTCCTCTCGCGCAGTCATGACCGAGCCAGTGACAGCCACGCATGCGGGGATCATTCAGAAGGACTAGGAAAAGAGTGCGTCTTGTATGCCGCCTCATTCGGGTATCGAAGGAGCTGCTAAACGGATGGCAGAACGACATCGAATGCGCTACCTGAGAGAAGACATGGCTCGATGGTGTACATTCAAGCTCACTTACACCAGAGGCAATTTCGAGTTTCTCTAGCCTTCGATAGGAGAAATGCAGGGTACGTTCAAAGGGTGTAAGCGAGGGTGCGGAGAGTGAACGTCAGGCAAGGTCCGTATTCCTACTTCTGTAACAAACTAGTGCTGAATACTTATCCATATAGGTGTTACACCACAGCTCTCAGAATCTTCCTCCTCTCCCACCAACCCATACATGAGTAAAATTTCCCTTGTCAGTTTCTCGACCACCTACCTCGCCCGCGTTCATATGCACCCTTTTCCTGGATTACACCTTTGGATTCCTTCCCTTCAGTTTCTGGGAAGACGAAAAACTCTCAATCACTTTTCCGTCTCTTGCGATCCCGCTCTCTTCGGTCTAAGCAGGTACTCCTGGCTTGATTTGGTCCGACGAAGAGGGTTGTTCCAGGGTCCAGTGAGCGAAGGGCAAGTAGAGTGCACTATCCTTCACTGTTCCAATCCTGACAAGGCGGGCATTTACGGGGTCGGGTGATCCGAAGCCAGAATGTTGAAGGGGAATGCCAAGAACTCGAGTATCGGTATCCGCAGATCTTGGTTGAGAGACGCAGAAGTATGAAAGAAGATGATCAAAGATTTCATCTTGAAAGCTTATTTTTAATGCCTGTCGAGATTTAGACGCGCTTTCCAAATGCGTATACCTTTCTCCGTCTACTGAATGAATAGCATAAGCTGCCGTAGGAAGAACCTGGATCTCTTCAACTCTAAGGCACCGGAGACGGACAAAAATAAGCTACACCAAGCATATTTCTTAGTCGGGGATCGAACCCACTTCCCATCTCGCCCATTCTCTTATGTCGCCAAGAGGGGGAGATGAGCTACCTAACCATTGAGTGAAAGGCGCTCTTCCCTCGTTTCTTTCCAAGACATGTCACCAACCGCCCTTCAACTGTGACAGTTATCCTCTGCTGAGAGCTGCGATGGCTGCCGCTTAGCTAGCCGATCGTTGAGACGACTCCTTTGAAGATATTCAAGTTTCCTTTGAACCAGAGCCATGACAGTCGAATCAGTGTTAACATAGACACCTTTACTTTTTGTTATATCGCTCGGTGTAAAGGGATCAAGACACGCAATGCGCAGAGAGCTACAGAGCCTACCTGGGTTGGCCGGTAACTCGAGGGAATCTTAGAAATAGGAACGTGAAAAAAAAATCTAGGAGAGATACGGTATGCTCCAATTTGGGCTCGAACCCAGCTCCCAGCTCCCCTGTTCCCTTACGTCTTCATTTTTCACTCTCAGATGCAGAGACGAGGTGGAATGGAGTCGCTACCCGTTGAACGAGCGGAACGATACCAACCACATTCATTTTCAAGTCAAGTCAGTTCCGTACAATATTCAAAAAGAGTAAGACATACCTACGATTGCTCTCTCAAGGGTAGAACCCAAACCCAGGCTAAAGTATCCATTTACGTATAAATGGTAAATCGTAGGAGATGCGAGCGGGTTGCCATTGAGCGAACAGAGCACAAAGGTTTCGAGTACGGACGTGTCTCTAATCACAATACCTACAAATGCTATGATAAAAGGTAGGTTGGCAAAATGCAACTCAATTTTCAAAAGACAGAAGAGTATAGTCTCGTTATATGGGAATCGAACCCAAGTTCATGCTCAATCTTAAAGGTTGAAGAAAGGATAGGCTTTCTACCGTTGAACGAGAAAGGTGTTTATTCTTCATGAGGAGTTATTGTCGTTGTTGATGAAAACAACGATTTCACGGAGGCTGCAGGCTTTGGATTTGAGCCCGTTGGATTCAGAGGCGATATACTGTCGAGCGTCAAGTTCGAGCACAGTAGAGTTGTCAAGCGCCGTATTCAAATTCCGCTCGATTTCTTCCCAGCTGAATGCCGAACGCCAAGCCGATGCACCTTTCCCCGCACGACCACCATCTCGAGCATAGCTTGCTTTCTTTCCACCTCAAACATCTCCCCGTGCTCTTCAACTAGAATATACGCCACGATCACAATCCACTGAGGGCTGACCTCGTTTCCAGCTGCAGCCAACTGAGCTTCTAGACCCAGACGTGGATTTGAACTTGGACTGCTGCAACTGCTCCGTTCGGGTCGTCTCGAATCTCACAACTTCTCGACTTGCCCTTCTTCTTTTGCTTCACGCTCACCCAACCCCATCTATCAGCCTATGCCTCTTCCACTCGCACATGCCCTACTCAGACGTTGGAGCTGTCACCACCACCATTATCCTCTCTCGTACTTGCACCTACACTAGGAGCAGCCACGCATGTGGCGATGATCGGGAGGATTGGGAAGTGAGTGCGTCGTGTATATCGACACACTGGCCTATCGAAAAAACCTACTCGGAGGGCAGCAGGACGAGATCGAGTGTGCGACTTGACCGAAGACATCGCGCAATGATGTAACCCAGAGGAACACCCAATATGCCTCTTTACCTATACCTCCACCTTTCCCTGACCTGATTATCTTGATGGCTTCCTCACCCTAAAGGCGTACCTCGTCGCTTTCTCTGCTTTCGGTGTCGAGCCCGTGTTTGTGGCCACTTGATGCATAGACACTGATCTGGTTATGCTTAATTCGCAGCCATCTACGTCTAACGTTGAAGGAGAAAGCAATGGGGGAGAGGGGGATGACTGTCAAGCTAGGTGGGGTTTCCTACTCGCTTTTCGAAACGACACCAATTCGTCGCCGATATAGATGTTGCATTCACCGCTTGCAGCATCCTCCTCTCAAACACGGGCACGGCCATTTTTATCAGCTTTCTCGCTGCTTAGCTCGCCCACGTTCTCGTTAACTCCACCATCTAACCCTCTATCTCACCTCCACCAACTTCCCCTCCAGAGCTCTCCTCAATCGGCGTCTGGAGCGTAAACCCTTCGTCCAACTGAACTCCCGTCCCCCTACATCGGCTGCTCTTATGACCAGACTCTCGCCGGTCTCTATGGTATTTCCGCTTAACTCTGGGCAACGAAAGAGTGTCTCCAGGGTCCTAGAGCATGGGCGACAAGCGAATAGACTACACAGTCATTCGCCAATCCAGCTCAGGGGCCGGAGCTTACAAGATCGGGCGCTCCTAAGCGTTTATAAGGTCTTTAGGATCAGTCCAAGCGTCTTGGCCTAGGCTTCCACCCTCAGGCTGTTGGAGAGACATCAAAATAAAAGTAACGATTTCATGTTGCACATTTATTAATATTTATTTCCCATCTCTTCGTCAGGACGCGAATACACCGCCAAATTGCATACCTCGTCTTTCGTCTTCTTTGACTACTTATCGCTGTGGTCTAGACAGACCGGTCACCAGTCTATGACTACTCAATGAATGGATTTATTGTGAAGGAAAGAGCTGGTACTAAGTCAATTCGATGGAACGGCAGTATTCGAGGGTGACAGGCGTGCCAAAACGTTTGACAGAATCATTAGACAGTTCCATTGGGGCTCGAACCCTACTTCAAGCTCACCTTTCTCTTTTCTTGTGCTTTGTCAGCACTATAAGTTTCAAGAGAATGAGAGGCGAAGACGCTAACCGCTGAGCGAACGTAACTTTTCCTTGCTACTTTTCAAATTCATACTATATCCCCCCACATCCCTCATATAGGCACTAGTGACTGCCATTTTTCATTCAAAGTTCATCGTCAATTGACATGCACCACGACGAGGATTAAACGGCTATTATCTCTCGGAAAGGTCAAGGAAGGGTTGCATTGCGCGTGAGGTAAAAAGTCAACCTTCAATACTTCAACAAAGATATGGATGATGTATCCCCGGGGTTCGAACCCAGATCACAGCCCACAAACCGCTCTTCCTCTTTGACGTATCGCGGTTGAGAGCCGCAACGGCTACCACTTAGACAACTCGACATACTGCTCGCGAGAGGATCCCAATGGTAGATGAGGAAGTAGGGAGCCATAATATCCCTCTCCCCCGCGTCGTGAGCACCTCTCGAAAATCCCACCGTGTATGTTCTTCGTCATTGGTAGAAATCTTGCAAAGATTTAGTACAATGACCAGCTATCTCGAAAAGAGAAACAACCCTCATTTTCTTTATCAGGGGACGAAAGAGAATGCCCGTGGCCTGCAAAGGACGAACAACTATCTACAACTTGAAACCTCAAAGTGATATAGTTTACATGATGCGAGCAATACGCCAAGGTTAAAATCTGGATATTCCAAGGAGGAACTCATCCCTGTGTGCTGAATCAAAGTCACATTCCAGCCTACCTTACTGCTTTTTTGACAACTTCCTTGGACGGAGGGCTGGGCTAGGGCCTGGTGAGCGATCGGCGAGCAGCAAAGAGAGGGAGACTGCTATTTGTTATGCAGCGTAACTCTATATGTACATGGCTTTCTCAAAAGCTTCTGAAGACTAGAACGTCGTAGCAAATATGCATCAACGGCACACATGAAGTATAAAAACCAGTATAACCAGGCAATGGAGCACTGTCTGCGTCGGGGATCGAACCCTCCTCCTAGCTTGTGCATTGTCTAATGTCCAAAGGAGGTGCTCGGGAAAGCCGTAGGCGCTACCGTTCAGCGAGCAGAGCGATATGGACTGCTTTGATTGCTAACTGAATCATCTATTGGCACATTATGTATTCAAGTAAATTTACATACAGTCCGAGGAACCCATCGTGTTCTGGGCATCGAAACCCGTGCTACGGCTACGTACCTCGAGTATCAGAGCGGCAGGGGATTGGTTTGAAACTCTTATTAGCCCCAGCACTTGGCTCACTAGAATGCCTTGGCCCAATCATCGTTAGCAGGGTCAGTCTAGCTTCGGAATCCTGCGGATATGTGTTACATCTTGAGCCCGCGAACTCAGTCGGTGATGTCCCCCTAGTGCTTAGAGCAGGCCCTGAATGCTGTATAAAGTCCTCAGGTACCATCCATGCTTACCCGCCTCACGAACATCTTCAGCGCCTTGTTCAAACTCTGCCCCTAAGCGCACGGACCGAGATCGACGAGCGCCAAGCCGATGATGTAACACTTCAAGCTGTCGTCCATTTGACACGAACTTCGCGAGTGGCCAACGCTCTACGACATTTATGCCACAACAAACCCTCTATGGGTCCTAGAAGCTGCATACCGACGACAAGGCAGACATGAACACGGAACGTGACAGCTGCGAAATCCGACAACGACAGCTGGTATGCACATCTCCCAATCTCCTTTCTTTTCCTCCTCGTTCACTCGTTGACCCTTGATCCACAGCCTACGCAGGATTCCCAGCGACACAGGAATGTCAAAGCTGTCACATCCACATCCATGATCACAAAGGCTTGTGATAGACGCGCATCTAGACTTGCGTCGAAAAGCTCCTTGGAGCACTGTCCAATGCTCCTGACACAAGTGCGAGAACTCCCTTCTTTCTTGGCCTTTTGATGGCGCTCATGAGATGGGTTCATACTTTATAGGAAGATATCAAATGTGCACTCCCCGGAGGTCTCGATGTCAGCCAGAAGCTTTAACTGTCCCTAAATCTCTGCGCCATCCTCCACGCCCCGTTTGACCTTCCACCAACGTTTGCGCCAGGATCTCTGGAGATTCCTTCCTCGATAGCGCCACCATGCCTCCCGCAACGCTCACGGTGCCTACCATGACCTACGCAGCCAGTGCATTCGGAGCGCACCGTTCTTGAGCACACTGTCACCGGGGACGTTCCCTCCTTCGGTTTCGTGCCGGAGTGCACATGCTTGGGCTCCGTAAGGTATTGGAACTACGCCCAGCAACGGAATGATCTCTCAATGCTACCTTTCTCCAACTCAACCTTCGCAGACCTAACGAGTAACCTCTTCCTTTCCCCCCTTTCGAAAGCACATCGCCTGTTGCGTTCCAAGTCCTCGACATCTCCTGCACAACACTAGGATCAACCGTAATCACTTCCTCCAGTATGCTTTCCTCCCACCCACACTCGCCCATACTCGCGTCGAGTGACCATTGCAGGTCGAGGCACTCGAGGAGACGGTTCCGGGTGGGCTTGGTTTGTGATGTTCAGCATGTGTAGACCTTCGATCTTCCTTTGCATTTGCTGTTCTTTTGATACGTGGTGGTCCAGGTTATCTGCACAAACTTGGAAGGCGATGCCGTTGTATCATCAATCCCTGCTTGTCGACCTCCTGTTCCAGGCATTGCCGCGCTGGCCTTGGAAGGGTAGTTATCCCAGCGTTGGCGTTCCACGGCCAACGGAGACGGCAGTGAAAGCGGTCGTGGACGAGGAGCGGTGATCGCAGTTGTTATCGAACGATCTCCCAAGTCCTCACAAGAAACATGTTGCTTTGCAGTGGTTGATACCGTCAATCGTACACCTACCACTCGCTACAACGATCCATGGTCCTCTCGTCTCAATTCATGAGGGGTTGACATCAGCGTCTCTGTCGTCTTTTCCTTCGCCTATTGGGTGCACCCAATCTGGCAGATCATTCAAGCATGCTCCTGGTTAGTCAAAGCCGGGCAATAGAACGCAGTTCATGCCAAAAAATGCCCTACCAGTCCTGTATAGCCTACCGTCTGGATTCGAATCCAGCGTCATACCCTACCTCTGTCATATTTCCAAATTCAGGGCGAGAGAGGTTATAGTGAACGGCGTCGTTACGATTAGACGAACAGATAATTACGAGTTTGACTGTATGCTCTAGGCTAACACTTAATCTAAATGTGAATTCCGCGGGGGTGGCTGGTTTGTTGTACCTGAGCGGTAATGGTCATCAACCAGAAAGCATCGCGGTGGGCGCTTCTAAAATGAGGGGTTTCTGAGCGCTTTGAATACTCACCGGAGGTTGCCCAGTTGTAATCATTCAGAAACGCTATGAAGACAAGGCATGCATGGAATTGGAGAACAAAAGTGTCTAGAGGACGTTTTGAATTCCACTTGTGGCAGGAATAGAGCTCACTTCATGTTTCAGCACGTCTCTTACGTCTTTTGGGACTGAAGAGAGATTCAGAGTTGTATCCACTGCCGTTCAACAAGGGAAGGATGATGACGGTCAGAGCTCAGTTAAGATTCACGAAGAAAATTCTCAAGGACACCTACACATGGTTATTGCGAGGGCGGAATCATTGCACTTTTCACGAAAAGAGGCACGAGCCCAAAGAGACTGGAAAACTAGCAGCAACGAAAAGTCAAAAATATCGAAAGTTAAAATCCAATCTACGATAACCGTGTCAGGAATCGAACCCGACACCTGCAAAAATGCAAATGTAACCCAGGGAGCATCGTCTCCGTCAGGGATTGAACCTGCCTCCGAGCTCACGCCTCTTCCCGCCTATGATTAGTATCGAGTAGGGAGGATGAGACAGTCGGACCTCTACTGTTGAGCCAGAAGTGCGATATTAACCGCAAGCATATACATCTCATCGTGGTTATCCGTGTTTTCAAGAGATTATTCAGTATGCAATGAGATTCTAGACTTGGAATGGCTACCAATTGGCAAGCTAATCATGGAGGTTGTGGTCAGCACCTAGGATCTCGTCGCCGTGCCACTTCGCATCCCATACTCGATCATGACGAATGCAAATGGGTTACGAGAGTTAGATTCCTCCATCTTTCCAAAGAACTACAAAAATGTCAGGAGGAATGAAACAGGATCCCCATCTCTGCCTGGAATCGAACCCAGCTTCGTCGTCCCGACTGCTTTGTATGGCTTTGAAGCACGTACGAAACAACACCGCTAGCGATGAGCGAGCAGAGCCATAATACTCTAGAGCGAAAGGCAAATCATGCATATAGAAGCCAACTCAACGCAAATATCATCATTCAGTCACTATCAAATACAAGTACAGGCACGCAGGGCTCTTTTTTGTGGGTTTTCTGATAATTTCGAGCAAACCGCTACATTCAAAGTCGGCTTGAGATTCCAGGCATTCGAGGTCCCAGACCTTTGACGCGATCTCGTCAGCCAGCACGGACTGTGAGACAGGCACATTGAGGACTCACCCACGGTGTTCCTCTAGGTTTAGGGAACGTTGATGGATACCGCTCCAGGGGTCCAGCAAAAGTTATTCTCAAGGCGAGTGATACACTCGTTAAAGGCGCTGCAAGCACCTCCACAGCCTCCGCGATTGCAGAAACTAACGTTCCCGGTTGCAGAGAGACATTGGGTTCCAGGAGCGGCCAGGCATCTATTGCCTCCATCGTAGATGGTGCAAGCCCCGCCGCACACGTTGTTAGTCCTCCTGTTGCAGTACACTACGCGGATGGCCTGGATACCGACACCCGAGCGCTCGTTGCTCCCAACAAAGGTAAGCTTGGCATCGGTGGTTGCAATCCAATGGTCAAGCTCGTCGTTGGTGACGATGCCCTCATTAAGGGCGACCTACAGGTGAAGTTAGTTAGGAAAGGAAAGTGCGAGACAGTGGGTGGTCTCAACGCACTGGTGTGGCAGCGCTGGGCAACACCAAGGCAGCAGCGACAATGGTAGCGAGAGCAGCAAGCTTGAAAGACATCCTGAGAGGCAGAGGAACTGTGGTTGAGCTAGTTGCTTAACGAACTGAGAGGTATCCCTCGCCTTTTATACTTTTTTCCTGTAATTTATTTGTAGAATTGTGCGGGTAAGGACTACATTGGTTTTCTGATGGAACATAGAAAAAACGAGCGGGAATACTGTATGATAAATATACATCTTGTTGCACATGCGACACTGATTCGACGCTCTGGATTCCTGTTATTCCTCTCGGGAGAAGACACATATAATATATTCCACTGCACCGTTGACTTTTGCACATTTTCGCTTGAGCAGCCGCTTTTCATGTCATGAAACCTATCTTGATTGTTCACTGAGCATTAGAAATCCCCAATCCCTCCCCTTTCACAAGACCTCACGTTGTATTTCCATGTTACTGAAGTCCTACGCTACGGTTTTTACCTTTGCCAAGCACTTGGTGCGCGCTTCCGCCTTCGCCGACTGCACCCACCGCGCTCAGTGGATCTTCCTTGCTCGAAATTTGACCATCGCGGCGGAGCTTGTAAGGTCACCACAAGCCTCGATGGGGCTGCGATGAGCCTCAGATTATTGACCAGTTTTCTTATTCCTATACTATCTACTTTACTCGACCATGCAATGCGCGCCCACGCCTTTGGCATGTTTCCCATTTAGTACATTTGCTTCCCATTTCGTTTGCTTGATTTCTGGCGCCATGACACCCGATACCCACATCCTCCCTGTACCTATCTGATGTGTTCCCTCATCGAGTATTGCTCTGTCCCCCTCGTATTGTGTCATGCGAGGATTAGAATGGATTTGTATCAATATCGTAGATTACCAAAGCCCATTCATCAGGGACCTTTGAAATCCATGTACACTCTCCTGAAAGCAAACCAATGAACGGGGCTGGCCCATTAGTAGGAGTGATTCCATCGGTAGGTCGTTGGTCCACATCAGGAGCAAACCGCTGCAGCCTCTATTATGGTGAGGTTCACCAGGCCAAAAACCCAAATCCTTACCCACGCACTTTGCATCAGACAGAATCCCCCAGGTATAACCAAAAGCGGTGGAGAATCCTGCGTCCAATGCAGCCAGTTGGGCTCAGCGTACCAGCCTCTTTTCACGGGTGAAACTGGCTGGCCCTCGCCCTATACCATCTACCGCCCGCTACAACGATCCATGGTTCTCTCGTCTCTCGCCTCACGTACCGCCAGCGCCGCCACCTTCTTCACTATCCATCATTGCCAGAAACAACATTGAGCCCATCTTCCTCCACGTCCACCTGACTCACTTTGAATCAACGTGGATATATGTGGGTCCGCAATTCTTAAATTTCCTATCACCCAATCCGATCGTCCAAGTATGTTCCTGGTTGCTCAAAGGTCAGGCAATGGAACACAGCTCATTCCGAAAGCAAAAACAAACAAAAAACGACTTTGACCGTGTGAAGGCTACCGTCTGGATTCCAACCCAGCGCCATACCGCACCTCACTCACAGTCCCCAATTCAGAGCGAGAGGTCATCGGGAATGGCGTCATTACCATTAGACGAAAAGAGAATTACAAGTTTGACTATGTACTTAAGGTCAACACTCGATTTGAATTTGAAAGCTGTGGCACGCGCTGTTTCTCGATCCTGAGCGAGTCGGAATAGCGGTCTTCAAACATGAAAGTATCAGACATTGCGGTGAACACTCCCTGAATTGGGCGCTCCCGAGCGTCTTGGACACTCAACGTACTGCGCTGAGTGCTCTAATCGTTGGCTGTGAAGACAAGGTGGGAATAGAATTATAGAACAAAAATGTAGCATACCTCGTAAATTCTACATGTTGCGGGAATCGAACCCACTCCATGGCCCAGCACCTCTCTTACGTCTTCTAGAAATGAAGAGGTACCCTTGGAGAGAGTTGGAGTTGGAGCCACTGCCATTGAGCAAGCGGAGGATGGTTACTACTTATCAGAGCTCAGCTCAACATGAATCAAGAAACATGGTACATACTTCGAGGGCTCGTACGCTTGGTGATTTCGAGGGAGGCTTCCTTGCACTTTTCATGAAAAGGGACATGAGCCCGAGGAGAATGCTGAACTAGCAGCAACGCAAAGGCGACAATGTGAAAAGTCCAAACAACGATACAAGACATCCGCGTCAGGAATCGAACCCGACACCGGTAAAAACCCAAGTGAAAACAAGGTGAGAGCATCTCTGTCAGGGATTGAACGTGCCTCCGAGTTCATGCCTTCCCGCGTATGATCAGTATCGCGTAGGGACGACTACTGTTGAGTCAGAAGCGCGATATTAACCGCAAGCATAGACATCTCCTCGTGCTTCTTCCCCTTTATCGTGAGACCTTTCAGTATGCAATGAGATTCTAGACTTGGCTACCAATCGGCAAGCCAAACGTGGTGGTTGTGGCCAGGGCCTAGGATCTCGTCTCCGGGCCTCTTTGCTAGACCGGTGACCGTCGCTCTTCGCAGACTGGTCACGAGTCTACCTCTTTGCATCCCACACTCGATCTTGACGAATGCAAATGGGTTGCGAGATCTAGATCCATAATTATGTCCAAAGAGCTGCAAAAATGTCAAGACGAGAAGCAGGATCCCCAATTCTGAAATCTCTGCCTAAAATCAAACCCAGCTTCGTCGTCCTAACCGCTTTTTACGCCTTTTTACGCACAAAACAACGCTGTTACCGATGAGCAAGCAGAGCCATAATACTCTAGAGTTAAAGGCAAATCATTGCTACAGAACTCAACTCAGCGCAAATATCATCATTCAGTCACTATCAAATACAAGTACAGGCACACAGGGCTCTTTTTTGTGGGTTTTCTAATAATTTCGAGCAAACCGCTACATTCAAAGTCGGCTTGAGATTCCAGGCATTCGAGGTCTCAGACCTGTGACGCGATCTCGTTAGGCAGCACGGACTGTGAGACAGGCATATTGGGGACTCACCCACGGTGTTCCTCTAGGTGAATGGAACGTTGATGGATGCCGTTCCAGGGGTCCAGCAAAAGTTATTCTCAAGGCGAGTGATACACTCGTTAAAGGCGCTGCAAGCACCTCCACAGCCTCCGCGATTGCAGAAACTAACGTTCCCGGTTGCAGAGAGACATTGGGTTCCAGGAGCGGCCAGGCATCTATTGCCTCCATCGTAGATGGTGCAAGCCCCGCCGCACACGTTGTTAGTCCTCCTGTTGCAGTACACTACGCGGATGGCCTGGATACCGACACCCGAGCGCTCGTTGCTCCCAACAAAGGTAAGCTTGGCATCGGTGGTTGCAATCCAATGGTCAAGCTCGTCGTTGGTGACGATGCCCTCATTAAGGGCGACCTACAGGTGAAGTTAGTTAGGAAAGGAAAGTGCGAGACAGTGGGTGGTCTCAACGCACTGGTGTGGCAGCGCTGGGCAACACCAAGGCAGCAGCGACAATGGTAGCGAGAGCAGCAAGCTTGAAAGACATCCTGAGAGGCAGAGGAACTGTGGTTGAGCTAGTTGCTTAACGAACTGAGAGGTATCCCTCGCCTTTTATACTTTTTTCCTGTAATTTATTTGTAGAATTGTGCGGGTAAGGACTACATTGGTTTTCTGATGGAACATAGAAAAAACGAGCGGGAATACTGTATGATAAATATACATCTTGTTGCACATGCGACACTGATTCGACGCTCTGGATTCCTGTTATTCCTCTCGGGAGAAGACACATATAATATATTCCACTGCACCGTTGACTTTTGCACATTTTCGCTTGAGCAGCCGCTTTTCATGTCATGAAACCTATCTTGATTGTTCACTGAGCATTAGAAATCCCAATCCCTCCCCTTTCACAAGACCTCACGTTGTATTTCCATGTTACTGAAGTCCTACGCTACGGTTTTTACCTTTGCCAAGCACTTGGTGCGCGCTTCCGCCTTCGCCGACTGCACCCACCGCGCTCAGTGGATCTTCCTTGCTCGAAATTTGACAATCGCGGCGGAGCTTGTAAGGTCACCACACGTCCCGATGGGGTTGCGGTGAGCCTTCAGATTATTGACCGATTTTCTTATTCCTTTACTATCTACTTTATCTCGACGATGCAATGCGCGCCCACGCCTTTGGCGTGTTTCCCATTTAGTACATTTACTTCCCATTTCGTTTGCCTGATTTCTGGCGCCATGGCACCCGATACCCACATCCTTCCTGTACCTATCTGATGTGTTCCCTCATCGAGTATTGCTCTGGCACCCTCGTGTTGTGTCATGCGAGGATTAGAATGGATTTGTATCGTTATTGTAGATTACCAAAGCCCACTCATCATGGAACTTCGAAATCCATGTACAGTCTCCTGAAAGCAAACCAATGAACAGGACTGGCCTATTAGTAGGAGTGATTCCATCAGTGGGTCGTTGGTCCGCATTAGGAGCAAACTGCTGCAGCGTCTATTATGTTGAGGTTCACCAAACCCAAATCCTCCCGCGCTTCGCATCAGACGGAATCCCCCAGGTATAACCAAAAGCGGTGGAAAATTCTGCGTCCAATGCAGCCAGTTGGGCTCAGCATTTAGAGCCCCCTGACCAACCTCTTTGCAAGGGTAAAGCTGGCTACTAGCAACCCTCGCCCTATTGTCATGCTGCAATACCTGTTTGGGGCCAGACGGTGCTAGCTCTACATACTAAGACATTTAACTGCCGATGCCCATTACAAGCCCACTAGAAATTTGTTCTGTTTGTTCTGCTTCAGTGTCCGCAGACCTCGGCTATGATTGACCGTCTAAAGCAAGAGGATGATCAGCGCTTCGCGCTGGCGCCGCCTACACACCAGTTGAGAAAATGGGAGCCAAGAATAGAGTGCGTTGAGGGGGCCTACTAGTAACGTGGACATCGACGTGAGGAATCGTTTCTTCTGAGCCCTTCTTGGGATTTTCAGTGATCGATGGAAAGTCCGCTGCCAGGGTCTGTATCTATCACTGAAGACTGTCCGCTGCAGGCGCGTTGAGTATATGTATCTCCTAACCTACACCAATGAGTAGCTGGAAGCAGTGCTTATTGCCAACAGCGTCTACTGTGGGTGAGTGACACTAGCCTTGGGTTCTAGCCTTTGGATCTTCGTTTTCTTTTTTCAAGACCTTCTATTGTCCTCTGTTCTCCTATTGTATTAACCGCAGCGATGACGAACTTATCTCAGGCTAAGATGAAACTGTGGAGACACCATGGGATGGATGGATTAACCCGTCCCAACCCACTGTTCAGAGCTACTCATTGTGATTGGTACTAACCAAATCCTTGAGAATTTGGATTGCAAAAGTGTTAATGGCTTCGGACTAAGCGAGGTGTAAGCATTCATTGTAGATCTCAAAGCAGACTATTTAATCTGTTGATGGACGCCAGACAGCCTTTTTATGAGATTACAACTAGTTAACGATGACCACGGATATACGGCCGTGTTTTCAGACCACAGGCACCTGGCTTCGTCCTCGAACCATGAGCCAAGCGCCAAGCCGTTGATGTAACATTTCCTCCTTCAACCTTGACCATCTTCAAGCTATAGCTCATTCGACATGAGTGCGGGTGGCTATTCCTTCGATCACCTTCACCCTTGAAAAGGTACACGAGGGGCCTAGAAACTGCGTACAGGCATGAACATCGGATGTGACAGCAGCAGTTGGCAGAGTGCGGCAACGACAGAGGACTCACTGGTCCGTCTCCCAACCCCCCTTCTCTTCCTCCTCGCTCACTCATTGCCCCTTTCTCCATAGCCTACGCAACCTTCTCACTCGCACAACAAACCCAAAAGCCTTCGCATCTGCCTCCCAATCCTTTTTCATGCATGATCATTGCAACGCCTGGCGATAGACGCTCACAGCCAAACTTGCGTTGGACTGCTCATTGAAGGGCTAGCTAGTGCTCCTGTCACGAGCGCGTGAACTCGCTTCCTTCTTTTCCTGTAGAGGTGGCTCATGCAACGGGTGTATAGAGCGATATCGAATCCCCCCTTTTCGAAGATCTTGATGGGTGCTCAGAAGCGTCAATTGTTCGAATTCTCTACTCCATTCTCAACATCCACTTTAACCTCCCACCATCGTGTCCCACGCAACCCTCGCAATGCTCACCATGACCTACGCGGTCGGTGTGTTCGACATGCACCATTCTCGAGCACACTTTCACTGGGGACGTTGCCTCCTTCGCTTTCAAACGGGACTGCGCATTCTTGTGCTCTTTACGACAAGAGAGAGACTGGCCTCCCATGTACCTTTCTCCAACTCAACCTTTGCCGACCTAACGAGCAATCTCTTTCTTTCCTCCCTTCACAAGCACATCGCCCCCTATGCTCCAAGTCCCGGAAATCTCCTGCACAACACTAGCAAAAACCACATTCACTTCTTCGACTCATTACGCCACCCTCCTATCCACGCTCGCCCACGCACTTGTAGCTATCGGAAATCGAGGCAATCGAGGAGACTAAGTAACCGATTCAGAGTGGGCTTGTCTAGTCTCGTCTGTGCCTGAGGATATTCGATGTGCAAAGATCTTGATCTTTGAATCGCTTTTCACGGTTCCATTGACACATGGACAGATCAGGATATCCGCCAGCGCTTAAATCGAACTGTATCGTTTCCATCTCCGTCAAGGCTCTAGGCACCCTGGATATATGGTATCGTTGACGTCCCCACGTCCCACAGGAGCAGTGAAGGAGGTAGTGGACGAGGAGAAGGGATTCCGAATTATTTGACTAGGTCAGGGTTCCCCTTCACGAGAAACATGACGCTCAACAGTAATGGATGTAGCGTCCACCTGCCACCCGCTGGAACGATCCATCGTTCTTGTGTCTCACATACCGCCAGCGCCCGCGCCACCACCGTCTTCACCACCAATCCCAGTCCGACAGGGATTCATATAGTCATCTCCGTTATCTCCTTCCTTGCCTTTGCGTATTCCTGCTCCCATTCGGCTGCATCTACCGTTTCCGGGGACACTACCGAGACCACCTTCCTTGACGTCCAACGTCCGTGGTGGTGAGATCTTCTACCTCTCTCAACCACTTAGAGCTGTGGATGCAATGTCAGACTTCCTGTAATTGAATTCCAGAAGCAAGGATGCGGGAAGAGAAAGCAAGGACTGCGTAGAGAGGTAACGAAGTGCATTGCACAGCTCTTGGGAGGGGTTTCAAGGACTCCTACCACAACTTTGTGAACTCCCTTCCTTCTTTGTCTGTACGTTTATAGGGCGATGCATAACAGGTACGTCGGCGGAGAATGGTGCCACATTGCAGGAGCAGTTGTCGGACAGTAATGATTAGAATGTAAAAATTGAGGTTTCGCTGAATACAGGAACCTATATTATATGGTATTCGCCGGGAGTTGAACCCGCCCCACGCTCAGAACGTCCTTTACGTCTTCTAGAATTGGCAAGGTAGCCTTGGAGACAGTCAGAGCTGGGTTCACTGCTGTTGAGCAAACAGACGATGACGACCTTGAGTGTGAATGCCTGTCTGAACATCTACATAAGCCTTTCAAGCAAGCTTTAAGTTCACGCTTTACATATCGGTCAGCTTAGCGCCAGCGAAAGGTCAGTTACCATTTCTCACCCTCAACATCCATCATGCGTGACACTGCGAGAACGCATTAAATCCCATTGCAATCACCTGCTTCAACAAACTATCGGGATTCCACCTCTTGTGCCTTTCTCGCGCCCTCCCACCCCAAAGCGACCCACGCTGAAGAGGCCTTGCGAAAACTTTGTGTATGACACTGGGGGGCGTGCCGAGGGTATCTGGCCAATCTTCAGAATTACCGTTTAGCTTGTCGCCGTTTAGTGGTTGTTCCAAGTGACCAGGGAAGGATATTCAGCTATGAGCTTGGGTACCCGGTACCCAGCATGGGCAGGCGCAGAGGGCGAGAACAGGGAGGTACTCACGGCGAAAGTAGACCAAGGACAAGGGCTCTAATTTCTTGAACAGATGGCAGCAAATGTAAATATGAGACTAATATTAGATTAGGGTGACAAAAACCCACGATGTA
This sequence comes from Coprinopsis sp. MPI-PUGE-AT-0042, assembly GCA_020736565.1. Classification (NCBI taxonomy): domain Eukaryota; kingdom Fungi; phylum Basidiomycota; class Agaricomycetes; order Agaricales; family Psathyrellaceae; genus Coprinopsis; species Coprinopsis sp. MPI-PUGE-AT-0042. Next base: position 97,859 of record JAHBOF010000087.1, read on the forward strand.
TGCCTAATGTACAATGTGTCGGTTTGGATTCGAACCCAACTTCAAGCTTGGCGGCTTTGCTACGACGCAGACCATCCGATGCCAAGAGACGGAAAGAGGCAGAGTCTTAACCGCTGAGCAAACGGAACGTTAGTAAACATGTGGCTAATGTAGCTGTGTCAGTCTTATGTACGGTCCCAATGCCCATCCTTGCAAGTTGCGGCTGCAATGCGGTGGCGTCTGGCAATATCACACTACCCCACCGTTTTAGGTACATTGCGCAAGAGCAAATTTCAACTAAAACATACGCAAAACAAAATTAAATAGGATGAGGTTTCGAAAACCCATCGATATCTCTCGTTTCGGGGATCGAACCCTCCTGCAAACCAAAACTTGAAGGATCCCAGGTAACGCTTCCACTAACGTTGCACATAGAGAGCGCTAAGAGCACTGAGGCTTGGTTTATCCAATGGGGAATCATCAACTATTGAACCGAAAACAGGATGACCTGAAGCATGTCCCCAAGGTGACTATTGGAGCTTGAAGCTCGATGGCTCAAGGTCTTAAGCGCTCGGTTTAAACTCCGCTCGGAAAGCGCACGGACAGTGCGAGTGCCAAGGCAATGATGGAAGACTTTTCCCTTCTTCCCTTACCACCTTCAGCGGGTTCATTTGACATGAAAGAGGCCTCTACCACCTTTGATTACGCCGGAGGGCATTGAAACAACGGCGAGCAGTTAAACGGCTCCCCAACTGACCAAAGACCTCATAGTCGTCTCTCCTATGCAAACACAACGTCACCTACAGACCAAGCCTCGGGATCCCTCATTCCGGGCGGCTGGTAACCTCAGCCGCTTCATCACATCCTTAAACCTCCATCCTCTCAGCGCCTATCCCCACACGCATCGAGAAACCATCCGAAGTCAAGATATTTGAGCAGGATAGTCGATTGAGACAGGGATCGTCTCATCTCTGCCTGGAGATATTCAACGTGCGTGTGTCATCTAGTTCTTGACGTGGCTGTAGCTCATGCATGGATGGGTCAGATTACCTTACCACTGATGCCGACGTCGTCGTCATCTTCGCACTCCCGGGGATCGGCCCTATGTCGCTCAACCGGAGTATCTCTGCCCGTGCGAGGCTTCACTGGGTCGGCCCTGACACGGCGGGCAAACGCTTGTCAAATGCCGCGTCGGGGTTGCTTGTCAAATGTCTTGTCAAATGCTGTGCTCTGGCGGTCAGGTGCGATTCGCGCCTCAGCGCACTTCCTGCCTTCCTGTAAGCATGCCATGCTCACAACACCGTGCCTTTTATATTAGCCCCTATTCTACTTCCGGCAATAGCGGCCTCGCGTTGCTCTTGCCTCTTGCCCTTAGTCCATCATCGTCCCTTTGTGTACACCCCGTATATCCGTCTCGTTCCTGACGAATACACTCGTGTCCTATCAACCTTGGATACGAGACCCCAGTGAGGCTCTGTTTGGAAACGGCAGCCTTACACTTCCACATCTGCTTGCTCTATGTTTTCGGAGACTTGGAAACTCATTTTTGGCAGGTAGTCTTACTGAAATACTTGTGCTACATATATTACATCCAATATTTCGGAGTCTTGCAAAGTTTACCGATCTTTAGCAGGCCGCTACATGCAAATGCAGGTATGGGCTGGTAGAATCACTTCGTTTAGCTCAGAATTGAGTAGAAATCAACTCTGCGTTCTGTCGTGTACCTTTTACGAGTTGCATTAGCGCACACCGTTGTCCAATTCAAGTGTTCAAAGCCAAATTTGCGTCTATGCTATCCAAGATCTAGAAGTTGGGCAGAGCGGAAGGCGGGCCGATAAGCACAGCATTTGACAAGACATTTGACAAGCAACCCCGACGCGGCATTTGACAAGCGTTTGCCCGCCGTGTGAATAGACGATCAAGGGCGTGCTGGCCTGCCACGGAGACGATTGGAGGTTTGTCTGCACAGGGACAAGGACCAAGACCAGTAGAAGGGAATAGTGGTCGAGCTAAGTTTGTCTCCTAATATTCAAGAGAAGACATAATGCTCAACCGTGGCAGATAAAGTAAATCGTAGACCCGCTAGCCGGTCGAACGATCTACAGTCCTGCCGTCTTACAGACACACCTTGTTCACCACCCATCCCAGTCCGCCAAGGATTGATATCAACATCTCCAACGTCTTGTTGTCCTCATCGCTTACGCATAATCCTGATATCAAGTCTTCGCATGCATCCCTGGTTGCAGGAAGGACGAGGGCGGCGCCGAACTCATCCCCCTCCACATCCCACGTACACAAGAGTAGCTTCCTCGGGCTACTCCTAGTTTCCTGTCAGGCCAACATTGAGCATCTCGCTGGATGATTGGCTGATTTCGCATCCATTTGGATATGTGGTGGTCGACGGGCATGAGCAAGACACCTGGGTGTGCGAGTGTGTTCTCGGGTCTTTTGTGTACCAACCAATCCACCCATTCCTCCCTCTGTTCCATTGATCGGAGGACTGACGCGCAATAAATGTAAAAAATAAGGAAGGAAAGAGACGAAATAAAATCGCGAGATCTCTCTCTAGACTCTAATGATTAATCCACCGTCCGGATTTGAGCGCAATGTCATTCCTCACCTTACGCCTTAACTTCCAAAGCGAGAGGTGACAGGGATCACGTCGTTACCATTGAACGAATTGAGAATTATAAGTGGGAATCGCGGTCACAAGTATCAAATATTTGATTCGAGGGCGGTAGGCACAAACTAGTACAGAATGGGGTCTTCCCGGGTGCCTGGAACACTGAAAAGGTCAGCTAGTATCTGCACGATGCTGATTGGAAAGCAAAAATTGAGGGGTTGCTCAGTGAGAAAACCATTGTTCCACTGTATGTATCGGGAGTGGAACCCACTCGGTGGCTCAGAACGTCTCTTCCGTCTTCCAAGATTGAAGATGTTGCATTCAAGATAGTCAGAGTTGGAGTTTGCCATTGAGCGAGTGGCTGACGGAAATCATACCCTACGACTTCAAAATCTTGTTATCGCCACCCAAGAAGAGTCCCATCGCTAATGCATCGACCCTGCAACATCGATGTACGGAGGTGGCCGCTCTTGAGACGCACGGTCGCGTTTAGTTTCGATCCTCGTAGTTATAATAGGAGTTTCGAAAGGGGTGATTGTTGTTGAAAGTGGGAAAAACACGATGGAACGGGCCAGAGCCAGAGAACTCCTTTTCCGTCGGCGGCTGCGCAGAATATAAAGCACAACGATGCCGCTTGCAAGTGCAACCAGGACACAACCGAGGGCTATACCGATGGCTGCACCCGTGGAGAGAGCGCGTTTGGCTGACGCCTGACTCGGGCTCGGTGTTTCTGTGTTTATAGAGGGTGATCCGGATGATATGGGAAGCGTTGAGTTGGAGGATGGAATGATTGACTCAAAAGCGGGAGATCCGATTGATTGAGAAGATGTAGAAGAGGAGAGGCTTTGTGACTGAGAGGAGGATAGACTTTGTGATTGAGATACAGGGGAGGAGGAACTTTGTGATTGAGGAGGTAAAGCAGTGGTTGACGATTCGCGTGGCCCGGCAGATTCAGACACCGTGATAATTGTGGGTCCGCTAACAGTACATACATAAGACGGAGGTATGATTTAGAGGAGGAGTTCAAGTGACTCACGGGCGAGAGCTTATAGCCTCTGCAAGGTACTCAAACGAGTCAATTGCAAGCGTTCCTCCACCTCCAAGGTTGCTTAACCTCAGATTATGCAGACCCGGGCTTAAATTCTCCACCCTCAAAAGATCAACAGATCGGCTTGGGTCTCCTGGGGGAATTGAGGTCGACTCGACGTTCTCGGAGCCGTTGAAGGCATACCAGAAGTACTGGGTTTTATCTCCCGATACCCCTCGAACACGCACTCCAACACCTATTCAATATATAAGAGGGAGATCAGCTACCCAGAGCGCCAACCAGTCAAGTCTATGCTCAAACATACCTCTGAAAGAGAAATCGCAAGAATCTTGAAATCTCGACGTCCGATGGTATGTGACCATTGAGCCGCTCACCAGTTCTGATACCCGGACCCATTCGTGACCATCGTATGCCACTTCCGTGCTGTCATCGTCTACAGAAATCCAGCTGGATGCCATTGGGTTGACGAGGCTTACAAAGTTGGTTGCGATGCAAGGGGTCCACTCTATATAGACGATGGGGAACGCTCAAGTTCGACAGATGGCCGCCAGGTCAGCGATCACTGAGCGCGTTGCCGTTGGCGGGAGAATCCCAGGGCAAATGTTCGTTTCCCTGATGTTTTGAGATATGGGCTCAAGCAAAGCCATAGGGTGGATTCAGAGGCCACAGAAACGCACGATGCAGTTTTATTACCACCCGGCCAGCTTAGAGCTGAACACGCAGATAATTGGTGTGCAACATGAACATCGACCTGCGATACAGGCACATTGAACATGAAGGTTTTCGCCAATCCTTAGCATCATACTTATGAGAACTCTCCCACCATTGCACGGACCTTTGTGATCATCATCGTGCTTCGTTTCGAAAGCAACCACACACGATCCAATAGAAAGCGATTGCTGTGGGAACTTCTATCAGTGATTGTGTGGCCGTGTGGAGTTGGGTTAAAGGAACATTGGAACACTCCCTGTAGCTGAGTAAGGCAACAAATGATAGAATGGGCCCACGTTGAGGATCATAGACGTTCAAGACTGCGCTTCTGGCATAAAGGGAAGTCTTTGATAACCCTCGAGAGAAAGGTGGATATACATGGGCAAAGGAAATGAACGAGTTAAAGGCAACCGAAAGTCATAGAGGGCAACAAGCATCCGTCTACCCCTCGCCGCCCGGGAAACCTGATCGCATGTACCAGTAAAGCGGCTGTTATCGTAGAAGAACTGCAAGTTCTTCATGAGGCTCTTCCTCAGCTGACCTGTGGGGTGAGGACAGAGGGGTACGACCTTTAGATTGACGAATCCTTGGTAGAAGCCGCATGGATCGAGCAATGCACTGGGAAGAGTATTGTCAACCTCAATGAAAGTTTGTGGTGGAGGAGGATTGGGGATATCGGATGCAGGCACCATCCTACATTAGCTGGAACATTTCCCTTCCGGGGACGAAGCCGAGCCACGGCGAACTGATAAGCGCCTGATCAAATTCCGCTCAGCATTTACCCCAGCAGTACCCACAACGCAATGCAGAGCGGCTTGTTTCGACCACGGCCATCTTCTCCAGATATCATCCATTCAAAAATCATACCCGTTATGATCCTGCCTTTTCCTCTACTCCTCCTTCATTTCTAATGCATGTCCGTAAGAACGTGAATCAGGAATTCTCCGAATTGTCAAAGTAGGGGCAAAAGAAGGGCACAAAAGTGCTCAAGGGGACTCTAGTTCTCCCAAGGGACCATAACAGAAAGCCGGCCCAACGCTATACCCTCGAAAAGGTCGTAAGGAAAACATATAACTTTAGAGCGTTTATGTATCGTCAACAGTTCCAAAGCCTCCCTTCCCCTCTCTGTCCAACGCAATAGGAACGTAGCAAGATCTTGCATTCGTTCCAGCTCTAGCGCCTCTGACCTAGCCCCATGCTCGCTCACTTCGATGGAGATGGCTAAATTCCGAAGATTGGGAAACCAATCATCGTGCAAGTTCTCCAAAAAAGCGACCTTCGATGGCCATATATCGAGAGCGAGATGCTTGAGGTTTTGTCGGATTGCGATGGCAGGTAAGATTTTGGCGACGAATAATTCCTCCGAGGAAGTGTCAAGCGTGATTGACTGCAATGCGTTGGTACACCGCGAAAGGAATCCAGAAAGGATTTCACCATCTGAATGATAATCCAGCTCTGGCTCTGAATACAACTTGATAGCGAGATAAACGAGGGCTGGAGTAATGAAATGACAGAGGAGGGAAACATCGCCGGCGTGGTATGAAAAGGATAAGAGGGAGGGCAATACAAGATGTTCGTTGAGGGACAAAATCGATATGTGACCCGATGCGGCCGCCAGGACTAGCGTTGTAAGACGGTGGAAGGAGGTGATGAGACGAGCTTGGTCGATACTGAAAAAATCAACGGTAATTCGGAGCTCAGGCAGGTCGCTGGGCCCAAATTGCCTTGTGTTTCCACGTCCACCATGATGCTCGACTGAGAGACATGTGAGCATCGACATCTCTGCTAGCGCATCATATCCTTTGGACGCCTTCTCTGCGCCAACGCACAAAAAGTCGTAGGTCCAAAGAGATAGAGTGCGTAGGCTGATCCAATTGGACGGGGGAAGATCAAAGAGTGCACCCCAGAAGCACTCGGACTCGATGAACAGCGACAAGGATCTCCAGCGTGGTTGGTAGCGCCAAATTAGAGCTTTTATTGCAGCTTTGTCTTCGTCCTGCATGCTGCTTGCTGCAGGGTCTGTATACTGAAGTCCCAGAGGGATGGACGGCCCTGCTCGCAAAAGCCATCCGTCCAGAAGGCGGACATACTGAAGCTTATTTCCCTTGCCACCCTTTTCACAAGTCACGGAGATTGAAGCCCAGAGTACCGGGGAAGAAAGGCATATCGATCGCCATCTTGGGCAGACGGAGCGAATTTTTTGGAAGATTTGACGACCTTTCTGATCCAGTTGTGGGGGAAGTGATTGCTGAAAGATGTCCAAGAGGATTTCGTTGGGAAGGACGGCATCAGCGCTCATGGTTAGGGCGATCTGGCTTGATATGACTTTAAGACTCCTGTCGCTGGAAGGGAAAGAGAAAACTGAGTTCTCTCACTTCGTAATTCTAATCGATTGCGCACTTGAAATAAGTAATAGAAACGGATGACGAAAATCGATAGCGATCTTGAATACGGGGTCGACACCGTTTGATCTTGAGGATAGACACACGTTCGGCACGCTTGGAACGATGTTGGAGGTGAAAAAAAAAAACCATTGATCATGAGATCACTATCCAGAAGCTTTGTATATGTTATGTTCTCAAGCCCTAGGCGAGAGGGCCCCCTCAGGTAATTACAACCCGACGAGGTCGATGGGGCTTGCGCCATGACCAAACTCCGCTCAGCATCTGTCCTTGCAGTGCCCACAGCGCAACACATGGATGCTTGTTTCCACCACAGTCATTTTCCCAAGCCATTTTTGATTCGAAACTCATATACGCTATGATCCTGCCCTTCCCTCGAAGCCTCCTCTACACCTGCCCCTTTTCCATTGCACACGTTGGTGGGATTCAGGAAGTTTTTGAAGTGAATTTGGTCAAAGCGAGGGCGTACGGAGGACAGAAAGGTGCTCGAGGTGACTCGATCTCTACCAAGGTACCATAACAGAAAGCTGGCCCAACGCTACATCCTCAAAAAGTTCATAAGGAAATTTAAAACCTGTTGAGCGTTTATGTATGGTCAACCGTACCAACGCCTGCCTTCCCCTTTCCTTCCAACGCAACAGGAATGCAGCAAGATCCTGCATTCGTTCCAACTCAAGAGCCTCTGACCTGGACGCTTGCTCGCTCGCCTCAACTGAGATGGTAAGATCTTGAAGATCCAGAAACCAATCATCGAGGCGGCCCTCCGAAGAGGCAAGCTTCAAGGGCCATATGTCAATAGTGAGGCGCTTGAGGCTTCGTCGGATCCCGATTTCGGGTAGCATTTGGGCAATGAATATTTCGTCCGAGCGACTGTCAATCATGATTGACTGCAACGCGTCGGTACACCGTGAAAGGAATCCAGAAAGGAATTCGTCGTCGAAATAATGGTCTTTCTCCGCACACAACTGGATATCGAAATCGACGAGGGATGGAGTAGTAAAACGACGAAGGAGGTAGAGATTGTGGGCTGTGTAGGCGAAAGACAAGAGTGATGGTAAAATGAGATGGTACTCCGGGGACAAACTCGCTGCAAGGCCTAAGGGAAAGACCAGGGCTAGTGTTGTAAGATGATTGTAGGAGGAGATGAGGTGGAATTCATCAATGCCAAAGGAAGAGCATGTAATGCGTAGCTCAGCCAGGTCGCTAGGCCCAAACTGCCTGGTATATGTATATCCACCATTTTCGACCAAGAGACGTCTGAGTGTTGTGATCTTCTCCAGCACATCATACGCTCTGGATGCCTTCTCCGCACCAACATGCATGATGTCCCACGTCCAAAGTTCCAGAGTGTGTAGGCCGATCCAATTGGACGATGGAGGTTCAGTGAGAGCACTCCAAAAGCAGTCGGATTCGATGTACAGAGACAGGCATCTCCAACGGGGTTGGTAACGCCGAACCAGAGCTTTTAGGGCAGCTTTGTCTTCAGCCCTCATTGTGCTTGGCGAATCGTCCTTGTACAGAAGTTTCAAGGGGACGGATGGTCCTGCCCTCAAAAACCAAGCTTCAAGAGCGCCAATATCCCCACCATCGTTGCTCTGCTCACTAGAATCCCAAGTGACAGAGACCGAAGACCAGAGTACTGGTGAAGAAAGGCATATGAAACGCCATCTCGAGGAAACAGAGCGAATCGTTTGGAACGTTCGACGACCTTTCTCATCCAATTGTAGAGGAAGTGATTGCTGAAAGATGTCCAAGAGGATCTCGTTGGGAAGGGCGGTGTCGGCGCTCATGGTTAGGGCGATCTGGCTTGATAGGACTTTGGGCTTTCAGTCGCTGGAAGGGAGAGAAAAAGATGAGCCTTCTCACCTAGTAACGACTTGTGAACCGAGCAACGCAAAACAATGACAAAATTCGATAGTGATCTTGAGACAGGGTTAACACTGTTTGACCTTGAGCATAGACATGTGTTCGACACACCTGGAACGAAGTTGGAGGTGAAGGGCACCGCTGATCATGAGATCAATTCCAGGTGCTCTCCAGAAGCTTTGGATATGTTATGTTCTCAAGCCATCGGTGCCAGGCCCCTCATGATCAAGCAAACACGACGAGTTTGATGTCCCAGCGAGACGGAGGGCGAAACTTGTGCTTCAAGTCCAAATGTTAGCGTTCAGAGAGATACAGCAGATTTGCTGCGCTAGGAATTGAACCTGGAGCGCTAGGCTGTGACCCTTAAAGCCAATCACCGCCACGGTACTGTTCTGATCAGCGGGCGGAAACATCAAAGTGGTTGTTACACCCCAGTGTAGTTGAGGCCTTGGGGATCCGAGATAAAAACCTCCCTCAAAGTGTACCTTTAACCTAGATCTTCGTTTCCTCACTCGAAGTGAGCCAAAAGCACCGAATCCAGGACAAGTGACCCACATCCCTGCATTGGATCATCACCCTTCCTCCCCTTAGGCCAGACGAAGAGGTGAAATCAATTGTATTTATTAACTGGATAATAGGGTAAGTATAGTTTAAACTTAAGCCCGTGAGCAGGTTTCGCTACCCGACTTATCAGAGCACATTGCATGTAACCATACTCTTTGTGCTACAAGAACGAATGCTGTAGCGTACATGAGTTGTATCAGCAATTCTCAGAAGCGTTGTCGACTCGACGGCGCTCCTGTGGATGGATTTGCTTCTGATTGTGCTAAAGGACGTGTTAGCCATCCAGAACGCTCAACTTTGGCACCAAAAGGCTCCTCACCACTGCGTCAGCGGCAAATTCTGTCTCCCGGCCGTCTTCTGACTTGCATGAGACCGAGTTCGTGTGAATATCCGATATGTGGAACGACCCCTGCATATTCTCGCGGAGGTATTCTCGAGTGGTCAGCCTAGGGATTGAGTTAAGGCCATGAACAGGGTGAAAGAAAGTTCTTGGCTCACATGCTGATAACGGAGATAATATAGACTAGAAAAAGAGTGAGAGATCGAGCGGAAGGCTGTTGATTCAGTCCTACCATGTGTGTTTGAAGAAAATGGGATCAGACTGCAAGTTATTAGCGTAGAAATGAGAACGAGATAGACACCACCAACAAGTAAAAGGTTCCAGACGCAAAGTCGTACTGATCGAGAGATTAATCAGGATAAAAGAGCACCTTAGGGAACGCAGGCTTACCAAAAAGATACTGAGGATCGCGAAAATGCTGTTAAAGGCATCAGAGCCTGGAGTAGAGTCCTCAGAGTCTATATACTGACGTGGTGAACACACCTCGATTGATCGTGTAAACGACCAACTTCTCGAGAAGCGTATTCGACCTGGCAAACTCATGGAGTAAAAATACAATGCATGGTGAGCCGGGGAGAGAACACACCGGCGAGTGGCGTTAACGTCAGTCGAGCGCATGATCACAACGAGTGCAACGGTAATGAGAACATCACATACGGCTGTGGCGATCCCATGGATATGCATCGACCTCTGAGTCAAGCAATCAGACAGAGTCCCGTCGAGAGCATGCTGTGACCTACGATATTGAACACACACTTAGTAAACATGACTGTGTACGTCTTCGAGATGCCCCTGAGCCAAGCTAGTGAGCATGCTAGAAGCACTCTTCAACATCACTAAGCTCACATGATGACGACTTGGACTGGAGGTTGCGATGAGTTGTTGAATGCCCACAAAGGAGTTGGCGGCGACTTACTCATTCCCCCACCGAGTTGAACGAATGCGAGGAGTACCTGCGATGTTTTCGTGCTGTCAGAGGCTTGAAAGGAGGAAATATCCAACATCGACGAACAATTGGGACAACGGTAAAGCGGAAGACACTGTTGAACGTAGCGCCTACTGTCGGTAGAGGTAAATGTCAATCTTATAATCGAGAAATACGGGTGTCCAACATACATTTCCAAATCCTCGACGCATAAAATCTGGGGGAAAATCATTAGAGATCGCAATTAAACACGTTGAGAAGGCCCTACATCTGAGCGAGGAAAGCGGAGAGAAACTGAGCGGGAGCAGTGAGTATGCGCAGCACGAAAAGTATCCAATGTGACTCACAATGCACGCGGTCTTGGCCTGATATTCACAATCGTGGTTGAGTGGGCGCCAAGGGATCTCATGCTATAACGGTTTACGCACTGGCATGGTGCTAAGAAGCAAGGTTCAGTCATCAAGCCACCGAGAAAGAGTGAAAATACTCACAAGGGTATGATATCCTGGGCTGCCTGATTGTTGTGAGTCGTCACAAGCACCCAATAGATTCGGTGGTTGGCGAAGATAGTCTCGAGGCTGACTAGTACTCCTAGAGATGCGACGAGGGCCTTGGTCCACCAAGGGTCTCTCTGCGAATGTCTGAAAAAGTAGATGGTTACCATGTACTAGTGGATCCTTTAGCAGTCGCCACCAGTAAAGACTGAAAGACGCACGACAACCACACCGTACAGCCTGCATTCAACGTGCGGTCAGATAAAACACAGGCACAACGTTACGATAGGGCCTACCCTGTTGTCACAGTCGTCGCCAGCATCTGTGCTCCGGTTGTCCCTGCATACGTAGGGGTGAACCTAAGATGATAAATTGGATCTGTCATATTGGAACGCTTGCAGAAAAGATTCGCAAAGTCGAGTAGAAGAAGGGGCACGCTCAATGACTGTATTGGAGCGAAGAGAAAGATGAAAGGGGCCTTGAGGCGCAATGAGCGAGACGACGGATGAGAGACCTCCGCGCAATAAAAAGAGTTGCGCTGAGACAACTAGCGCGGTGCGATGATGCCCTAAGTGTATTGAGTTGCATTGGGGATGTCAGTGACCACACCAATGCCATAAAATTCAGGAACTTACCGGATACCATACGTTTTTGGGATTGAATCGACTACCGTGCTTCGAAGTCGCCGTCGCAGGGAACGAGTATGCAAACCTGCAGCTGGTCCGTTGTCACAGTACCGTGCCATCACAAATTATAGCAATTTGTCAGGTCACGCTCCCATGGTATGGTTAAATCCAGGATTGTGCTCGGATACCTGACCCCTACGCAAATGGTTACTGTCACGCCGAGAACATGGCCAATGGTTGTGACAAAACTAAATGGTTATGTCACACCTGGACCCCCGATGGTTATAATTTGCGAGGGCACAGTATTTCACCGAAAACCGACCCTGCTGTGAACCTGACCGAATGTGACATCATCCCCGACGTTCAAGCTTGGGATGGGAGAGGGGGTCGAAGGTTCTATTTTACCAAGGCTTGACGACGGCGACCATTTTGCCTTTCGGTGAGAGCAAACGGGTAATGAAAAGGCGTAATTCAATATGAAACTTGAATATTGAATGCTCTCTGCATTGAGCCCATTACGTCCTCCCGTCAATCCCTTCTGTATCAATTCTGTATCCGAGCGGTTGGAAATGAATCGAAGCTAGCATATACAGCCCGCACCGTCTTAAGTCATACCCGGAAAAGTCATAAATGACCAAAAGGCATAGAATTCAGAAGATTTCCCGTCCACCAAACTGCCCGTTACCCGCCAAAATGGCCTGTAAAACGGAATAACCTGCTAAATGTCATAGAAATGGGTGTCCACCGAGGGGTATGACTTAAGACGGTGTCGACTGTAGTCGACCAACAGAGTGCCTAGTTTTAGCTTTTCTGGGCGGACGTAACAGAAGTTACTTGCGTGTGACAATTCCATTTTCCTGGATCAAGTCTGAACGCCCATCATACCTTTTGTCAACTTGGACTCTTGCAACAAGGGGAGGCGGCAAACGCGATCTCGTTGAACGTCGGCGAGCTTCAGCTTGGGAAGAGAGCGCTGGCATTGCGATGATCGACGTGGCTGGGGGAGGGGTGTCAATGTGTGAGAATCTGGACGATGGAGCAATTCTGAGGCTCCGTGACGCATCCTTCTGGGAAGAACCGTGTTGAACGACAGACGCCGTTCAGCGAGCTATAGATAGAACAACAATCGAGCGAACCCAAATCGAAGGATGGCATAGCTTACCGTCCTGGTCAAACCACCGTCCAGCGACGTTGGCCAAGTCACAAGTAGAGAGGTGCAGAGGGGCCAGGAAATAGGAGAGGAGCCGTGCACCCGTTTATAGGCTCACCGCAGTTCGGATGGTAGATAGCGTTGCCGCCGTAGAACGCAGGTATAGAGGCAGTGGCGAGTGAAGAGATGAACGCGCCCATTGTTGAGAGTGGAACAATCCAAAAGTGATCAAGATAAGAGAAGATACGATTTGTGAAGATAAAAAATCAAAGCGACGAGATATTTGAGACACCAAGGGCGGATTCGAGCATGGAAGTTGATCAAATTGCTCGAGAGAGGGAAGGTCAGGAAGATAAGAAACAAGAGGCTATTCCGTTAGCTCTAAATTGGAGCGATGGTCATGCAAGGTTGAATTCCACCGGTTGAATTGGGTGGGGTACATATCTGATTCCCACAAGTCGTGTGGGTGACAAAGGATGTCGTTGAGGCGTCGTGGGGGATATGAAAAGCAAGAGACTAGAGAGACACGATTGTTGCCTTCTGGCATTCTCAAATCCGGTGGATATCTTTGCGACGGAACAAAGAGCCTGCGAAGGCCACAAGGCAACACAGAGGGCCCCTTACTGCGACCACACCATCTTCCCGAGGTATTGTTTATTCGCAACGCATCTCCGCTATGACCTTGCCCTCCTCTCTAAGCCTCTTCTATATCCGCCGTTTTTCCAATGTAGGCGTCGGTAAGGTTCAAGAGCTTTTCGAAGTGAATGTAGTCGAAGTGGGGGGAAAACGGAGGATACAAAGGGGCTCGAGGGGACTCGAGTTCTACCAAGGGACCATAACAGAAAGCTGGCCCAACGCTACATCCTCGAAAAGGCCGTAGGGAAAATTGAGATCTGCAGAGCGTTTATGTATGGTCAACCGTTCCAACGCCTGCCTTCCCCCGTCCTTCCAACGCAACAGGAACGCAGCAAGATCCTGCATTCGTTCCAACTCGAGGGCTCCTGAACTGTCCACCTGGTCCATTATCTCAATCGAGACGGTTAGACTCCGAAGATCGAGAAACCAATCATTATCGAGATCCCTTGAAGATGGGAGCTTTGATGGCCATGTGTCGAGAGTGAGATTCCGGAGGCCGCGTCGCATCCCAATTTCGGGTAGGATTCTCGCGAAGAACGATTCGTCTGAACAGCCGTCAAGCGTGATTGACTGCAGCGCGTCGCTACAGCGCGAAAGGAACCCAGAAAGGGTTTCGTGTTCGGAGAGATGGTCTGGCATTGCATACAGCTGGATATCGAGATCGATGAGGGTTGGAGTGGTGAAATGACAAAGGAGGTCGAGATTGTAGGCTTTGTAGGAGAAAGAAAAGAGGGATGGTAAAATCAGATGGTCCTCTGGTAACACAATCGATGTCTGCCCCGACGGAAAGACCAGGGCTAATGTCGTAAGATGGTGGTAGGAGGATATGAGGTGGGCTTCGTCAATGGTAAAGGAATAGCATGTAATGCGAAGTTCAGCCAAGTCGCTGGGCCCAAGCCGCCTGGTATATGTATATCCACCAGTATCCACCATGAGGCATCTGAGTGTTGTGATCTTCTCTAGCACATTGTGTGCTATGGCCGCCTTCTGTTCACCAACATACATAAGATCCCACGTCCAAAGGTTAAGAGTGTGCAGTCCGATCCAATTGGATGGTGGAGGTTCAGTGAGAGCACTCCAAAAACAACCGGATTCGATGTACAGAGAAAGGGATCTCCAACGGGGTTGGTAACGCCGAATTAGAGCTTGTATGGTAGCTTTGTCTTCATCCCGCATTGTTCCTGGTGAAGTGTCCATATACCGAAGTTTCAGGGGGATAGACGGTCCTGATCGCAAAAACCACCGGTCAAGAACGCTAATATCCCCCCCATCACTCTGGTTGGCAGTGTCCCAAGTGACGGAGACAGAAGACCAGAGTATTGGTGAAGAAAAGCATATGAATCGCCACCTCGAGCAAACGGAGCGGATGAGTTGGAAGGCCAGGCGGCCTTTCTCGTCCAATTGTTGGGGAAGCGATTGCTGAAAGATATCCAAGAGGATCTCGTTGGGAAGGACGGCGTCGCCGCTCATGGCCAGGGCAATCTAGCTTGATCGGACTTTAGGATTACAGTCGCTGTAAAGGATAGAAAGATTCGTATTCTCTCACTTGCGTTTGGCACGCCGGGAACGAGGTTCGTGGTGAAGGAGGCTGTTGATCTTTCAATCAGTTGTATCCAGAAGCTTTGGATCTGTTGATTTCCCAAGTCATAGGCTCCAGGCCTCCACTCAAGGACCACGAATTTGAAGGGGCCCATGAGAGGCGCGTGTCCTCTGCAGATTCAGGCTAGAGGGCTAGTCCTCGAATATCTCCTATGTGTACTATGTACTAAAATTACATAACTGGAATAAGATGGTATAGCGATAAGCCCACGAGCATGCAAGTGGCTGTCACAGTCCATTAGATACGAAGTCCCATAGAAAAGCGTCATACGATATAGCTACTAGTATCCAATCACCATCCCGTCGTCATATGCAGGAGGCTGCTCTTGAGATAAAGGTCCATGCTTAGATCTAACAAAAGAGGGCATAAAGCGATCGAAGGGGGCGATTGTCAATGAGTTGACTTTCGTGGCTGCCAAGGCCTTTCTTCCGCGGTAATGGCGGAAAAGAAAGAGCAAAAACATACCGCTCATAAGGAGGAAAAGGGCACAGCCGACGGATACGCCAATAGTTGCACCCGTAGAAAGAGCCCTCGCACCCACAGAAGGAGTGTGACTGCCGGGTGGTGCTGAGGTCGGAGCTGTTGGTGCCTCCTCCACAGTCGTGACTATGCGGTTTGGCACCAATGGAGAATTTAATGCAGATGAAATGGGAGGGCCCGACCCTGAGGGAGAGGAGGGGGGCGTAGAGGAGCCAGTGGTTTGTGATTTGGAAGGCCTGGGTGAGAGAGGGTGCGGTGCGGACGAATCGGAGGTGGGGGGCTGTGATTCGTCCACCAGTGGTGGGCGTGATCCAGACGTGACTGCTACTGTGGAAGAAGGGCGATGGTCAGGAACAGGAGGGACTTGGGTTACACCAGGAGCAATAGGCGGGCTTCGGCTGCCATGAGTATCCGGCAGCATGATATCTCAAATTGACTCACAGAGTGGTGGTTGGATTGCTGATCCCTGGTTGATAGTACTCGAACACGGCGATTCCCAGTACTTCAGGTCCAACGTTGACCAACGTTAAGCGGTGAGAGCCATCCGTCAAATCACTGACTCTGAGGATCTCAGCGCGGTATTGTGCCCCACTTTTGAGCTCATACGCAATCTGGGCGGGAGGTGAGTTATCAATTGTGTAATCGAGGGTTTTGCTGCCTTGTCCTGATGGTATAGTGCCTCGAGTAGTGACGTTGATCCCTGACAGAGAGAGGATTAGAATATAGCGATTTAAAAGCCAGATAGGATAGTGGAACCTACCTTTGAATGAGAATGTGCAAGAAGCGTTGGCTTCCCGGGTCCAGTGGAAGGACTGCTGATCGTTGCCGGAAGTAGGGTCCGCTTCCGTACTCCACTGACCCTCCGAGTAAAAGATTTGAGGGTCGTCATGCTCGACAGAAACCCAGCCGGATGACATCGATGCGAGACGCTAGGACAAATCCAAAAGGCCCATGGAGAGTACCCGGAGATGTTGCGGCCACTACTCGAGTTATAGTCTGGTATTATGTACACATCGTCAGATAGCCATCCGTCTCATCGCAGCCATGATCCATACCAGTAGGATCTATGATCAGCAAGACTCGTGTCATTCCGTCAAAGATCGAGGCTGTAGAAGTCTAGAAAACGGTCGATATGCTCCTTGATAGCTCCTGAATTATGTTTACCGCTGTTGTTTTAGGTGACGTGTGAGCAGTGGGTCGAAGCATCCCCTTGAATCCCAACTTGAGCATGTGTTCGACGCCATTAGGCGTGTAATTTTCAACCAGACAATATGAGACTCACGGCTAAAACCTCCCAGAAATCGCCAATCCCCTTGGTGTAGGTAGAAATCTCTTGGGCTGAACATGTGCACACTGCACGGCCTTCATGATCCCTTGATATAAGCTCACAAGCGAGTTCCTGTATGAGGGCCTCAACTCTATACCTATTCCTCAAAGGAGGTACCATGATACATATGACGATTGGTATGCACAGAACCTCCGTCAGCGCCTGAGGCTGTCCACACCTCAAGATATGAACGTCCTGTATCGATGAAGCGGGTTCCCCGTGGCAGGGTCATATTTACTTGAATTTTACACAGGATGCCCGAGGACTGATTACGCTTGGAACAACAATCCATTTACACAGACAGCCCTCGAGGCTGTGGATCGGGCGAATATTTGTGGGATGATTGACGTCCAAGAGTCCATAGATCCAACTCCTGTGTATCACCAGTACAAAAAGTGCTTCTGATGTTTGCTCAATGGAACAAAATTTCTTTGCAATGATCTCCATCGCCACAGTACAAATTGGTGGCCGGTGCATAAATCTACTCGCACGATAACACTAGGGTTTCGACGTCCAATCTGTAATTTGCTCAAACAACATACATATGTTACTCTGATGCTAGACCTAGTTGCGCCAATCGCGCATCTTTGTTCTCACTAACGTTGAATCATATATTCAGCTTTGCCAAGTCCACCTGCAAGATACACCTCGTCGAAGGGAACTAGAATAGCATGTGATAATCCTCCTGAGCCAAGACGAAAGTATTTGTGGATATTGCGCGCACTACGAGTTCAGCCGTATGCTACTGAGTGTTTAATGAGAAGAAAGAGATGTTACAGGAGTTCGTGTGAAAGGAGAATAAGTATAATGGTCCCTTCTCAGAGACATACCGCTCTTCGTTTCCTGTGTTCTTTCCCTTCTCCAGGCTCCGCCTTGTTAGTGTCTTTCTCCTCGTTACCCTCTCCGCGGCGCGCCTCCTCTCGCCTAGACATGTCAATTCCTACCTCTTGAAGGATAACAATGTTGGCCTGGTTTCTATCGTTTCTCTCACCACCAAGCCGGAAATCTCTTCGCGCATTCCAAGCGCTTCTAGTTCCTCGACTTCGCCAACGGCCTCTTATCTGGGTGTAAATGACATTTATATCATCTATCTATCGCATCAAAGCTACATCAGTATATGGAGGAGGTGTAGACGTCGGAGACGAGAGTCCGCGCCGATGACTCTCTTCAAGATTCGACGGCATATTAGTTGGACTATCCAGTGGTGTAAAGATGTCTGAAACGTCCATCTTCCAAGCTTTCATTTCTCTTCTCCTAATTACGACGCCACTGTAGAAGGAAAAACAGAGCCATTGAGCCTGCCACGACAGCCAGAGTACAGCCAACAGATAATCCGACGATTGCCCCAGTAGCGAGGGTCGCATCTTTGCTAGATTCTGAATCTCGGTCTGCTGTCGTTATTGAGGGGAAAGTGGAGCACCGGTCGTGATCGGCCATGGTTGATTGGAAGTAATAGGGGTAAGAGAAGATATCGAACCGCCCGATGTCACGTTTTTAGTAGAGGTGGAGGGCGTCGTCGGCTGGAAGTCTCAGGGGAATTCACATTGCTCGAGGATGTCTTTTTAGAGCTAGTGCGAACCGACGATCCTGCAGGAACCGCGGGCCACGGAGGTTTCACATTGCATTCTACCAAAGGGCGGCGTGCAAGGGATGATCCAAAACTAATTTTAAGCACACTTTTAATTGAGAGTTGTGGATAATCCAAAGATGAATGCCATCGACCCGGACGGCGCGGAGTGCCAGTGCCCGTTATGTTTCTTCAAAAATCATCATCGTCATCGCCCTCGACCAAATCCCACTCTTCGTTCCCAGCACTTTTCCGCCTCTCCATAAGCCCTCCTACAGCCGCCCCTACCCCTGGGCCTCCTTCACCTGTTTCGCCTCCCTCAGGACTCTTCCCGTCCAGCTTATCACTCTCACGTTCTCTCCCGGCTTCTCCCTTCTCTCTCCCAGAGCCATCATCGACACCTTCAAGCATATCAAACTCGTCCTCCTCCTCCTCAATCTTCCCAACCTTTCCCTTGTCCCCATCATTCCCGCTCGCATTCGCACCAACAGACGTCCCCTTTCGCATACTCACAACCCGTGTCTTACTCTTCAAATCCCGATGTCCAGCCGTACTAATCACCTGCAACACCTGTCCAAACTCCATCGCAAATGAGGGCGGCGTAGGCGGTACGAGTCTCGCCAGGGTATGCGTCGCGTAGGTTGGCGGCGCCATATGGAGCGGGTGCTGCGTTGACGACTGAGGCGGTGAAGGTCCATCCATGGATGGTTGGAAATGAGATTGAAGAGATTGTTGTGTGGGCGTTACGTCCCCTCCTCCGCTTCCTCCTCCTCCACCGGGACTGGAAATGGAATACGGAGACCCCATTCCTCCTGCAGAGATGGACGGGGTTGAGAGATATCCACCCGTCTCATGTCCAAACCTCCCGACGTCGGCGCTACAACATACCCTCCATAGGTTACTCAGTACTTCCCCGGATTGGTGGAGTGGAATATCGACGCCTGTGAAAAAAGGAGTTGTCAGTGACACGTTCGCATGTGAGAGTTGGGTCGGTGCAAAAGGCAGTTGAAGCTGAAGAGCAAACGCCGGAAGATAAAAGTGACGACGAACGAAGAAAGGAACGAAGAAGCATCCGCGCATACCTTGCGTATGTCCCAAATACGCCACATTGTAAATCAACATCGCAAGCGCAATCGTAAAAGACGGTGCACCCTCATCCTTCCCTCCACCCCCACCCTCCTTATCCTTCCCCTTATCCTTCCCTCGACTCGAAGATCCTCGCTCGCTCCCAGGCTCCCGCTCCTTAATCTTTGAGGCACTTGAGCGGGCAGGAGCAAGAGCACTCCCAGACGAAGCCCTCGTAGCCCCCGATTTACTCCTCCTAGCAGGCAACGGAGACGCATTGATCATACTAGCCTCCAACGCAGCTTCCTGCTCCGCCTCTTTCCTCCTCAACATCTCCAACTCTTCTCTCGTATACCCTCCTCCTTCCTCTCCTTCTCCTTCCTCGCCTCCCTGATCGTGTCCATATGCATGTCCATACCCATGTAACCTCCCATGATCGCTTGGTGACCCACTCATCGGACTCGAACTTAACGGAGACGCCGAGGTCGAACCTGAGAACGTCCGCACGCGACCTGCAGCACCGGACATGGCGTACCCTACCACGCCTTTTGCGAGACCCATGAAACTCGTTCGTTTTGCCGAGGGTTCTTGCGTGGGTATGATCGTGGTATGGCGAGACGTAGGTGAGGAGGGTGATTGGACTGGGCTCGCTTGCGGTCTTCCACTGCCGGTACCACGGATGGTGGATGTGGAAGAGGTCGAGGTTGTCCGAGACCTCTCGGTACTGGAAGAAGAGGATGGATCACGCACATGCGATAATGGGGAGCTTGACGAAGCAGACGACGAGGGAGGAGACGCCGATATCGATCCTTGAGGGACTGGGATAGGCGGGGACGACGGAGGTGGTGGTTGAGCCGACGGCGAGTTGGAGAGATGTAAAGGGTGTTTGGTGTACCATCTACCACATCAACCATCGTTCAGCGTTGATCTTTCGAAGAGAAAACGGGGACGACCGACCTAGCCCAGCTACCACTCCCCTCCCCGTTTCCACCTCCACCTCCGCCTCCTCCGCCTCCGTTTGCAGTAGGCACACCCTTGATAGCACCAATCCAAGGCTGACCCAGTCCAACCTTTCCCCCACTCCAGGTAACTTCGAATGGGAGCTTGACACCAAGATAAAACGAAAGTAGGTTGATAAAGTGCAGTGTGAGCGTGAGGACGGCGTTGATATGATCTGGGGGATAACCTAGGTTGTATTTCATCGTTAATTGAGAATTCCCAGCGTTATAAAGGACGACGAGAGGATCAAAGAAGTAAGGAGATGATACGCACGTCGAATATCACCAGGCACAGGTAAAACCAACCCACTCCCAATCGTCCATTCTCCTCGAGCTCCTTTCCGACCTCCGATCGTCGGTCTCCCACCCACTTCGACGATATTGAACACATCTACCAACTCTTGGATCAGACCGACGCGTGCACGTGTCAGGGTGCTCAAGAGCGACGCATAAGGAGGTGAAGGCGGAATCGGGGTAGTCGTCAGCGTCGAATGTGAGACGCCTGGTGCTTGATACATCGGAGACGCAGGATTCACATACGGAGCCGACGGTGATGCAGATGAAGAGGTATTGGGATAGGGTGAAGCAGAAGGAGGCTGCGTCGGGGGAAAGTAGCTGGGTGAAGCTAGTCCTTCGCTCGTCGTCACCCCGATCCCTTGTAAAGTCCACGGATACGCACCCCCATACGGAGGCGAAGGAGAATGTGGAAAGGTCCCTGGTAATGGTGTGTTGAGGAATGGTGCGCTGCCTGGTGTGGCGAGTGCGCCTGCTGCGTAAGCAAGGATAGGCGAGGTGAGTGTTGCGAGGAGACTTGGTGTTGGTGTTGATGATGGAATCTCGGGTGAACCTGGGGCACTAGATTGTGGGGAAGTTGAGCGGGGTGTTGAGCTCGGTGACGAGGAGGATGGCGGGAGGATAACAGGATGAGGAGTGGTGGTGGAACGGACGAGCATCTTGGCTGTACCGAGTGTTCTACGTCGTTGAGCAAGGTCTTCTCGCAGCTTGCGTATTCGATCTCTTTCTTTAGACCGCTTATATCAGTCGTCTTAGAACCAGGAAAGGGAGAGATAAGACGCACTCTTCTCACAATCCTTTCGGGCGATGGTCAACCCTCCAACGAGCTGTTCGACTCGAGCTTGGATATCAGCTACCCGTGCACGTGCATTGCGAGCTGGTTCGATGGTCGAAGCTAAGGAGGATTGGGCGGTGGATATGACGGCTTTGAGGTCTGTTGAGTAGTGCGTGTGTTGGGAGTGAAAGTCACGGAGGCTGCAGCGTAGCAGTGGTTAGAAAGTGGAGAGACAGACAGAGAGGAGAGATAAAGAGACTCACTGAGTCTTGAGACAGCTCTTGCAGTAGAACTGTCGTTGTCGGACTTCGCAGTTGTGGCATTCCATATTCATCTTTGTTGCTTCCTCTGCCCTTATCCCAGTGTTTGTGCAATTTGTCGTGCCTCAGATAGCCTATAGATGTGTCAACGTCGTGTAGAGGTCGTGTTTGAAGTCGTCAGTCAATCGTATTCATATCGAACAACCCAAGCGTCGCTGGGAGATGGTCACAGTTCAAAGCAAGAGTGATGATCGACTCATCATCAGCGCAGCAGAACTGAGTGTTACATCATTGTCTTGGCGTTCGGTTCTCGGTACGGAAGCAAAATTCCAAGCGGAGTTGCAACACGGCGCTTAACATTTAATCTTCAGCTCGCTATCTCAAGCGCTAATCTTTACTACCAAGTACCTAGAGGCTTTCAAATTTTACAAGGCTCTGCTTGTTCAACGGTAACGGCGTCGCTTCTCGGGCGTTGGCCCAAGGTGGGTGCCAGAGGACGAGGCCAGGTTCGAATCCGGGCAGAGTTATTCATTGTGAGGTACGTGTATTTTTACCTCTTCACATTGCCTTAAAACTGATAAGATGGACAACCATCACTGAGTTAAGGACGATCTCTCCAAGGAAGAGCCGCATACTCAACATGATCGACGCGTCTAAGTTTAACTTTCTACTTTCAGCTCGCTATCTCAAGCGCTAGTCGTCATGGTAAAGTACCTGTAAGCTCTCAAATCTGACAAGGCTCTGCTTGCTCAACAGTAACGAAATCGCTTCTCAGTGGTTGGCTCAAGATGGACGCTGAAGGACGAGGCTTGGTTCGAATCCGGGCAGAGTCAGTCACGTCGATTTAGATCTCCTTTTTCCCCCTCACATTGCCTTGAAGCTGCTACCCCAAAAACTCCTCCTGAGCCAATGAGAAATTTACGTATGAATGATCTTTTTAGAACGGCCTCTCTAGGCGGCAACGAGCCGCATACTCAACGTCGCTGACATGTCCCGCTTGTCTATCGGTAAGTCTGCTCAGCTCTGGTATAGTAGGATGTGCTTCACCACCATGGGAAGGAGGCGCGCAGCTGTGTCCCTGGGTTCGATTCCCATTGGACACGAATTCCCTATTGCAACCTCGCTTTTTCCTTGTCTCCTTCAACTCGCATCTACCTACTACAGGATGCCGCTATTTAGTCCTGTAAAAAGGCGCTTATTGCATTGCCAATAATTAAACACCGTGCCAATCCCGTGGCATAGATGCCTCGATAGCGAAGGAGGGTAGCTGTCTTTCATGGCACGAGCGCGAAATAGCCTTCGTAATCAACCCTGTGATCGTGCAATGGTAGCGATTCCGTCTTTGCACCTTCCCTCCGGATCTACCAAGATCTGAGAGAAGCTGAGTTCGAATCTCAGGCAGGTAATTTGAATCGGGTGCTGAAATATATACCATTTTTTTGCATTGTCTCTACGCTAATGAAACCGTCTTATGTGCAATGCCTTGTGCCGTATGGAGTTTTGGCTAGGCGACTTTGATCACTGGCCCGCATCTCGCTTGCAAACAGCTAAATATGGCTTTTGTAATGCTACCTAACCAAAAAGCAGGTTGGCATGTTGGTAGCCAGTTCAGGTCCCACCTGTGGTTTGCATTGGACTTTCACAGTAGTAGCAGGGGATCTCTGAGGTCTGGGTTCGACTCCTGGCAGCGGCTGTCCAAAAGGTTCAAGATTCGGTTTTGATGGAATGGATGAAAGGCTCTGGAGAATCTTGATATTTACTATTACTTATGCTACACGTATCAACGGCTGTCCTCTGTGCGTGTAAGGAAGACGTAAGAAGGGGCGTGAGGTTGGAGGTGGGTCGGATGAAGCCCACTAAATGCCGTCGTTTTCTTCACTCAGCAGTAGTTTCTTCTACTCCCTCATTATCAAAACCGAAAACCTGAAAAATGATTTGGACTCGGCGTCGGGTCACGTTGAGTTAGCCCAAGATATAGAATCAACCTTAGGCACTTATTATTGCTCTGTTCGCTCAACAGGTTAGACTCCACGCCTCAACCTAGGACCCCTGAATATACTGATAGAGGATAGGCCCCGAACGGACACGAAATTGACCCCCCGGCCGTCAGGCCGGGGCCCGTTCGGACAAATTTTGGTCTGAGGTGCCGTTTTGGCTTGGTTTTTGTTCGGACATGAGCTAGGTCGCACACCCAGGCTGGGTACCGTTCGGACACGGCGGTCCAGGGCAGGATATGGGACATGAAGCTCACGAGGCTGCGAATTTCTCGCCCCTTATGCGTGAGCACCATTTTTAGTAGCTGAGAAGGCGGCTATAGAAGAGGTTCGCAGGGTGTATCGTTATGTTGGGCCAGCTTATGTTAAGCGCCCAAAATAAATGAGGAAACCCGTGGGAAATTCGAATATTTTCACTTAGGCTGGGTAAAAAGTTCGGACAAAAATCGAATTTTGGGTACAAGGCCGGGCCAAATTCGGACACGAAATCACCAAAAAGCGACCTTGGTTCGGACACGGAGACCCAAATCTCGGCCCTATCCTCCATCAGTATATTCAGGGGTCCTCTCAACCTCTGCACTGCTCCTGCAGTCACAGAAGGCATGAGAGATGTAATGAGCTTGAGCGTGGGTTCGATTCCCCCCAGAGACACATTCGAATTGTATTCTGCTAGTGGGCCTTATATTTTACTTTTTCAGTCCCTTATTCATGCCGCATCCTAAGTATAGTTATGCCCCTTTGTTCATACTTGATGTATGGACCGCCATCAGCCACTGAGTATCGGTAATTCAAGGTGCTTGGGAACACCCGATGTTGTAAGCGCCGACCCGTATGTCTGATATTTGAGGAAATAAACAGTCCCTCGACATCCCAAGACTCGTGTACGGAACCTGCTACCAAGCCTCTGTTGCTCAACAGTAACTACGCTACCCCTTGTCACTGTTGTTAGGCATGCATTCAAGATGTAAGAAGGCCCAGATGAGGTGGGTTCGATTCCCAGTAGCGAGCTAATCCAGTCTCCCTTTGATATATTTCTTTTCGTCAAGCTGACCTCCTGTATAGGCAACGCTTCGACTTTTTACGCCTCCGAGAAATGTGCCTGCTTAGTATAATGGGACGTGAGGAGCATAATGCGTTCCCTCACTGCTCGCTCTGCTATAATTTCAGCCTGCCCGCTTATAGCTCACTAGTGCACATAAGCCAGACCCCGTTATTGCCAGTGGAAAGTATCTCTAACTTCTCAATATATGGCTAATCCATCGATACCTTATTTTATACCCACCGAGACCGGGTTCTGATGTTCCTCTCCGGCGTTCATGTCGAAGTCACCCTCCGAGTCCTTTCAAGGTACACACAGAGTGCACACTCTAGCAGTGTCTCGAGTGTTTCATCACGCCAGGTGCAGGCTAGCCATCCTTGACTTGAAGGGGTGCGTATTCAATATCGTCCTGTTTGCTCGGCGGCAAGCATCTCCATCTCCTGGTTAGGATTGCAAGCCCGAGCCAAACACGTGAGAAATGAGCCCGGAGCTGGGTTCGAACCCACACAGAAACATACCGGTGTCCGTTATTATCATACTTTTAATATCCTTGGCTATCCATGTACCATGAGCGTGACGGAGGTGAAAGGGTAGAAAAGCTTTTTGGCTGTATAGATCAATCGAAAGTCGCGTTATCGAGGTGTAAGGAGGATTTATGGGGTAAAGTCTTATCTTCAGCATAGTCGATTCATTCTCTTTGCGCTCTTGAGTTTGAACAGCCGTTGCATGACATCGTGCCTTTGATCAAGAGTAGCAGCCGCTGCTAATACTCCAAGATGTAAGACGAGGATAAAGCTCGGGATTGGCTTCGACGCCCTTTGAGCACATGACGAGTGATCCTTAATCTAATCAACGAAAATTTGCTTTTAGATGCTATATTCGCTGTATTTGGAGGAACGAGCAGCGTCTGTTGCCTCTGAGACATACATCCCATCGAAGGTCCAGTCGTGACCTAGATCCAAGGCCTCAACGTGCATATTTACCTTTTAAGATACGAATCCTACGAAGTTCGCTCCCTGTATTTGATGCTGCCTCCAGACTGTTGCGCGCAGAGCAAGCACCGCAGCTCATCGATCATCCTTAGAGACCAAACGAAGCTATCATATACCATAGATCGATACACGAAGCAACTCTAGTAAAACCAACACGAAGCACGAATATTCATTGGTTGGTATCTTAAAGTCTTTTGCCTACTCAATTCTCTGATTGCTCAACAACTACGACTTCTTCTAGAGATAGGCGTGCTAGGACGAAGCTGGGTTCGAACCCATAGAATGTCTGTCGGTATAAAACAGGTTCCTTTTCTTATCCCTTCTTGTTTCTCTCAACTTTGATGAAATCACGCCACGCCTCAATTTATATGGCAATGGAGTCGGCGGTCTGCAGGGTAGGTAAGAACCAAGCTTACTGGCCAGCCATGTCCAGCTAGCCTTTCGGTGCCATATTGGTTGGGCGGTAAAACAACGGGCCTAAGCGCCTTATGGCATCATAAAATAGGGGCTATGCTGTTGAGCTCATCCCTACTTTCCATCCAATGCCTCTGTATCTCACAAGACGGTGATCAAAATGATGAATTGGAACAAACTGTCGTCCCGCCAAACGTGCCTAACGCTCGACTTTGGATATATCTGCAAATGTTGGGGTTGTACAGAGAGGTGCTATCTTGGTTATGATGCAAGCTTGATCTACCCATCACATCACAGTGACCACCGGACCAAGGCACGCAAGGGCACGCACCCACAACACCGCTTTGGCGCGCTGCCATTTAGAAGGTTTATCAGATCCTTCTTCCCTTCCCCCACTCACTAATGCTTGACCCTGATACCATCGCGTCCCTCACCTTGGTCTTGTCATGAGTAAACTGTCGCAAGCTGGTCCCGTGCTCTCGTCGCCGACTGCGGAAGTCCCAGATCCTGCCATCTCGCATCCGTACGTGAGCCTGACTTCCTGAGATTTCTTTACTACCACTACGCAAATTGGCTGACCTCAGGACTTTTCCGTAGGTACATTTTTGTTGAATTATATCCGAAGTATTTCGACGGCAAGGTCTCCTACACGGAGAGGGATAGACAGGACGTTGGCATCGTTGCCTACCAGGATCTGATGACCTTCGAAGTGAGTTGAATCCTCCACGATCTTTTTGTATTTGCACAGCGTTGATATCGGTTACCAAGATTTTGCGCAATTCGATCAAGGGAATATTTCATCGCCTAAAGGACGACAATCTTAATGAAGAAAGCGTTCGCATACAAAAGTTCGTCCGTGGGAGACAGGTTTGGGTGAAGGTGCCTCATGATGACTGGTCGTTATTTCTACGAGCGGGTGATATAGTTGGAGTTTTCGTTTTGGGATATTATTAGGATAGATGCTGTCACATATTCATCATTACATCGTAAGGACCGCCGTTATTTGACCATTGCCATCCCGCGACGCGAATCGCCCTTTTCAAGAGACCGCATTGTCACCATGGGATTTAAATAATGGTGCAGGCTATCTCCCGCCAACCTGGTCTACCACTCATCCCACGGTCGAGAAGAGAGCACCAGACGCAGCAACACGCTGTGCAGACGGGAATTCGCAACCCTCAGGCCTCCCCCTCGGCTCGTTTCGTCTTTCTCCTTGCTTTAGCAGGTCTATACTGGCTGGGATTACCTAAGATTTGTGCGTGGAAATCTGTGATAGAGTGCACTTGAAAGTCAATCAGAGGTTATGGAGCTGAGTTTCTGGGTTCGACTCCTTGGGAAACTAAAGATTTCCACTGAACTTCGCGTTTTTTCCTAGATATATTTATGAACACATCACTTCGACGCACAGGCACTCCTTCACTGAACTTCAAAATACAGACGGCTGTGCTTGCTTACCGGTAGCAGCATTGGCTCACACACCCTCTTCGTGTGTAAAGATAAGTGCAATACTAGGTGGGAACTTGGAGTGGCATTTGATCCCCATTGCATATGCTCCTGAAATTTATGCAATCCGTTTCGTGCCATGGAGCATGACGAGGAAGCGTAGTTGCTCATCTGCACGGATTACAAGGAGTACTAATGAATCACCCGAAGCAATTTGAGTAGAACCAGCAAACGCAGCGTGTTGCCAAACATCGAGCCATGTGGGACAAACATGACTCGGTAGTTCTTCGGATATCGTCGAATCAAGTTTACTGTTTAGGCGCTTGGAGATACGCAAGCCAAATTTGAGGACTCATAAAGCCTTCGGGCATGAGCTCGATCCTCAGTTAAATGTCTACTTCGGTTCCAGCCACCCGCCGCAAGGCTCGCGTCCAAGCCTGTAACCGTTGGGACACGTTTTGTGACATCGTCGAGGGAAAGTGACGCGGGATCCGGTAATCAACTCTTTCGCTCTACTTGCATGTATATGAAAACGAGTGCCCTGCAAGCGATTCTATTCTCACGCAGCTTTGACGAGGAGACGGTGAAGGCCTTGATCAACCACGAGGATGTCGAGTACGTTGAGGAAGATAGTCTTGCGTATGGAGCTGCTCCCGTTGCTCAGTAAGAGATTATCTCTTGGATGTCTCAAGATTTAAACCAAGAATTCTTCCACAGATCTGACGCTCCATGGGGTTTGAGGAGGATCGTACAAGGCGTCAAATGGGGGCCTAGTCCTGATGTTAACGCATTGAACTACCAGTTCCCCTACGACAGCTCTGCTGGCTTTGGCGTGGACGTTTATGTTATTGTTGGGTCACTCTTTTGCCTTGTATTTCTCAAAAAAAGAAAAAAAGAAAAAAGAAATTGACACAACATGCTCGACAGACACTGGAATCTACACCGACCACGTGCGACATTATGGCAATCTACTCAATCTCCCTTTCTAACCGAGAGCACAGGTTGAGTTCCAAAGACGTGCTCGATGGGTGCTACCTTCAGCCTCCCCAGGTTAAACGGTGATGGTAACGGTCATGGCACTCACTGCGCGTGCGTTTCGATTCTGCCATTCGCGGTTCTTCATCATCACTGACGCTGCCTCCCTAGTGGGACTGTTGGGGGCATCATCTTTGGGGTTGCTAAGCGTGCCAACCTGATTGCAGTCAAGGTGCTCGATGCTGACAAGTCAGTTGTCGTTCTCGATGACATAACAGGGAGATAGCTAACGTTGACGCTCTAGCCAAGGTTACCTCTCTTGGATGTAAGTGTCGGTTATCTGTCATTGATTTTATCAAGCTGATGTGCGAATTTTGTTCAGCATTCAGGGACTACAGTGGATTGGCCAGCAAGCAGCCACTAGTGGACGCTCTTCCGTTGTTTCCATGTCGATTAGCGCCAGTGGTATTTTGGAGGCATACGATGCCGCCTCTCTTCTTTAAAAATAATGTGGATTCCCATTATCGTCCATTAGCTTGTTTCTCAAGGCATCCACGTCGTCGTTTCCGCTGGAAATGAGAACGGTAATGCCGCCAACCGGTCACCCGCCCGTACACCTGGAGCTATCACTGTCGGTGCCACTGACGTCTACGACGCAAAGGCCGAGTTCAGTAACTATGGTGCTGTCGTCGATGTCTTTGCCCCTGGTGTAGACATCATCAGCGCTGGTACTTCGTCCAACGCTGTAAGTCAGATTGACCGCTCTTGCTCAGAGTGTAGTTGACCACCCTCCCGCAGGCTCGGGCTGTCAAATCTGGTACTTCCATGGCCACCCCTCACGTGGCTGGCCTTGTCGCCTACTTGATCGCAAGGGAAGGTAATATCTCCCCCGCTGCTGTGGAGCTCAAGATTAAGAATCTTCGACCAGCATCAGCGGGATGAACTGCCATTGGGTCGGGTTTGTACATTGTTTCTTACTTACAGGCAGCGACAATCATACTGCTTAATAGCAATAGCAGGCCACGTTCTCCCGGGTTGCTCGGGGTACACTTCATGACACCATCTTCCTCAGGGGTTTGCATCACCGAGCGCTTTTACCTGGCGCTTCTGTACCTGTATTTGAATAAGTACTCACCACGAGCTGATGCACACTGGAAAAATAAATTCATCCTGTACCTGAATTCCTACCCCTTCGAGTATTCGCCAGGAAACTCGTGAGTTAGCCAGATGGGGTGCTTCACACAGGGGGGCTGATTATTGTCATTGACGACACCTGAAGCTCTTCACACAGGATCCAATCGCTTTCTCGGATAGGCTCGATTATGAATTCCGCAAGCTCAAATGATCCCCAGCCTGCGAAAAGCGGACCAGCACTCTCTGTTGGTCAGCTCGCTGGGATATCAGTTGGAGGCACCGCTTTTGTCATTTTTACGATTGTGGGCTTGCGCCTGTTTTTCCAACACCGGAACAGAAAGAAAGCCAGAAAAGAAGTCGTTGTGAATATCAATCTTTCAACCATTCCGCCTCATTGAGCCTGCAACGATGAACATTAGCAACGCAGTGATCACCTCCACGTTCTGAGCGTCATAGGATACAATGATATCCACAATAGTACTCCTTGTTATCAGGTTCAAAGTTCATCGGGGCGAGGAATTTTGTGCTTCTTTTAAGGGGTGAGTTCTCGTGTCGCCTGGCGTTCTGTGACCATCATGGCTCAGGGAACCGTCGGATATCGCCAAATGAGGTTTAGGCGCTTGGAGATACGCAAGCGCAAACTGGTTCAACATGGAGCAACATCAAAGTCGTCCTATATCGCCCGCTGTGTCTAAGCCTTCAGTGAGGGTGAGAGCATCCCGGATAGCCATCTACTGGGATGGAATTGCTCGCTTCCCGTTCCTCAGCAAACCCCACCAGTGTCCGTGACCTCGGGCTCATCCCTACAGAACCAAGTTGGCCATGG
Organism: Coprinopsis sp. MPI-PUGE-AT-0042; assembly: GCA_020736565.1. NCBI lineage: Eukaryota > Fungi > Basidiomycota > Agaricomycetes > Agaricales > Psathyrellaceae > Coprinopsis > Coprinopsis sp. MPI-PUGE-AT-0042. The sequence continues at coordinate 128,406 of JAHBOF010000087.1, forward strand.
CTAGGACGAGATTCATTGTTATATTTAGTTGAGAGCTTATCACAAGGCCTCTTTCTTTTCCCTTTTACCTCTACGAACAGGCAATACCGCCTCCAATCCGAAGTCGGCAAGGCGCTTGATCTTTTGATGGCAAACTTTTGGCCCTCTTGGCGCTTCGGACCTTTCATGTTCCCGCTCTTCCATGTTGATCAAGGGCTTGGCTGCGTCGCCGTGCACAGGGGAACGCGGCTTCTCGATCCTATTTTCTATGGACTCTTGCCCCTGTTGTCTCTTGCTGGTGACTGGCATGGCCCGAGCTGAGATATTATCGGTCGTAGCAGCGTTTCAGGAGGGCGGGTATAGATCAATATCGCCCTCGTCGCTCCCTCGTTCCATGATTGGTGACGAGATGCTCTGGGGCGGTAATAAGGCATTAGGACACCGGCAATGTATCCAGTGCCTGGTCTGCCGAAAAGCTTCCTTCATGTACCATGCCGCGCTCTGACGAAGCCATCATACGGAGGGGTATAAAAGGCCGTGTTCTGTTGCTGAGCGACTTCAGTAGGATATCTCATCATCCCTCTCTCTCTCAACACAATGCGTGGCATCTCTCTCTTTGCGGCTCTTGCTTTCGTTCTCCCCACGTTCGTCTTTGCTGCTCCTCAGGGTTCAGTCGAGAACACTATCAAGACCTTCTCTGGTCCCAAGACGGGAGGCTACATCGTCAAGCTCAAGTCGGGCGCGAGGAAGCTATCTGCGTCTTCACTTGAGGTTCCTGCTGGTGCTAAAGATTTGGGAATCATCAACGGCTTCTCTGGCGAATTCGACGAGGAGACCGCCAAGGCTTTGGTTAACCACGAGGATGTCGAGTATGTCGAAGAAGACGGTCTTGCGCATGGAACCGCCACCGTAACTCAGTGAGCTATGACCCCTTGGCTTTTTCGTGACTGGGATTGATCTCGTCTTTGTCGTTCAGGTTCAATGCCCCATGGGGTTTGAGGAGAGTTGCACAAGCTGCTGGCTTGGGTCCCAACCCTGATGTCAACAGCCTGGGCTACCAGTTCCCCTACGACAGCACTGCTGGCTTTGGCGTTGACGTTTATGTTCTTGGTATGTCAACCTTAAAGTGGTCCTTCGGTAAATTGACAAGAGATGAATTTTATCAGATTCTGGTATCTACACCGACCACGTGTGTTGTCTTCCCCGTTTCTACGTTCTTACCTTGCTGACGAGGGATACAGGCCGACTTCCAAGGTCGCGCGAGATGGGGCGCTACCTTTGGCGTTCCTGGAACCACTGATGATCACGGTCACGGCACTCACTGCGCGTAAGTGGTTAATTGCGTATGCGACTCGTGCGAATCTGACGCGCTCCCACCTTCTCGTCAGTGGAACCGTCGGTGGATTCACCTTTGGTGTTGCCAAGCGCGTCAACCTGATTGCTGTTAAAGTGCTCGCTTCGAACAAGTCAGTCATTTCTCCTCAATCGAATGCAGACTTGAAGCTGACATGAACGTCGTAGCCAAGGACCTATCTCTGGAATGTAAGATATGACTACGATGGCTACAGACCTGAAATGCTGAGAAACCAACGTCTTTCAGGATCGAGGGATTGCAATGGGTTGGGCAGCAAGCCGCTGCTAGTGGACGCCCCTCCGTCGTCTCCATGTCAATCATCGCCTTCGGTACTTCGACTGCTTTCGACGACGCCGTTGAAGCGGTATGTACCCTTGCTCTCCTTTCCACGACAGGTCGTCTGAGCTCAATCCTGAATTTCATAGCTCGTCGCTCAAGGCATCCATGTCGTCGTCTGCGCTGGTAACGACAACGATGATGCAGCCAACTGGTCGCCTGCTCGCACTCCTGGTGCCATCACTGTCGGTGCCACCGACATTTATGACGCCAAGGCCTGGTTCAGCAACTACGGATCCATCGTCGATGTCTTTGCCCCCGGTGTTGACATCATCAGCGCTGGTACTGCCTTCTCCAACGTGCGTCCTACCTAACTTCGCTGCTCGTATCAAGATCTTCTAACGTCACTTGCACTTGTACAGGCTCAAGCTGTCATGTCTGGTACCTCCATGGCCACCCCTCACGTTGCTGGCCTCGTCGCATACTTGATCGCTAAGGACGGAAACCTCTCTCCTGCTGCAATGGAGACCAAGATCAAGAATCTCTCTGCCGCCGGTTACATTACTGGTCTTCGTGAGTTCGCCGCTTTGTCCTTTAGGTGCCATGTTAATCATTACTTTCTTTATCTAGCCGCTGGAACCGCCAACAGGATGGCGCAAGTACCTCTCTGATCTTCTTCACGCGGGCTGCTTTCGATTTGGGACATTGAAACCCCACAAACGCTAAAGCCCTCTGCCTCCGGTTAAAACCACTGCCTACTCTGTCTACCCTGTATAACGCAGATGAATCTGATATTCTGTGAACCTACAACTGTGTTTTATCTGTTCAGCAAAGTGCGGCGATGATTGTCGACGATGCTGGGAGGTAGAGGGAAGTCGTAAACATCGTTTTCATGGGCATCCCCAGCGAAGGCTTTTGGGTAGAAGGAGAGGTATCATTTATTTAAAGAAAGTCATCGGCGCCAGAAAGTTACGATGAGCAAGGAGCCCTTTCGGGCGAGGATGGAGAAGTGGAATGGCCGAAAGGAAGACTTTAAGGAGGAGGCGGAGGAGGAGGAGGAGGAATAAAATAGATTTGAAACGCATCAGCACCCCCACAGAAATAATTTCGATCGCCATTGCAGCTCATCGAACACTGTTCTTCGCCGATGTAGACCGCCGTGTCCTGCAGCAGTGAAGTACCACAAACTAAAGTAACATGGTAAATTAATGGGGAATCAAGCAACAAGTAGAGTAGAGGACGTACCACATTGCCATGAATATGTCATTGCAGCCCAGCTGTAGCCTGCTGCAGCGCAACCAGAGGTACATGCCGCGGGGCTGTTTGGATAAACATCAACCTGAACCGAGTCGTCGCCAGAAGGTCTAGAAGATTCAAAAAGCGGGATATTATCAGTTTTTCCCGATCATTCCCACCAGATGATGAAAGAAACGAACCCATGGCACCCAACGTATTTCCATTCCCCCACCTGGAAGGGGGTTACAGGGTCATCGATACCCGCCGTATACACATACATGTGTATATTGTCAGAACCCCCGCAGTTGGACTGGTTGTCGTCCGCGCATGGGCTGTTGCAGAAGCCATCATCCACAAGCGTCGCTGAAGGCTGGATGTTGGTTCCGCATCCTGCAATGGGACAGTCAGTTCCATCCACAAGAGAGGGTAGAGATGCAGACATACGACAATGGTTCCCGTCTTGTAAAGAGGCGTATCCAAACCTAGGATTTTGAGCCTCACATGCGAGGAAGCAAGCGGCGGGGTTGATCTTGTTGGGGCCTTCTCCCGACTGCAAAAACACATCATACTCCCAAAGATTATTCGGGTTGAACCCATTCCTGTGATGATGGTGTAGAATGTGAATGTCCATGCCCCTTTTCAATCGTCTTGCACGTACTGGTAGCAGCCGAAACCTCTCCAACACCATTGAGGAGCGTTGTAGCCACAACCGATCCTACCATCCGGAAAAGAGTCGGAGCCTACCAAGTCAAAGCCGTTCACGTCGTAGGCTGGGCAGGTGTAGCAGGAAGGGACGGGTGACTGTGCAAAAGATAGCGGAACGAAGAGAAGTGATATCCAAGGAAGGGACGCATAGATCTTTGTCCTCATCGTCGTCGATTTCAGGGAGGTAGGGAGCGAGGCGAGAAGAATGGGAGGGTAAAACTCTTCAAAGTGCCTGGCGTTGGTTCCAAATATACGATACTGAGACCCAAGTTTAGGCCTTTCAACAAAGCAGCGCCACCAAAGATGATGAATGTACCCAACAAAGGATACAAGAGATCCCTGGAGGAAGAGAGATTCCCAACCAGACGCACAAAGGTTATGCATGTGTCCCATTGATGACGAGTTGCCAATCCGGATTTAGATTGACAGTCATTTGAGGGCAGCTGCTCAAAAGGGTCTATAGTCTCGCAACAACATCAAGCACAGGAACAAGGAGACAAAACCAACAAGAGGAAATCAAGTGCACTGGCGCCTTGCTCAGAAACAAAGTGTCAGGTCTTGCCTCCACATAGCAAACGTAGACCTTCGGGGCGGAAATCGGTGACGGGTAGAGCGAGGTACTCATAATGGTGGAGGCAAAGAGCGTGGATCGAATTTGGGTTTCAACAAGTATTTGACATCTGCGACAAGGAGCAGGCTGCAGGCTGTTTCATTTTTCAGTCGGAGTTTGAAGGAACGGCATCCGCCGGTTTACCATTCGATGTGAAGTCAAAGTAGAAATTCGAAGCACAGGATCGTTGATGTGAGATATGTTTAATTTGAGTGCATACGATCATTTAAATGCAGAGAAATAGCCCACATACCTAATCAGCGAGTGAGGTACCGACATGATTCGGCAAGAGGGAAGGAGTGTTTGACTGGAAGCACGATTACTATGTACCACTGGCGGAGGCGTTGGAACAGAACCAATAAAGTATATGCCCATACTTGATCGAAGTATTACTGAAAAATGAGGAGGGTTTCAGCATCTTTAACCGACTCAAATAGCTTGTTCATGTGCTCAGTCATTGCACGGGCGTCTCAGAGCTTATCTTGTTCTCTTCTCCCGCTCCGGGAAGCGGTGAATCGTCGGATCAAGTGACGTACCTAAGAACATTGGGACTGGGCAGTTCTACGAGCGCTTATTCCTCAGGCTGTTACTCTGATGCCTGCGGCCATGGGAAGTGGCGTTAATATTTGCAGAATGAATTGAATAACACAGTTTGATAAAGGTCTCTGAAGGGGAGAGGCTCACTGGAACTCTGTTTCATTGGCTGAAAAATCAGGATATAAGGGACGCTGGTGTAATGCAGAGCCAATGATCATGATCTGCTTGCTTTCCGATATTCGTGTGGTTACCAAAGCTATACTGCTCAGAATCTAAGACCACGGGAACCCACTTCTGATGTCATTAAGTCCAGCAATGGTCTTCCAGATATTCATACAGTACTGGCTTCAGCCCAGAACTGCCTCACCGCTTTGATGGGCATTTTCTAACGTCTCCTACGAGTGCAAATCTGCACAGTTTAGAGTAAAAACCTCATATCTGAGAGCCTACTGGTCGCAGCTACCCACTGTAATTTTCTGTGGTCTGGAAGTGCGGCTTTTTTTTTAAAAAAAAAAAAAAAAAAAAAAAAAAAAAAAAAAAAAAAAAAAAAAAAAAAGAGGACGAGAAGTGCCTCACCATGACATCACCATTCTCAATCTTCGTCCACCGAAAACGCACAACCCAAAGGAGCCAGACAGGTTGATTCACCCGGAGTTTTGTGCTGGACAGCATTTCACTCCCTCCCTCTCTCAGTACCAACCGTCTGTCCAATACTCTCCAGAAGTATATGAGTAGGTGTGTATTTGCCCCAAATCTGTATGTTTCAAATTCCAGAATTTTAGGAGAATTACTTGATTTAAAAAACGGGCAGAGGCACTTCTAGACCTTAGGCACATCTAGGCCAAACCCAGTAGCACTATCTGCCCTTTCCCTTGGCTGCTCTTGCACCATATCGCCACAGCGGCGCTGATCTGTTGATCGCCGTCTTCTTCTTGGCTGCTTCTTTGCGGCGCCTATTGCATTGTCACTTCTTCCGTGAATCTAGGAGGATGAGTTGGTACCTGCAGATCACCAAATACCTCCACGTCAATCCAAGATTAAACACTCTGGGGTATCGTCAGGGCAAGCTTAAATTAGAAAACGCCGAAAAGGTAGCGATCTGTGTACATACTTCCTGCCCTGGCTACCCGCACGAATTGCTCAACCGTGGAATTTGTGTGATATGGTTAAGTCGAGGGTGGCTTCTGTTATGACCTTATGACCTATTACATCACCTATGACATCATATATTACATCACTTACACATGTTTACCTTACCTTTCTCATTTCTCTTCATTCCCATCTTTGTTCTTTTCATTTCCACTCTCATCTGACCGCTGCGGACTGCGCCTCGCTACTTACACACCTTGATACGCATGTTATCCTTGAGGCTTACGCCTCACCTCTACCACGCTCCTCTTACTATATATACTCTACATATCTAGATACCTATTCCTTACTTGGTTCTACTGTATTAACACTACAACTACCATCTCGAATCTACCCGATTCACATCTTCACTCCAACTCGCTATATCTGAGAAGCTCAGATCTACCTTTACCTCAACTACATCTGGGACACCCAGATCTACCTCTACTCAACGACACCCTATAAACCGTTGTATCGACCAAACTCAACCACGAGTATTCGTGCTACCTAAGTCACGTGACTATCAACACACGTGCATTCTAAGACGTTGCGACTGTAACTTGCTACAAGTCTTAACAGCTTCCATCTCACGCGTATTGACTTGGACTGCTGGAAACTTCCGTGTACCAAGGCAGTTCCTCCTAAGTTGTGCCGCATCTGACACCTCCTCCAGCGACGTTCAAACCCATCTTCGGCCTGGTTTACCTTGTAAAAGGTATGAAACGGAAAAAGATCGACAGCAAAGGCCATCAGACCCTCCGATTCTTTCCCTTCATCTTTCACTGTACACCTTTGTCGGAAATTCTGACAACTCCGTTCCAACGGTGATTTCGGCAAACAAGGATCAATGGCTAAGCAACGGCTATGCAACGGCAATTCAACGCCGACGGCACCGTACCAACGGCATGAGGAACGCAATTTTGGGCCCGTTCCTTGCCGTTGCTCAGCCGTTGATCCAGCTGTTCCAATGCCTCCGGTTTTCGTTCCAACGGCGGTGGTTTAGGTCACCGTTCCAACAGCGAGCAACGGCGTGCAACGGCATGGTCGAAGTTTCCGACATTTGGCTAATCGCTCTGCGAGTATGCCTGCTATGGGTAAAAAGAAAAGAAAAGAAAAGAAAAGAGACTTCATCGCCTAGTGAGCGTACATACAGACGTCCATCCTTTAAGAGAACGCCGTAGATACACTTAGTTCATCAAGGAGACGAAAAATGAAGAAACTGATTTGTCTTTGTGACTCACTGCCCCGACTTTGATCTTCTGATGGTAAATGCGTTGGGCGCCTAAGTGTTTGCAACGGAGCCTTTCCGCAAAAAGTAGTCCTCACTGTGTCGCTCGCTGGACATATCGGGCATAGTAGAGACAGAAATAAAGCCCTTTCTCACAGTCTTCACATACTTGGATTCAATCCCGTTGAGCTGTATCCCAGACTCGTAGGCGTGGCATATACAGTCTCTAAAATTGTATAAAAGCTATAGCCATGCCCTACATAACCAGCCAGGAAATCGTCTCATCCTAACTTGTTACAATGCGTTTCCTAACTCTCTTCGCTGCTCTCGCCATCGTCCGCCCTGCCTTTATCTCCGCTGCACCTCAGGGTCCAGCCGGCGAGAGGGGTATCAGGAGGTTCTCTGGCCCCAAGAAGAACGGCGGGTACATCGCCAAGCTTAAGTCTAGCGTATCCAAGAAGCAACTCGCAAAGAAACTCAACATCCCTGCCAAATCAGTCGGTTCTCGGGCGACCTCAACGAGTACGTTGCAGCCAAGTTGGCTGCTGATGATGAGGTTGAGTACGTCGCTGAAGATGGCTATGCCCAGTCGGCGGCGGCTGTTACACAGTAGGCGATGGATTTTAAATTCGAAAGCTACTCTTATTTACTCTGCATTTTTGCGTAGGTACAACGCTGGGTGGTCTTTGATGAGGATCTCTCAAGTGGCCAGTATGCCTGCCCTCCAGCACTAATATTTACAACTTGGGTTACCAGTGGCAGTACGATTCCACGGCGGGTACTGGTGTTGACGTCTAGTAATCGGGAAGTTCCACTGTAGCCTGCAGCTGATGAACATCGACTGACGCTCAAGCCACAGATACTGGTATTTATACTGCCCATGTAGGTTATTTGACTCACAAAGATGATTGTTCGCTGACTGATGTATGAACAGACCAAGTTCCGGGGAAGGGCAGTTTGGGGCGGCACATTTGGCGTCCCCGGAAACTCTGACGATAACGGTCACAGCACCCATTGCGCTTGGAATGGATCGGGCAGCAAGCTGCCCTCAAAGGCCGTCCCTCCGTCGTCTCCATGTCGATCCTCGTGGTACCTCTCAAGCGTACGATGACGCCGTCGAAGCAGTGCGATCCTTCCCTCCCCTCCCTTTCAAGTTCTCATTCACACCTACTCATCAACCAACCGCCCGGATTTTGATAGCCCGTCGTTCAGGGCGTCCATGTTGTAACCGCTGCAGGTAACGAAAACTACGCCGCAGCCAACTGGTCTCCTTCTCGTACCCCCGGAGCGATCACTGTCAGTGCGACGGATATCACTGATACCAGGGCTTGGTTCAGAAACTATGGGTCTATTGTTGATGTCTTTGCACCTGGTGTGGACGTTACCGGTCGTGTGACCCAATTCCCTATCGTAAGCTTTGGCTTTTCTATATTTCGGTTTTCCCTGTGTCGTACAGTGACTCGTACTCATAGCAAACAAACCTTAAGGCTCAAACCATGATGAGCGGTACTTCCATGGCCACCCCTCCGTCGCTGGTCTCATCGCATACTTAATTGCAAAGGATGGAAACCTCTCGCCTGCCGCTTTGTCGACCATGGTCAAGGACCTTGCCTCTGTTGGTTATCTCCACGATCTTCGTGAGTCTATTCATCCCTTTAAAATGTGTTCTTGGATTGTTGATCATGTTTCTATCGAATCAGCCGCTGGGGCTGGTAACAGGCCCCCCACATATACTGAGTGATGTCCGTTCCTTATGCGGACAAGACGGGCGTCGAAAGGCCCCTATGTCCGATTTTTATGCGACGAAAATGCCAAAAAATCTGGTCCCGCCCCGATTTCCTGTGCAGCCATCGGTCCTTGGTCGGTAGCTATGTCCGATCCAGATGCGGACATCATCTCATTCATCGCGGTGTGGTAGGTTGGATCGTCAGCTGGGTGAAATGCAGGTGAGGTGAAATCTGACGCGCCTCTATCCTTTCGAACGTCAGCCCGAGTGTCCGAAATGATACAAAAACCATTAGTATTGTTGGTAAAAGACTAAACGCTCAGCGCAGCCGAATGTACGTTAACGGCGACGCGACGCTTTTTTTGCATCCCTCCAGATTCCCCCAACACATCTGGTGATATCTCTCCTCTCCTTCACCTCAATCGGACGTCAATCCGTTGGCGCGTCAGGAGGAGGCTTTGATCTCATCACCTTGTGCCCTGGACCCTCTGTCCTGTTTGGCATCCTCAAGGACCGGGTCATGGAGCTCTACCGATGCGCAGAGGATCTTGCCTTTCGCATGAGGACTGGCGGCACTTCTCCTGTCCCAGTTGTCATCGGCAATCCAATTGCCAACGAGGTCTTCGTCTTATTTTTGAAATCTGGATAAATTAAGCACTGTTTAATACGCCTATCCCTGCTTCATTGCTCCTTCCTTTCTAAATTATCATTTTTTGACTTTTATGCGAACATTTGAGGAGCGAGAAAACTTGGGTCTGATACGCGGACCGAAACGGGCCAAAACAGGGGGTCCCGATCTTTATGTGGCAAAATTTGACCACTTTTGGAGGGGTCAAAGGTCCCCAAAAGGTGGGTTTTCAGATCGGACATCACTCAGCATATGTGGGGGGCCTCTGGTAACAGGATGATACGGGTTCCTCTCTAAACACCAGGTTCACCGGATTAGGTAGCTCGCACGTCGTTTGTGCTGCCGTATACTCAGATGGGATGAAATGTACTTCCTCTACCCAAACTTATACTCGTATCAAGGCTTTCTGGATGGTATCCAACCCTTTCTCGTCTATGCAACATCGAAAGCATCATTGATTGCGGATATCCGTGTCTATCAATCAATCCTAAATCAATCCGTCTTTACTTCCACCACCTGCGCCTCAATGGCCTCGAGCCTACTGGGGAAGAATGGGTGCTGTCTGTGGTAGCCGCCTGCCAAGATTCGTAGGTCATCGTCACTTTTGCTAGAATGGCGTTAGGAAAACGTGGAAAGAGACAAGTAATATTGTATCTCACCATTTCCGGTGATTCTTCCAGAATTAAAATTACCTACGAATCCGTCAGTGCCGGTGCCACCGTTGACGTCCGCTGGAGTTTGAGGAGCACCGCCCACTGGGCCTTGAGGAGCACCACCTGCTGTGGGACCCTTATAGTGTAGGTTGACAGTTGCTGTGGGAAGATCAACATGAAAGCTGATTAGACAGCACAAGTCAGCTGCGCGAAGAATTGGCGCACTTTGGTCGTCGATTTGGCCAGTGTTGTGGTTCCCATGCGTCTGTTTAGTGAACGATGGTGTCGAATGTGCTGTCGGCTCCTGTCAGTTATGCGTTTCAAAGTCTAGGCTGGAAGGGCGGCTTACACCTATCCGTGCTTCCAGCATGTGGCTGTTCACCCGTTCCTGAGGTTGTTCCATCAGAGAGGAAAATGGTATGACACCGATGAAGACGCACCTGGAGGCTTGCTCGTTGGGATCCCCTCCTCCGCTTGAGGTTGAAGAGGAAAGGTCATACTGAGGCGGAGGTCGTAAGCTGGCCTCTTCCTCTATCCCAGTTCCAGTCTAAATAGCTGTCGCTGCAATAGATACCGGGGGAATCCGGGCTATGTCTCTGACTCGCGGCCGTGTGAAACGAAATGGGTAGCCTCCGAAGCTTCTTTTCCTACACTTCGCTTGTGGCAATGTCTAGGGCCGCCCATCGGAGCGAGTTTAACGGCATAAATTGTGATAAAGGATGTGAAAGTGTCCCGAAAGCTGATCCACGTTGTGGAGGTCTGCGTCCAGAAATACATACTACCGCGTAACCGCCTTCGAATAGGATTTCCATGTATGGATAACATGCTTTGTCTTGAGGTCTACCAGATTGGCATATAGCTAAATGAGACAGGGATTGATGAATAATACGGCTTTCGATGCTAGAGTCTCCAGTACGGTTGGGGAAAGTGGTCCGCGGCGACAGGGACGCCTCTTCGTTTCTTGGCTCCTACATGCGCCGCAAGTCCGCACAGAAAGTGGTCCGCGGCGACAGGGACGCCTCTTCGTTTCTTGGCTCCTACATGCGCCACAAGTCCGCACAGACTGATGAGCCCAGTTTAGGGATAGATTCTCGCTAGTTCAACGACGTACCGTTCTATGAGACTGTGAAATTTCTTTCGGCGGGGAGAACGGAGGACCCAGGAAGACATGAGTCTCAACGGCGATGTCGGGAGAGGGAGAAAATGGCTGGACAGCGTGAGAGTAGGAGAACGACCAGATATGCAAGTTCCGGTTCATCGATAAATCTAATTTTCAGAGGCTAGAAAGAGAAGAAGACCCTACATTGGCGTGCAACGGGTAAGGAAAGCTTTCTTCACGAAAACTGGATCGAGGGAGTAAGGATCTGCGATAATGTTCAGCGTTAATGGCGGGAGCCCAGAAAATTACATTCTTGCGCTTCTTTGTCCTCATTGTGATGGCGCGAATCATCCGCGTGATTGCAAAGGGGCAAACAAAAGGGAAATGCCGTGAATTTCAACATGAATGGATGGCTATGACAGGCCAGCTTCAGACTTCCGACTTGAGCAGACCGCCGCCATGCAAATCGAAGGGGAGGTGAACGATTTAACCTCTATTCTATTCACTCCAATAGCTATTGAGAACACTGGTGGGGGAGAGAGAAACTACGAACACCATCTAGCACTTGTAGCATGGATATACAGTAATAGACCGGCCGGTGATACGGGATCATCCGGTGATACAGTGACCATCTTTCAGCGATTGTGCAAAGGTCGCTGGAGCTAGTCCTTAGATTTCTGGAGGGTATGTACAGCGGTACGGTAGCTACAGTTTGAAGTCTTCGTCGCGCTATAAATCCTCGAGATGGGCCCTGTATCACTCGAGAATACCTCTGATGGAGCCCTTGATCGAACCAAAATACACGACTGTTTGAGCCTTTGCTCATTATTGGACAAAGGAGATCACTCAATTTTTTACCCGAATGTAGCCCTCAGCTTTTAGAGCCTTCTGCAAGTTACTTGAAGGGATAGAATTGTGTTTTGGTCTCGAAACTGCTCGTGCAAAGGATGTGTGATACAATATGCCGGAGAGCGCGACACAGCCACGCCCTGCCGATGATGACCCACAGGCGAATGCGCGCCCGAGTAAAAAGATAGATTTTGCTTCGTCCACTGCTCAGATGTGCCAAAGACTGCTACCCAGACCTCATAAGAACGTTAAACGTACCTTACGGCAAGTTTGGGAAGGATAGGAGAACAAATGGAGGGATGATGAGGGGAACGGTGCGAGCAATAAAGGCAGGGTGAAATAAAATCACACGCCTGTCACGGTGTATCAACGGCCGGTCCAGTCAGTTTTTGGACCTCCCGAATCTCAAAGTGCACTGCTGCTCATCGAAGCAGCTATTAGCTTAGATTTTGGTACATATTGTGCATAAGACACTCGAAATTGTGTGTGGTTAGTTTTCTTTTGCTCAACGCTTGGTGGTACTCTTCCACGTTTGAAATACCTGAAAGTGTATCACCGGCCGGTCTATTACTGTATGTCCTCCAAAGTCGAATCTCAGCGCGTGGGGAACACTTCTGCTAGGATGGAGCGATCACAATTCTAATCCAGGGCTAGAAGGGCCCGGGAGGATCGCTTGTGGGTTTAAACTAGCAACCGATTGCCATTTACACTTGCGGACAACGATACTTAATAGAGAGCTTATACTACCAGTGGGTGACAAGCCAGACGACCAGTCATGTCCATCTTGCAATTCAAATCCCAGTGGTGGAAGGTCACCACGAATCCCGAGGAGATCGCGCTGAGCCTTTATTTTATCCACCAGACTACTTATTTATTTTTTTACAATCGACTTTCACTTTCGCGTTTTCGCACATTGATATACAAGGCAGTGTAGCGGAAGTTAAAACACCGAAATCATGATGTCTCCATTAGGCTAGCCCGCTGCCGAGATGAGACAGCCGCCTCCTATAATTGGTTGAAGGTGCACCCTTTTTCACGCTCAAATACTATCCATATCAGGGAGTTGCAAAAAATCTCGGAGTTGTCCTCGGTCTCAGCCAGTTTCTATCATATGCCACTGTAAATTTAGGGAGAGCTCGGACACCTTTTCAAGAAGATAGTTTCAAAATATGGTGAGGATCGATGTCTTTGGGCAGGTGCCAGAGGCTCGCCGGTAGGAAGAGTGCAGAAACCAGGGAGTTGCAAAAGATTGCATCAATCCGTGCCAGCAGGCGCCAGCCATTCGCATGTCAAACCGGGCTTTGTTCTAGCTCCGATCAATCCGTTGGGAAGAATTTGGCGGGTGACGCGATCGGAGACTGAATTTCCATCACGCGCTGGGCTTTTGCTCGTACCTCGACATTTCTATGGTCGCTCTCTGTTGTAAAATATATGGTAATGGACAGCTGAACAAGCTAAAGGTAGGTAAAGAGGCTTATAAATTTAAATCTATCTTTTGATTCCTGCTCACCTGTCTCTATTCCGGGCAATGGCCCTCTCAGTGCCAGAATTCCAGTTTGCGTCTCTTTTTTGCGGAATGATAACGTTCGATATAAGACGGAGTGCGCAATAATCCTGATTTCTTTTCGTAGATGTACTTGATACACTCGTCGGTGCACCAATGTCCAAGTAATCTGGCTGTAGAGGGACAACTGCCGTCGCGATAAAGTATTTTGCAACTCCCATATGGTTTTGCAACCCATTGCGTGGGATAGTACGAAAAATTGGCGATAAGAACTCGACCGAGAACATAAACTTGAAACGTGCTCGGGTCGGCTCTATATCCATTGGCCGAGATGAAACATGAAAAAATGACTGTGCGTGCCGCAAATGACTTCATCTAACGGGAAAAGAACTTGAACAATGAAGTCTATGTAAGGCTGACCTCGTTCTAGAAACACCCCAAAACCTGATTCTAGAAGAAGCACATATCCAAGCCCTGAAGAAGCCCGAGCTTCTACGACAACTTGACGTCCATCGAGATCTAGAAAAAAAAGGACGATCCTTCTATAGACGCCAGTAAAATTCCATTCGAGTCTCACCGCTTTGTGCCCCTCGTGTCGGGTCATGCCATGATTGGAATTGATCTGTACCAATATTGTAGATTACCGGCAAAGCATGTATCAGGGGAACTTCGAAACCCATGCACAGTAATTCAGAGCGACCCAATTGGGTGTTCGAACTCAATCCTCGTCGTATCCTTCTCGTATCTCTCCTTCACATCGCTGTCTCAATTCTCTTCGTTTCAAAGACATCCCGGCATCGTCTGAACCATCCAAATTACCCCATCGATCCTCACAGGAATCCGTTGTAAACCAACTCGTTTCGTCTGCCAAGCTCGCCGAGACCCTCCGTCGGTCACCTTCGTCGTCGTCGTCACAGCGTCATATTCGCTCCGTTAATCCTATCCGCCCATTTTACACTGTCCGGAATACTTACCAGTGACGGATCATAGCCTCATCGCACTAGCGAGGCAAGTGACTGCACACGCTCAAATACGTAGCATTCCTCACACTAGTCTCGACGAACCCCAGCTTAGCGGTCCTACTGACAGAAGAGATGGTAACACTATGTTCAGCATAAATACAGTGCCATTGGGCTCTGCATAAACCATCGCAAGACTCTTATTGTCACATAATCTCAGAACCACTCGCAATGATTTTCAGAGCTCAGCTGTTCGCGTTTCGCCGCGTGCACCGGACACTTTGCTCCGGGAACCCCTCGGTAAATCTTCATCTTTTTTCTTCTGGATTTCTCAAGGTCAGACTCGATCCCTAGATACCTGCAGCGTGAAGATGTCTCTTTCCATTCCGCTGCACGATACCGGCCGTGCGTCGCTCTGCGCTCTCGACCTCGCTCAAGAAGCAGTTACCCGAATAGTCGTCCGTTTGGCGGATTCATATTTGGTGGCGCAGAGAACAGCAGCTTGTCAATTGCAGTCAAGGTTCTCGCCTCCAATGCGTAAGTCGTGCCCATCAAATACTGAGTTGAATAAAAATACTGATGAGGACCTCAATTGTCAGATAGGACCATTGATTTCTGGAATGTATGTTACCACCTTGGCGCTTCTTTCCAGGTGTCGGTGACTAAAAGGTTTAGTATGGAAGGTTTGGAATGGATTGGACAGCAAGCTGCCCTCATCGACCGTCCCTCCGTCGTCTCCATGTCCATCCTCGCCTTCGCTACCTCCCAAGCCTCCTACGACGCCGTCGAACAGGACGTTCTCTCTCCTTCTATTTCTTTCCCCTACTCTTCAACCAACCACCTTAATGATAGTTTCGACAGCTAACGACGATGCAGCCAACTGGTCTCCTGCTCGTACATCCGGAGCGATCACTGTCGGTGCTACTGATATCACTGATGCCAGAGCTTGGTTCAGTAACTATGGATCTATCGTTGATGTCTTTGCACCTGGTGTGGACGTTACCGGTCCTGCGACCCAATTCCCTACCGTAAGTTCTGCAATCTTCCTCGGTCCAAGATCTAGTACTCATGAGGATTTCAAGGCTCAAACCATGATGTCTGGCACCTCCATGGCTACCCCTCACGTCGCTGGTCTTGTTGCATATTTGATTGCAAAGGATGGGAATATCTCGCCAGCAGCTATGTCGACCAAAGTCAAGAATCTTGCCTCCGTTGGTTACCTCCACGATCTTCGTAAGTTGACTGATCCTTTGAAATTATGTGCATTGTGCGAGTGCTGATCCTACTTCTGTCCAATCAGCCGCTGGTACCGGTAACAGGATCATATGGGTCCCTCTCTAAGCTTCAGGGTAATCGGATTTGGGAGTTCAGGTTTTTCTGCTCGTGGTTTTGTACTATGCGAACTGTACTTGACCTCCAGTTATCTATTCAACATGAATTGTAATCGTCCAAGACACTTCCCCATGCTACTTGAGCCGGTTCGAGCTAAAAACCGAAACTGGGATTCATCGACTACTGAAGCGCAATTTTGCTTTCTACAACCTCGACCTTCCGCCTCTTGACATCCCTATCCCCTTCTTCATCTCCCGAAAGTTCATCCCTCTTCTGCGGGATATCAACCTTCTCATCTACACCAACCAACTCCACATCCTTCTTTGTAACGTCCTCAACGGTCCCTGCAGCACTCACAGACGCCTCCGCGACACAGTTCGCACAATTTGAAGCAGCAGCAGCACCAGTAGGTTTAGCAACAACATCGAGAGACTCCGCTTCAACCTTGGCCTTGGCCTTCTTCAACTTTTTCCCCGCCTGCGGAGGCGGCGCAGCCCTAAAATACGGCTGAGCCAACCACCATGGCATCACCTTCAGCCCCGTTTTGCTGTCAATCGTGATAAGGTCTTGTAGTGGAATCGTAAAGTTTTGCGTTGCTTCTTTTGCGTCGCGCTATGAAGGGTGTCAGGGGCAGCATCGAAAAGAATGAATGGACAGAGAAGACACGAGCCTCCATACGTCTCCCCATCTCCTCAACCACATTCCACGCCTCCTCCATCCAACTCCGCCCCTCTCGATGTCTCTTCCTTCCTTCCTGTACCACACCTTCCCCACACCCTTCCTCCGCCTCCTGTCCTTCCTTCGTCTCACCCTCTGCACTCTCACCCTTCTTACCGACTTCAACCCTCGCCTTCTTCACAACCCCAACCCGTCCAAGCCTCTCCCTCAAATCCACCTCTCGCGCCAACGCCGGCCTCAAAATCTTGAACAAATGGCCCTTGACGGCGCTCACGGGTGTATGTGTTTTCAACACTGTGGCATGTGCGAGGTATTGAGCGGCGAGGAGGACGTGTGGGGGGTGTTGGTGCATCATTGGATCGTTGCCGAATTGGAGGGTGAGGATTGAGGATGTTGGTGGAGGTTGGGGTTGTTCTGAGGAAGAAGGGGTTATAGAGGCGTCTGGTATTGATGAGGATGTAGGCGCGGGAGGTTCAGGAGGGAGGAGCGTCGTTGGCATGTTCCATGGTTCTGTGCTAGGTCCTATATGAACGTGAATCAGCTCCAGTTTTCGCTATCGGAGAGCATAAGCACGCACCAACAAACAACGCAGCGTTGTATAGCACCCCCTCGGCGCTGCTCACCCCATCACACCCCGTCTCGTCCAAACACTTTTGAATATCTTCGTGGAAAAGGATGTTGCCATTCGCGAACACGGGGACGGAGACGGCCTGTTTGACGGCTTTGATTTTAGACCAATCTGCGAGACCCTATTCGAGCGAAATCAGTATCAGGAGGGACTGGGTAAAGAAAAGGGTAAACGCACAGTACAAACGCCTCTTTGCTCTCGTATCCTCCCATGACACTGAAGAATCTGCGCTCCTGCGCTCTCGAGCATCTTGGCATATTCCACCGTCTTCTCTACGTCGGGAAAGACACGGAATTTCGCTACAACCGGGATGGATAGGTTTGTATGGAGCGTATTGACTGTACGATGAGACAGAGTACTTATTAGCAATCCACCCTCCCGAAAGACGCAACAAGGAAAGGAAGTGACTCACTCAACCGATGAATCAACTCCCAATCATCCTGCAGAAAGCTCCCATAACGCCCCCGTTTCGCAATATCTTGAGGACATCCCAGGTTCAAATCCACAGCATCGCAATAGGGCTCCACCACTTTTGCACTGGCCAATAACTGATCGGGGTCGTTGGCGCAGAATTGCACAAACAGTGGTCGGTCTGTGGACGAGGGTGAGCTGGAGGAACCTTCCTCGCCGTTGTGGATGTCGAAAGCGGTAGATCGGTAGGCTTTGTTGACTGGGTCTGTGAACATCTGGAGAATTGCTTGTGAACCTTGACATAGGGAAGAGGGACGGGAGTCGCGTACCTTGGCGTTGATCATGGGTGTATACACCAGCTCAGCACCATACTGCCTGCACAACCGTCTATACGCCTGTCAGCCAGCATATCAGTTTGAGAACAGCAGTTGCATAGGCGTACTCACGAGTTCGCTCTGGTCCACCATGGGAGCAACAATGTACTTTGGGCTGCCCATCGCCCTGTACAAATCCCATCCCGTCAATTTCTCTCGTGCCGTGGACGGAGGAGGTGCAGGAATGGGCTGCATCGTCGACGAGCTTGAGGTATAATAGGTAGCCGATGATGAAGCCATTTTGGAGGTAGATAGGATGCGGATGCTATGCCGGAATGAGGAGAAAGCCAAGGAGGTCAGGGTGGGCGCTGACCGAGTATTGACGTGGCCTCTACGAAGCCTTTTAAAGTACGCCAAGGCTATAAGATTATATTGTAAGTAAATAGAAAAGGTCTCTAAAGTGCGTAAAACACACAAGGGTATGGGGAGATGGAAGGGATGGAAAGGTACACGGAGGAGCGGAAGAGAAAAGTTTCGATCCGAGATTTCGTTCCGTTGCTTGGCTCTGTTAGCATTTGATGGCGATCTACAAGCCCCTATTTGCTTGGTCGATGGGCCACCGGGCTTTCTGGATTCCTCGGGTGGCACAGAAGAGGAAAAGGGAGAAGACCACAGAAATGGGAAACACATGTGTACTGATTGCGTACTGTCCTTGCTGAACCATGCAGCCCGTATACCACAAGCACGAGACCCATCCGTCCGGGAAGACAAGGGACGCCAGTGCGGAAAAGAGACATGACGGCGTTTGCTTTGATAGTGTTTCAAAGTTGGCGTAAGCAAGTGCCTGTGAGTCTGTGGGTTGTCGCTTTGTGAGTTTATGGGAGCTGACAGTTACAGTCGAAACCGCGATAACACATACTGGTCAAAAGCCATACTCGCCGATAACCCATGCATTTTCGGATCCACCAATGCGGTTCCCACCAAATGAGGGCCCATAACCCATACCTGCTATTCCCCATAATCCATACCTTCTCAAGGGTCAATAACCCATAGTTCTGCTGTATTTTACCCCCATATCCTTATGTTCTTCAGCCATGGTAGTTTCAATTGGCCTTCCACCCTGCTTTGGCGTCTCAAAAGCCATGATTCAGCCTCACCCTCCTGACAATGGTCGCGGAATGGCCGACGAACCGCCCAGCTTGTGTGGGAGTTCCCATCACAGGTTCGGTGTCAAGGGTGGGAGACTCATCGAGAACGCCTCCTGTACATTGTACTGCTCGAGAATCAGTAATTGGACTACCTTCACCTCTCACAAGTGCATATATATGTGTTTCGAACGCCAAACTGCGACTTCCTGACACGCAGATTGAGCTAGGGGGAAACATTCCTAATTGGGTAGCATCGACGAACCCCATACTCGCCAATAACCCATACCTTGCCGGGTCCACCGACAGGTATGGGTTATCGCGGTTTCGACTGTATCAGATGCTTTGCGTGTGCTCCAGGCTCAAGCCTAACACGGGTGGGTGGGATCGGCAGCTACTTCCAAAGATCTGCTCTGGAAAGCTCTGAATCCGTCGACGAACGCATTAAGCGCCTGAAGAGAACTTACATACCGGATTAGTAGGTCGATGGATTCGGATCTTAACTGGATGAATACTAAGGGAAACGTGCAGGGAAATGATAGACGGGCAATAACCATTCTGACGAGTGTGAACGCCGCCAAGGCCCCTCAATAACCGCCTAGATCAGCGGAGAAGGTGGCCCTAACGAAGCTAGGGACACCAGGCTAAGCCCAAGGGAAGGGCTGTTTTCTTCTTGAGGCGTATGGGGCGTGTCGAAGGGAGCACAAGCACTGAGAGAAACACACATGATTGCCAGTGGGGAATGAGAGAATGAGGAAAGGAAGGTCCATGACCCTTAGGCCCAGATCTATACTGGTTCTCGAACATCTTGATGCGGCGAGCCAAAGTTGCGGGACGACAGGGATGGGAGTTGTTACCACAGCCAAGCTGATCTTTGCTCAGAGAGGGAAAAGAGCGGGGCGGCGGCTGTGCCCTCTGCGTAGGAAGCCGGCGTTCTAACATGATAACTTCACAAGCTGCGCTCAGCACTCTGGGAGCTGATACGGTGTGTTGCACATAAAGTTACAAGCCTGCTTCATATAGCAGCATTCCATAATCCCAGATAAGTTAAAACATATATCCCGGTACATATACAACGGACACTCAATGCCCTTACAACGCTTGCGACATCTTTTGATCCCTCTCCTCATCCGTCATACTAATCTGGGTGGTATTAACCATAATGCTCATCTGCAAGATCGATTCAATCAATGAGCGCCCGGGACCCACCCTAAGAACAGAAATACATACCTTGGTTGCCGTTCCATCTCCCTCCTCCAAAGCAGCCAACCCCATATTCTCCATCTTTGATGCACTACGCCCATGCACCCTCCGTCCATACTCAAACGCAGAGCCTGCCGACCGACTCCGAGAACGCTGATGGTGATGGTGAACCAGACCAATATGTCCTCCGCTTCCCTCTTTACGATCGCTGCCGCTGCCTTTGCTGATGCTTCCATCTGCGCCGCCTTGGGATCCAGCGGAGCGATGGGTAGAGAGCCATCCAAAGGAGGGAGAGCCGATCATGTTCAGCCCGCCGCCTGATTTGAGCTCTCTTCTTGCGTTGAGACTATTGAGGATGTTAGCTTAGTCGACAATCAAATACCGGGATTAGATGATGAGACGTACGTCGCAAGGAGAGAATTTGCGTAGACTGTTCGCGAGTGTCAGTGATGCCTGCTGCAAGTGAAGTGGAAGAAGCTCGTACATTTGATGATGATGAAGTGAGTAGCCATGAAGATGAGGTTATGCTTCATCGTAATCCACTAACGGCACTCCCTTGTCAGCACACAATGTCCGACTCTTCATGGCGAAGAGGGCACCTACGGTGATAAGCGACAACAACGCCGCGAGTGTCGTCAACACCCCGTTCTCGAACGCATACAGAATGAGCGTATCGAGGACATTGTTCAGGCTGCGCATCGCGGCGTCACCCCTTATTCTTACCAATGGGGAAGCAGAAAACGCACCTGGAGTACTCTGCCCTTCTCTGCTGAAGCAAGCCACACATGAGGCCTGTGATGAAGACATCGATGATGGCCGAAAGGGTGAGACCTGTCGTAAACGACCACTAGAAAGCGCCGGAGAGATCAGCGACATTGAGCTTAAGGAGAATCGGGCAGTATTCACCGTATAAGCAGCGACAAAGCCGTGCAGACTTCGCAGTTGGATAAGCTTCGCAGTTGTCAACGACGCAAAGCCTATGTCCGTAACGTCAGCTCCGCATGAAATGAAATGAACCCGAAAGCCTTGGGAGAACGCACATAGTCGAGCACACGCCAAGAAGAGTAACGGACAAGCGATGAAATAATTTCTCTTCGCAACTACCAGTAATTGTCACTCAGCCTACATTCCACTTTGATTTTTGAAGACAAGGAAGACTCACGGATAAAGATTCGATAAATGAAGAAGCTAATGTCAATCCCGGGTACATCAGTCAAAGTTCATTCGATGGTGGAGAGGACACCAGGTGAAGAAGCAAGCACCACAACTCACCAATGAACGACAAAAGTCAGAATGGCGGTGACGACAATCGTGAGCTATCACATCGCCGTAAGCTTACATGGCTCCATAGCCATATGTTTCTGTGACTTACAGCGAGACTCCTAAACGAAAATAGTAGGTGAGCAGGTGGCACGACATAAGGATGGATAGATAGAAGGACTCACGTTGGAACCACATCGATAAAATGCGGTTTTCCGAAATGAATGATCAAGTAGCTCCATAGTGAAAGTGTTATGAAAACCGTATGGAGAGTATCCAGAAGCCTGTCGGATAAGCGTTAATTAGTACCTCGCGCTGCCTTTGAAGCTCGGTTTAGACAAGATAGAACCACGGTGAGAAGGGCGGGGAGTAAGGGAGTGAGGGAAGATTGGAAGTGGAGAGACAGAACGAAGGGAATAGGGCTTACCAAACGACGAAAACCAAAATCTTGACCAACCCTCGATCCTTCGCATACAGCTTTGCATAGATGATACACTGCGCCCAAGTCACTCCAGAGAACCTATAAAATACCAGATGTTAGATTTCGAAGCACTAGAGAATCGTTATATCGATCGGTCCCGGCTTCCGTGGCGAAATAAAAACAGCAAGAAGGCCTGAACGCACATGATAGCGATAATGCCGCCAACAAGCAACGCTCCGAACGTCATAGGTACATCCACCACTGGCACCACCGAATCAGACATGATGATCGAGTTTAGGGAGGTGGAAAGGAACAAGGAGGAAGGGATGAAGAAAGAAAGTGGAAGGGAGACTAGACGCAAGCAGCTAAATGGGACGGCCGGGATACCCAAATGGCACCCACACCCCTTCCCTTTCCTCCCTCCATCTTATGTATATCAAGTATATGGGTATGCCTTTACGTACAGCGCTCGTTTTAGTGGTGACACCGTGGCAAACCAAAAAGGTACCAACACCGACCCAAATAAAAGCCGGAAAAAAAAATCAAAAAACATAGTTGACAGCATGATTGTTTGACGCCAAGGTTTATGTCTTCTGTCTGGCTGTTCATAACCAAGCCCAGAGGCTTTGTGGCCATGGAGTCCGAAGCAAGTTTCAGGATTCAAGGGAGCGATGGTCAGCGGCTCCTCGAGAGCTAATGATAGCACGAGTTCCTACATACGTACGAAGGGGCTGTGTGCTTTAATGCAAGCAAGCAAGGTGCAAGCTAGCCTTTCATAGATACCCATTCGCCGAACGACATACATACCTGTGCAATCTCATTATCGATCAACCTCCACCGACATCGCCAAAGCAGTACCTACACAACCATAATCACTCGCCACTATCGCAGAATGATCAAACCTTGTGATCATATCTTGAGCCCATGCGTTTGGCGTCGACGAAAAAGGTATCCCAAACCTAAAGGGTGCTGCGACGTGAACGGGAGCCCCTATCTTACGTTAGGCGCCCGTGGTCAGCTGGCTCGCGTGCCGCCGAGGCCCCACTGACTTTCCCGCTTGCCCAGGTGATGGTGGAGGCCAGTCGGCATGAATTCGTCATCGCGCCTCTCACACTCTTTTCACTTTGTGACGTTCGAATTTAAATTTCCTCGTGGAGACTTTCCATTGGAATTTCAGTTGCGTTGCTGCTAGTTGCACCACCAATGGAACGTTGGATCAAACCCACATTTTACCCAAATAAATGTGCTCAAACCCAGGGAGCTTGCGGAGATCAGGCGGGATCAGCGATTCTCGTTACAGCTACCTGAATATCGATAGACAGTATTTCGCCGAAATGCTGCTTTTGATATTTGTTTAGTCTCGGAGCCGTACAAATAGCAACGCACCACCAGGCCGTAAGTCTTTGACCATCCTTGGACTCAGGACACCATTGCAGGTAATCCGCCAGCTCCGTTGTTGGCGCACCGACCCGAAGAGGCAGCTCCAGGTATTTGTCCAGCTCCGAAAGTAAACAAATATCAAAAGCTGAAATTTAGCGAAATACTGTCTATCGTTATTCAGGTAGCTGTATGTGGCGTTCGGAAGGTTCCCGCGGATTGTGCCTGACGATGATACCGTGTCACATTCAACCACGAGCAAAGAAGGAAGAGTTATGCAGCGTTTCGGAGCGAGTGATGGTGCAGCGCTATCAGCAGTCAGCGCTCTGCGTATCTCTCCAGATCAGCTTGGCATGGGTGGCGAAGTTAAATTCTCTAGGAGGCACTGTCGAGTTGGTATCTAGGATTGGGTGCGATGATCATCACTGATACCGACAGACAGAACATTCCTAGCCACACGGACGCATGTGTGCCAAGAGTTGAAAACCTCGGAACTTGGAAGACCGTGTTGAATGGAAAGTGGCCAGCGTGCAACAACGGCACCCTCGTAAGTGCCACCAGGTCGACAATGACAATTCGAGTATTAGTTAACCACCGAGGAATCGATACGTGTTTACGGTCCATAAGGAAAGAATGTGCAAGGCGAAGGATAAAATGAAGATGAGATACCGCAGAGACACGACCGGGTTCTGAGAGAGAAGGCTGGATAACCGATTATATAGGCCGGACGACTACAAAACTGAACAGTTTAAAACGCTATCACCATCAACGCATCAATGCCAAATCCCCACCACCCACCCACGGCCTCCTCTAAAACCAATCCCGGAAGCCTCATAGCTTATTCGCCTTCTGCCTCTTCAACTCCGCGCGTACCTTCATCGTCCTCGGTTTCTCAGCAAACGCTCCAGGAGACGGAGGGTGCGGTGCCCGAGGCAACGCACGCGCTTTTGCCAGTGCTCGGCGGATGGGACATACGTCCACAGCGGTACCGATGCATGCTGGGTTGCCACCTGAGACCAGATTTCCAGAAGTCTAAACGTCAGGGAACGACATTAGCATGTGTCATTTAGCGATTGGGAAATAGGGTCGGAACGACGAACAGAAGGGATGTGAAGAGGTGGATGAAGCACTCACATCGTAGTAGCACTGCGGAGGTTCATATAGACATTGTGCGCTGGCCTCAAGAAATAGCGCCAGGAAGATTTGGAGAAGGATAAGCTTGAGAAGCATCGAAGCAATAAGCTGGGAGCTTGACTTTGTCGTATATGTCGACGCGATGGGTTACCAAGGGTGTTTCCAAAGGATAGTGTTGAGTTGGTGGGAGAGGTGGCTGATCCTGGCGTCGATAATCACTGAATTAAAGAAAGCTGGTCCTGATCCACGCCATTTAAGCTTATGTATCTCTTCCCCCAGCACTTGCTCAATTCGGGAACAACGTCGCAGCGCGCCATGTCCTCATGTTGGTCTTTCATCGGACTTGCAAGCGTAAAGCCCATTTGGATTTGGGCAGGTGGGGAGAAAGGGCTCGATGTAACGAACGCCGCCGTTTGCCTTGTGTGCTTGTCTCAGTGAAAGAGCATTCATATCAAAATACAAGGGACGCATTCATGCATGTTTCAACGTTGAGCAAGAGATCCAGACATTCATGTGAACCGGTTGCCAATGGAGATGCGATTGCTTCTGGTTTGTTTCGAACAAAGGACTGGAGGCCGTAAACGAAAGATGCGTAGAGCCAAGTCCAGTGAAATAATACCATAGATCAGCGCCGCTGCTAGGGGGTATACCTGTTATCAGTGCTCTTCCCAGATGCTCTGTACGCTAGATACGGTAGTGACGCCAGCCCCTACTCGTTGCATGTGACGCTAAGACGTATGCAGGGGAGTAAGCTTCGCATTGGGTTTGATTTCTGACAGAGATGTGAGAAACTGACGCGGAGTTTCTGGCCTCATGCACCACTTCCCCTCACCTTCACTCGAGCTCCTGCCATTTGTGCACAAGACCAAAGCGACGTACCAGTGATAGAGGGCCTCACAATATAGATCACAAGCCTGTTATTTGTCCTTTTTGGATTCACGCCTAATAATTATTTAATTGTGCACTGCAATCGAGAGTTCCGAGCGTAATACAGCTCCACGGTGCATCCCTGAGGCCATCACTTTAGTTTCACCCATTCAACGGCAAAGAAAATTGGTATCACTATTCAAAGAAACTCTTTTAAGCACAGATTTTCTGAGGATAAAGGGACAATCATAAACATAGATGAGGCGAGGGTATGGTGTAAGGAGTAGCAATGAGATGGACGACGGCGATATTGATCTGATTATTGCGCCGCCAAATCTTCATGCATGTACCAATGCATCACATCTCCGGAATCCAATTGGTGCATTTATGCTTCTCCAATGTGCCCATGTATTGCTCAACGCGCATAGATGAGCCCATCCTCAACCTTAAAGCTCGAAATTTACTGGAAGTTATTGATCGACTCTTCACTTGCTTTCAACTAAAACTCAAAGGTCACCAGCACCTTGCGAGCCTCAGACAAAGATGTACATCCACAACCACTCATTCATCGCCATCCTCTTATTTACCGTTGTGGCTGGGGTGAACGCCCAGAGCCCCAGCCCTTCCTGCTACATCTGTCCTCCTACCTCTGCCAACGGCATCTCTCTGGACTTTACCGCAGTCATCGAGTCCGACCTGTATTGCGCGTACGACTCTTATGACTGCTTCTACAACTCGGTATGTACCACTTTTCTTCTTTTTGTCGCGTTGATATTTGGCTTACGATGCAAATCTCGACTCTTTCTCTTCACGTCCCGTCCATCTCCATCCCTCGTGGTGCAAATCCTGCTTGCGCACAATGAAACAGGAGAACGGCAGCCCCATAAGTGGATTCGGTTACCCGTGCCCCGAATCAGCCTCGAACGACTGTACTGCTCGGTACGCTGCCATGCGTGCACGAGCGCTTCCTCAAAGTCCGAGGAAGCCGTCGCCCGGTGCAAATGTGATGGTGGATAAACCAAAGGGGATGAAGACTCGAGCGGCGTTGAAAAGGGTTAAAGATGAGGGGAAGATGCGAGTTTAGACGTTAGGGGTGACTGTTGAGCCCAGATGGGCTGTTTTAAACCTTTAGTCGGCTCAGTATGTGTATTATGATTTGTAACCTAGATGACGATTGAAGGCTCGAATTAAGGGCCCAAATGTGTAGAGGTTATATTTACAAGTGCCTCCTTTCAATAGTAACAGTGCAAAAGACCCCTTAGAGCGTTTGACACTTCTCAAACGTCTACCGATCAACTCATGAACGCGTCGCCGGTCGGTCAATGCCGCTCTTTCACTATCCGTTATCTATTCATAATGAAATTCACTGCTACCGTTTCAATTCGCTGTCGTAGCTGGCAACGCCGCCGTTTCTCATGTAACCAGCCCTGAGTACGAAGCTCTAATCGAGGGCTCACAACCCACAGCCTCGAATGGCCACTATACGTACAACATAAACTTGCAGTGCTAACTTTCGTCTTCCTATACAAGGCTACAGAAAGCGGCAAACGCCAAAGACAAGAGCTGGCTCGAGCAGAGGTCAGATTCGGGAGACCAGGAAATTTCAAATCACCTTCAAGTAAGCATCAGGCACTCAAATGAGTGTGGAACAGCAACAGCATACACCGATGGCGCTGACAGTGTCCCTCCTATCTGCCTAAATTATCTATTTCCATGGCCTAAATACCTTTCCCAGTTTCAGCTTCAATGCGTAAGAGTAAAGTTGGGTGCGAGCTTGGTCGCGTTTGGGTGTCACGGATAACACACTTTGCCACTATTCAAAAGGCATTGTGTAGAGAATCGACAATATGTCTAGCTGGCTCATTGGCAGTTATTCCCGCTCTCGTGCATAACCTGCGTCAATGTGAGCAGGAGGGTGGAAGCCTGGGTTCGACTCCCAGGGACTTAGCTGAACGTTGTTAATGTTAATGTTAATGTTTTAGTTTCCAGTCAAGGAGTCAGACGAACGGGGCTGGGAAACACATTTCTTGTATAACTTCCTGAAAGTATGATTGAAAGTTGAAATTATCCCTTGCTTCCGGTAAGCTCCAGAGAGAAACTACATCCTTTGAAGGGCATGTCAGGCTTGCTCATCAGCAACGGTCCCTATTTTCATTTCCGACGTCGTATGTTGAAAGCCGTGAGTTGGGTTCGAATCCCCAAGACTGTATAAGTTCTATGACGCAAAAATGTTCGGATTTTTGCCCCGATGTTTGAGCCCTTCCTCGAGTTCGAGGATGCTATAGTAAGTGTGATGGCGAATGGGCCAAAGGGAACGCAAACCCTCGCGGTGTTGAGGGAGGGCTGATTCAGGGAATGAAACCTAGATGGGAGGATAGACTTTACGGGAGGTGCCCGAGGCTGGTGAACGGGTTCTCTCCCGCAGAGTGCATTTGACCTAGTGGCTCTCATCTATTCAAATTCGATGCCATCGGCGACTCCGAGCGCGTTTGAACGCCCAAATCTGCTCCAGCGCTAAACGCGCGGACACTTCGGAAATCCGATTATGTCAGGCGTCGCTTGGACTGCGCTTGGATCAAGCACCCATGGGGGCCCGTGCTGCAGGCAAATATGGTATAAACGAGCTTGTGAGTGGAACGAAAATCCTCAGAGCGTTTGACACGTCTTATTAGTCTACTAAACAACTTTCCAAGCCGTCACTGGTCGACCAGTGGCAAAGCCTCTTCTCTTTCACTCTTCATCATGAAGCTCACAGCTGCCTTCGCTGTTCTCGTTGTCGTTGCCACCCAGGGCTTTGTGTCCGCTGCACCGAACCCTGCCATGGTTGAAGTCCGCTCTCCCGTTGTTGTGAGCTTTCATGCAGGCACCTTCACTGTGGGATAGGATTTCGCTGACCTTTAGCTTCAAGGAAGGATCGTCTCGAGCAAGTCTGGGCTCGGTCCCCCGGCCCACCACCGACACCTCGTCAAAGGTCTCTTGAAGCATACGTAAAGCATACGGTTACTGCTCATGATTGGCTGCTGATGCAACACCGTCACAGGATGCAATGAGAGCGAGGGCTAGCTTCCGCAAAAGACAGATTTGGAGTTGGCTTCGTCAAGTTCAAATTCCCTGCCCAAATTCATAGGCTACTCGGCCCTCTGCCACGGCCACAATGGTAAAGCGTCGAGCTATGAATTGCGAGCTTTCATCATCATCTACCAGTGAACTATATATTTTTCATTTCGTATGTACCATTCCCGGTCCCGGGCTCATCTGACAACGTCCGCCGAGGTTTCCATACCCAGTATTTTATGGACAGTAAAAAAAATACAATGACTTGGATTGTCGGGTCGTCGTAACACTGAGCGTGCGTAATCTCAATCAAACGGGTTGCATCTAACCTTCCTACCAATGCAATCTGCAAGATGAACGCTGCGCGCTGAATAAACTTTGCCAGTGGTCCCTGCCAGGCTCTGTCATTGTCAATGATGGTGACAAGCGCCCAGACCCAGTTAAAGAAGGACTTTCCCATGCCTAGCTTAAACCGACGTCATACGGCGCGTCGTGTGCATCTCCTGTCGCAACACTCTCATCTTCCCTAAACTTCAACTTGTAGCAGCTAACGATGGTCACTACAGATCCAACACAAGGCCCACCACAACCCTATGAAATGCGTAATCGTGTTCCAGCACCAACGACTCCAGGAGGGAACGTCAACGTCCTCGAACCTACCACGGAGAGCAACGTCTCTCTCCTCGACATGCCAGGCGAGATGACCACAGACCCGCTGCACATCCCTGCGAATCTTGAGAACGCCCAATTCAGGATGGACTTTCCTGTTTCCTATGTCTTTGTTGGTGCGTTCGCTGTTCTGAGCAACAGAGTACGATCACTGTTTGCTCATCCCGGTGAACAGGAGTATACCGGCTCTTTACAGACCCTTCCCTCTGGCAGCCGGCTTGGGAGAAGTGTAGAAATGGAACGAGGAGAGGTCTGATTGTAGGAGCTGTCTGGGTCGCGTTGACTTTTGGAATCCAGAAACGCTTCGTCGAGGTGTTCTTGAGAAAGTGAGTGGCCCGTCTCTCTTTGTCCTGGAAATCCATACATTGGGGACGATGGTGTCCTTTCGCCAATAGAGCTTGGATCTGCTTCTGAGGGTTTTATCTGGAGGTTTTCGAGAACAGGCGCTCATAACATTCCTTTACCAGCTCACCAAGAATCACAGGTCTCTCAAACGATACGGTCTTAGGATACAAGATCCCAATGGGCTTACACACCTGTACGTTTCCCTACTTCTCTCGTCTCCCGCATGGTGGTTTACCCCATCAACTCACAGACGCAACCCTCCTCTACGCATCCCACCAACTT
The DNA here is from genome assembly GCA_020736565.1 of Coprinopsis sp. MPI-PUGE-AT-0042. NCBI lineage: Eukaryota > Fungi > Basidiomycota > Agaricomycetes > Agaricales > Psathyrellaceae > Coprinopsis > Coprinopsis sp. MPI-PUGE-AT-0042. The sequence goes on from JAHBOF010000087.1 coordinate 157,997, forward strand.
ACCTCCATCCTCTACTTCTTCCTCTCCAAGAACATCCGCATCGCCCGCGACAGAGCGTACGACTACACCGTCGCGTCTCGTATGCGAAACAAGGACGATGACTTTTGGAAGCCGTACGTGGAGGAATTCGAGGTTGTTCCAAAGGTGCGTTATCGTCGCCTCTATCCTTTCGTTCAACGTTCTGGGCCTTGGCGGGGTTTTGCCGCGGGACGGATGAGACTATGGATGAACGCTGGCTTATCAACCACAGGTCAATGTGCAAGCCAGAATGAAGAAACAGAACCGGTGGTATAGGAGCAAGATTGGCATGATCGTCATTCGACAAGGTGCGCTTTCCAAGAGTTTTATCCTCCGTCGGTGTCGTAGCAGTACTGACTGACGACAATTCTGTGACCTTTCAATCCCGATGCAACAGTCCTGACAATCCCGGCGGGCTTTTACCCACTCATCGTCCCTCTCGGATTGGCGTGGACCAAAGCACTGGGCACAGCCGAGACGTTGCATCGTAGGGTGCGTGTTATTTCCTTTGTCTTTGTGCTCTTCCTGTGTTCCTTTGCTACACTTTTCTTTCACTTGTTCGTGCAGTCGATGTGACAGGGGAGTGACGTCTAGAGAAGCCCACATGGCGCATGCACGTGTCTCGGATCCCAGCGGCGCTATAGCCAAGTGGTTACGGCGACAGATTAGAAATCTGTTCCTCTTTGAGGGCGCAGGTTCGAGTCCTGCTGGCGTCGGATGAATCAGGAAAAAATCTTTTTATTTTTTCTTCGTTATCTGATTCCTACTGCTTCTCATCGTTTGGTTGATGCTTGTTCGTCATCATTTCCGAGCGGATGGATTTCCTTTCACTCATTCTGATGATCCTTAATGGGCGTGATGTCATAGCTAACACTTCCTGTAGTATTTTGAAGCAAAGAAGATGACAGACCAACAAGTTGCGATTTTTATGGAAGAGCGAAAGTGGTCTTATCGAGGTTTGTCTTGTCGCCCCTCTCCTCTTTGCCTTGAGACTTTATTTACTGATACTCGGTTACGAAATAGCATTCGGCTTCATCGCAGCCCTTCTTGAAGGCCTCCCCCTCGTCGGACCCGTCTTTACCATCTCGAACCGGGTCGGCGCTGCCATGTGGGCTTTTGATCTTGAGAAGAGGCAGCATTGGGTTGCGGAACGGAGGGCGAGGGGTGAGACTCTCTTTTCTGGGCGTAGGTAGACAGCAGTGAAGTCCAGGGCGCGGAAGATGGCGGGGCCAAAGACTACACAAATCAAATCAAATCAACGCAACCTCATTTCCTTCAAGTTCCCCGCGTTCTAATTACATCATTCAAGATTTTTTTCCCGCATTTGGGCTCTAGAATGAACCTAAAGGTATTGTCGTGCTAAGTATAAAAGAGAACGGAACAGAAAAAGGCAGTTGTCGGTATTCGTATGTAATGCTGGGGAGTCGAACCCATTCTTGCCACCACTTCGCTTCTTGTTCAGCTTTACGTATATGCTTGTCGAGCGATGAGAGCTGGCCGAGCTACCAATAAGCAAGCAAGACATGCTCGTCACGTATGGAGCCTTGCCCATACCTGTGTGCAATGTACCACCACTCTAGACGTCTATTCAATCATCCGAGCAGTGGTTCCTACCCATCCAGTGGAACTACGTCATAATTTATTCAATCCAAAATCTAGAAGCTACTTACCATGGTGCGGAATGACTCGTAAAAAGAAAAACGTTAGATAGCTTCCACAACGTATATATTTTGGATTACAACTACATTACCTCGATTGCTTGTCCCGGCTCAGAAACAAAAAGCATGTGCAAGGATTTCCTATATCGTCCTCGGGATTCGAACCCGCCTTGCCTTCTCTCAACCGACCCTCTACGTTGGCTGGGGTTTGCACATACATACCGATGAGCAAGCCAGACGCACATCTGAGCCCTAAAGCCTCCCCCTTAGTATAAGAGAGTGGTGGAAGATTGATCTCGGAAAGAGCGTCGGCTTGCGGAACCGAGGGCGAGGGTGAGGCGCGAAGGCATATTTTCGGGGCGTAGAGAGAACCATGAGGTTCAGGGCATAAGTAAGACGAGGGACCTTGGTGAAGGGAGTATCAGGTCAGAGGATCGCGTCACAAGTCGAAAGTGGCTCTGGAAGCACGTAGGAGAGGGTGGATGGATTTGGGACTACCAAGGGCGATGAGGTGGAGATGGGTGCCCAAAGGAAAGGAGAATATAAACGACTCTAGGGCTCTTAACAACATATCAAATAAAATAAAATATTGAATACAAGTTCGTCTCACTTAAATAACAGATGATGCGTATGGAAAGAGTGGAGCGGAAGTGATGACCACAAGCGGACTGCCTATCGAATAATAAATCGTCCCAAGCTTCCTAGGTATCAACTGCAGGAGGAGATGGATAAGGAGAGTACACGGGGCCTTACCGGATGTCCGCCCACTAGTGATAACCAGTATATGATAGTGGATCGGACATCCCCTTTACGTGGCTTGCAACACCTCATACCACCACCTACCGATCGTCAGCGGAAGCCAGTCTTCGCTGCACCGTCCATTCAGTAAAAGCCAGCGGCTGCCGCCAAAACTTGGCAAAGGGCGTTCGACTTTTCCGCTTCGGGGGTAATCCTGGGCAGCGCAGGCTTTCCACCTCTAGACGAAGGTCGGCGATCTCCTGGTCGCGCTGCTCTAGGTCTATCTGATAGCATACTTTCTCCGAGCGAAGGTCTTGGGCTTCACTCTCCATAGAGGCGACGATGTCGTCCATTTCGATGGAAAATCGTAACTTGAATTCGTCTGCAGCGGCAACAGTGTTGTCCAAAGCCGAGGTGGCCTCCTTCAACTGACCCTTCAACTCCCTGTTCTGGGACTCAAGAGCTTGGTTATCAGATCTGACCATGTGCAGCTCCTGTCCGACCAGCTGAGATGCCAAGAGGATCTCGTTGTACTCGGCCTCCAAAGCGTCGTACAGAAAGCTGAGCTTTTCATTCGACTCCTTCGTCCTCGTGACCTCTTCCTGGCTGCTCTTGAGGTTGGCTTCGCTCTTCGCGTAGAGCTGTTGAGTGATATCGAGCTCCTTCTGGGTTTGGGCGTAGGCCAGCTTCGCCTGCTTGAGTTCCTCCCCTTGGCTTGCAAAGAGCGATTGAAGGCGCTGTGTTTCACGATGATACGTGTGAGTGAAGTAGGTGAGGGAGGCCCAGAACCCTTGAAACTGGGCGGTATTGCTGGAGCGCAAGGCCCTGCACTCTTCGGCCAAATCATTGCGCTCCTTGCGCAGTCTGGCAACGGTCTGGTTGAGTTCGTCGATGCGCTGCTGATCGATCTGTCGCAGTTTCTCGTTGGCCTCACGAAGCTTGATAACTTCGTGCTGGAGGCCTCCAAACTCTGACTGGTGGCGGGAAACAAGTGCGTCCAGCTCTTCCTTGGTTGCGATCTACGTTCAAAATGTTAGATTGGAGGCAGAGGCCGAAAAGAGGCTGGGAGTGCATACCTGGGCGCGATACTCTTCCCATCGACTAAGCTTCATTCGCGTCTCTTCACCGTCCTTCTCCCAGCCGTTCAGCCTTGCCTGCGTTCTTTCCACCTCCCGCTTGAGCCGCTCGAATTCTTCAAGCAGAGAGGATCCAGCAGCCGTATCGGCGATAGCTTTTCCATTTGCCATCTCCTTCTGCATCTCGACGTAGACGGGGTCGAGGTCGAGAAGGTAATCGACGATCTCCTTGGGTGTCAAGAAGGCAGGATCGTGCGGCTTCTTGCCTGGTGTAAAGTGACAAGAACGAACAAACTTGGCCCCGCCAACAGATAGCTCCTTGAGAAGGCCATCTTGGGTTATGAGATCATGCTCCCTTTGAATACCGTCGCTCTGGTCGGATAGCTGATCCCAGAACGAAGTGGCAACAACAACGTTTTTCATGGATTCTGTACCGCACAGCTTTTTGAACAGCGTCATGTTCCTTCGTTGCGTTTGCCAGTCGACCTTGGCCCCATTGATATCATGCAGGAAGATGATACCAGAGAACTTCTGGTTCGCGTCATATCTGGTTAAAACGTGAGCTTCTGAAGGGATTGTCTGAAGAAAATAGCATACTGTTTCTTGAGGAAGGCGCCAATCATTTGGAGGATCTTGAGGTCAGAGTTGGTGCCCTCGGTTCGGTATTCATTGAAGCCGGGGGTATCGACAATCCGAACCTCCATCCCACTTTCGTGAAAGTGGACATATTCAGCTACTTCGGCCGTGGACGATTCCAGCCCGTCCGACACAGTAGCCTCGGGTTTGCCTAGGATGGCGTTGACGAACTGTCGGAAGATGTTAATTAACGCCAGGAAACATCATTCAGGGACGACGAACAGAGGATTTTCCAGATCCAGTGGATCCCATGACGCTGTGATGGGAGGTGATTAGCGCCCGCATGAGATCATCACTCAGAGGACGTACGCGATAAGGCCTTTTGGCTTCGGTGTAGAAGACATGTTGCGAGGTGAGGCAAGAGGGGGGTAACAATGATGGACTATGGCATATGCGTTTCGAGGGACGAAGAGCTATTTGTACCTGTCTGGAGCCCTCCCGGTTCTTCCCTACCCTTTGTTAGGGAAACACAACGCGGCTACGACATGCCTTTGAGCGCGTATGGGATCTCCACGAGTCCCCAACGGAGTTCTCATGACCAACGGGGTCTGAAGAAACTGTACGACCCTCTCGGGTTCTGTGTGAGCCCAGCCTGACCAAACCAGGAATCGAGTCCACCTCGTGCGCTACAAGATGCACTCGCTGTCCTGCCAGGGTGCGCGTTCAGCGCACGCCATGTGGGAGCACGAGGATGCGAGCCAAGTGCCGGGTTCTTGGACGACCTCTTGCTCCACGGTTGGGCCAGATTATTGCCTTGTAGAGGTTTTTGCAGGTCATCATGAGGTGATGAGGCGACGACACGCTTAAGCCAGGGCGAGGGGTTTTTGATGCTTATCGTTGATTATGTCAGGCCAGGGGCTTACCACGTCCTCCACCTATTAGTATGGTTTAGGAAGCATACACTATGGCGTTTCAAGCGGAATACGCCCAAAGTAATTGGCCATCAGCGCTCAGCTGACGTAATGTAATACACTCTCTTAACGCGGACGAAAACTGAGCATGATTTTACTGCTTTGAACTTGCGTTTCAGCTTTAGAAGCACCAAATCACAGTGATAATACCATGTGGCACGTTTTACATGATGTCATTTTTATATCCCTTGAAAGAATGGAAGTAGACCGTGGGGACAGCGCCGCTAAGCGCGCGCTTATTTCATGATGTCGCCTTTGAACCACCTACACTGTGCTTGCCCATGTCTTGTCAATGTGCCATACCATTAATAACTTTATCCACCGGAAAAATGAATGTTTCTGGTGTACCCGTGCACACTGTAAGAATAAAAATAAAAAATCCACTCGCAATCCACGATCGCCTTCCCTCGGCGTCGAACCCTGTATTGTGCTGAGGTCTGGGCAAAGCTCCCAATAAGAAAACGGGGCGTGCGTTTCAGGCTTACAGGGCCCTTCCAGAAGAGTGGAAACGTAGGTATAGATCTACGTATGCTCGGTGGCGTCGCATCCATGTCAGTGTCTTTGAGCTGCGGCATGGTTTGGCGTGTGATCCATTTCGACCCTGCTCAAGGGTAAACGCCTCGCCTCCGGCTCAAAACGAAATGTATTTGCACGTGCTTACGGTGTTGAGATGCAGAAAACAATGCACAACATTCTACAGCAGTTTCTGTTGATCTTGAGAATTGATCGGAATCGCGTCTGTGCCTTCGTTATACATCAGCACAAAAGCACGGTCCAGACCAGCCAATGTGAGCCTCAGTCTGACTTACCTGCATACGTCGGGGGCTACCTGACAGGTCAGTCCGACCAGCAAACACTTTTTGGCCCGAGCATTATCAGTCTGGCGAGCCCCGTCAGACAGACGAGCTCAGACCAATGCTGGTAACACTTAGATTGGCCCTGGCGACACTCAGATCAGGACGTTGCCGGCCAATACTCTACCTCACATACAGACTATGGTTTTTCGGGCAAAACCAATGTATTAAACCAGTTATATAACAAGCAATCCCACGGCTAGCGCTACAAGAGAGGGTATGCGTCCTGCGCCAGCACCGCCAGATGGTCCAACGACGAAACTCAAATCTTCGATGCTCGATGCCCCCCAAAGAGGAAACGAAAGCAATTTGGGACAATCAGATACTTTCCCGGATGTGAGCAGAGTTACTCACGGTCTTCCTCGAAGAACTGCCGCTGTGGAACACCGATCCCCTTTCTCGACTCCTCCTTGCTTGCAATCTCCGGAAAACGAATATCGCCTTGCGCGGATTGGTCCTACTTAGAAGCTTAAATTGCGCGATTTGAGACATTTCAGCCATGGTGGGCACAACGCTCACCTCCGGAAGCGGCCTCTCGCTTCCGCTTGGTGAGTGAAGTAATGGTTTGAGCTGTCGAAGAAAGGACTGCCGCCATTGCCGCCGTTGTCGTTGTCGAGGCTGCTATCGCCGCCACTGTCGTGCACCACAGGGGGAAGCAGGCGAAGAGGAGGATGGGTGGATGGTGGTGGTGGTAGAGAGGGTCTATAGGTTCGAAGTTCCGCGGGACAAGATGCGCGTCGGAGTTTAAACTGTAAGGCATTTGCCGAGCGCCGTTGAAATGGCATTGCCAGAGCAACTACATCGCCGTGTAGGGCCATCTCAGTAGCAAAATTAAGAGAATTCGACGCTTTTAGTTATTAATTATACTAATATACCCAATTACTGACGTTCCTCAGTCAGGTGAGCGTCAGATTTGACTTTGTCGATCAGATTAAGGTCACGTCTGAGAAAACCATTCAGATATCGCTCAGGTCTGAAAGACTCAGACAGATGAAATAAGGGCCAATGCCTACCGGAGTGACTCGTGAAGCTCTAGATCTGTCTGTGACCTGGCTGTCCTCCGCCTCCTCAGACTACTAACTGTCTGAAATCTACTTCTCGGGCACTTTCCTTTCGGATCTGCCCCTGTATACCCCTCAACAGCTAGGGCATTACCATCCCGTCATTATCTGATCAGGTCAGGCTGGTCTGATCCCTGCTTTTTTTGCCGATGCCAGGTGCAAATGATGGTTTAGACCGTTCACCAGTCTCTTGGCGTGGTTTTGCATGTTTCTTGGTGTCTCTGTCTATCACCTTCCCAGCGTCGATCCCAAGTTGCTCGTCCATTGCACGTCTTTCCATCGCGAATTCAGAACCTACATTCCGAACATGATGTCGAGTGAGCCGTAAAAAGGAAGTTGTTAGTTAATGGCCACCAAAGCATAATCTTTTTGTGTCGCTTGCCTCTGCTCAGGAAAAATTGTCTTGCATCGGGAGCGCATGTCGTCTTCGGGAGTCGAACCCGGCTTGCCTGCTCTCAACCTGTTCTCAAGGTTTAACTACCCGAGGTTCGTGCCATCTTCTGCATATGCCACATGCATACCGATGAGCAAGGCAGACGCACATATAAGCCGTAGAGCGTCGCCTACAAGAAAGTGGTGGTACTTGCAGAACGGAGACTATGAGCGAGAGTGTCTTTGATGTGCCTAGGCAAGGAGAGCGGTGAGTTTTCACTACTAGGGAAGGGGCGTCGGCGAAGGGAGAATCGGGCGAGATAAGCCAGTTGCCGATGATTCTGGAAGCACGCAGGAGATGAAGGAGGGATTTGAGACTACCAAGGTCAATGGGTGGAGATGGCCGCGTAAAGGAAAGTAAATCGAAACGGCTCTATGGCTCTTAGAAATAAACAGATTAAATACAATGTTAAATACAATTTCATCTCGCTCAAGTACCATATCATATGCATGGCAAGGGAATCCCGGAAAGAGTCTCTGGCATATATGATGGGAATGGGAATGCGTATCGGACGATGGCTTGTTCCAAGCTTCCTAGGTCATATAGTGGGCGAACATCCGGTGAAGCCCAGTGTACTCGTCTTTTCCATCTCCTTTCGGTGCCTTTCACCACCTTTCACCACCACCCACCATACGTCGACGGATGCCGGGGTTCGCTACGTCCGCCATCCAGCGAAAGCCAGTGGCTTCTGCCAAAACTTGGCGAAGGGCGTCCGACTTTCCCGCCCTGGGGTTAATCCTTGGCCGCAGATTCTCCACCTCTAGACGAAGGTCGGCGATCTCCTGGTCGCGTTGCTCTAGGTCTACTTGATAGCATACTTTCTCCGCACGAAGAGCTTGGGCTTCACTCTCCATAGAGGCGATGATGTCGTCCATTTCGATGGAAAATCGTAATTTGAACTTGTCTGCGGCGGCAGCGGTGCTGTCCAAAGCCGAGGTGGCCTCCTTCAACTGACGCCTCATCTCCCTGTTCTGGGACTCGAGAGCTTGCTTATCGGATTTGACCTTGTGTAGCTCCTGACCAACCCGCTGGGATGCCACGAAGATCTCGTTGTGCCCGGCCTCCAAAGCGTCGTACAGACAGCTGAGCTTTTCATTCGACTCCTTCGTCCTCGTGACCTCTTCCTGGCTGCTCTTGAGGTTGGCTTCGCTCTTCGCGTAGAGCTGTAGGGTGATCTCGAGCTCCTTCTGGGTTTGGGCGTAGGCCAGCTTCGCCTGCTTGAGTTCCTCCCCTTGGCTTGCAAAGAGCGACTGAAGACGCTCTGTTTCACGATGATACGTGTGGGTGATGTCGGTGAGGGAGGCACGAAACCCTTGGAACTGGTCGGTATTGCCGGAGCGCAAGGCCCTGCACTCTTCGGCCAGATCATTCCGCTCCTTGCGCAGTCTGGCAACGGTCCGGTTGAGTTCTTCGATACGCTGCTGATCGATCTGTCGCAGTTTCTCGTTGGCCTCACGAAGCTTGATAACTTCGTGCTGGAGACCTCCAAACTCTGTCTGGTGGCGGGAAACAAGTGCGTCTAGCTCTTCCTTGGTTGCGATCTACGTTCAAAGTGTTAGATTGGAGGCAGAGGCCGAAAGCAGGCTGGGAGTGCATACCTGGGCACGATACTCTTCCCATCGACTAAGCTTCATTCGCATCTCTTCACCGTCCTTCTCCCAGCCGTTCAGCCTTGCCTGCGTTCTTTCCACCTCCCGCTTGAGCTCCTCTCGATGACTGCGATTAACGTCGTCTGCGCTTCTAATGGATTCGACTTCCTTGCTCATCGTTTCTAACGATGCGCGTGTTTCCCGCTTGAGCCGCTCAAATTCCTCAAGCAGAGAGGATCCAGCGGCCGTATCGGCGATAGCTTTGCCATTTGCCATCTCCTTCTGCATCTCGACATAGACGGGGTCGAGTGAGAGGAGGTAATCAACAATCTCCTTGGGTGTCGGGAAGGCAGCATCGTGCAGCTGCTTGCCTGGCATGAAGTGGCCAGAACGAAAAAACTTGGCACCACCAAGATAGAGCTCCTTGAGAAGGCCATCTTGGGTGATGAGATCGTGCTCCCGTTGAATACCGTCGCTCTGATCGGATAGCTGATCCCAGAATGAAGTGACAACAACAACGTTTTTCATGGATTCGGTTCCACAGAGCTTTTTGAACAGCGTCATTGTCCTTCGCTGCGTGTGCCAGTCGACCTTTGCCGCGTTGATATTGTGCAGGAAGATGATACCAGAGAACTTCTGGTTCGCGTCATATCTGGTTAAAACGTGAGCTTCTGAAGGGATTGTCTGAAGAAAATAGCATACTGTTTCTTGAGGAAGGCGCCAATCATTTGGAGGATCTTGAGGTCAGAGTTGGTGCCCTCGGTTCGGTATTCATTGAAGCCGGGGGTATCGACAATCCGAACCTCCATCCCACTTTCGTGAAAGTGGACATATTCAGCTACTTCGGCCGTGGACGATTCCAGCCCGTCCGACACAGTAGCCTCGGGTTTGCCTAGGATGGCGTTGACGAACTGTCGGAAGATGTTAATTAACGCCAGGAAACATCATTCAGGGACGACGAACAGAGGATTTTCCAGATCCAGTGGATCCCATGACGCTGTGATGGGAGGTGATTAGCGCCCGCATGAGATCATCACTCAGAGGACGTACGCGATAAGGCCTTTTGGCTTCGGTGTAGAAGACATGTTGCGAGGTGAGGAAAGAGGGGGGTATCAATGACAGACGAGAAGTTTCGAGTGACGAAGAGCCATTTGTACCTCTCTGGAACCTTCCCGGTTCTTCCCTACCCTTTGTTAGCGAAACACAACGTGGTTACGACGTGCCTTTGAGCACGTATGCGATCTTCACGAGTTCCCAACGGAGTTCTCATGACCAACGGTGTCTGAAGAAAGCGTACGACCCTCTCGGGTTTTGAGTGAGCCCAGCCTGACCAAACCAGGAATCGAGTCCACCCCGTGCGGTATAAGACGCCCTCGCTGTCCTGCCAGGGTGCGTGTTCAGCGCACACCATGTGGGAGCACGAGGATGCGAGCCAAGTGCCGGGTTCTTGGACCACCTCCTGCTCCACGGTTGGGCCAGATTATTGCCTTGTAGAGGTATTTGCAGGTCATCATGAGGTGATGAGGCGACGACACACTTAAGCCAGGGCAAGGGGTCTTGATGCTTATCGTTGATTATGTTAGGCCAGGGGTTTGCCACGCCCTCCACCTATTAGTATAATTTAGGAAGCATTCACCGTAGCGTTTCAAGCGGAACTCGCCCAAAGTAATTGGCCATCAGCGCTCAGCTTACGTAATGCAATACACTCTCTGTGAACGCGGACGAAAACTGAGCATGATTTTACTGCTTTGAACGTGCGTTTCAGCTTTAGAAGCACCAGCTGACCGTGATAATACCATGCGGCACGTTTCCGATGATATCATTTTGTACCGCTTGGAAGAATGGAAGCAGACCGTGGAGACAGCGTCGCTAAGCGCGCGCTTATTTCATGATGTCACCTTTGAACCACCTCCGCCGTGCTTGTTCATGACTTGTCAACGTTCCATACTATTAACAGCTTAATGCAGCCATTTAACTGGAAATATAAACTTTCTTGCCTACCGGTGCCCACTGTAAAAGCCACTTCGAGATCGCTGTTCGTCATTGCCTTCCCAGGGAGTCGAACCCATCTTGCTAGTTCTCAGGTACTTGTTTGGAGTTTACATCTGTGCTATTTTGCAATTAGAACTGGGAAAACCTACCAATGAACAAGCTGGGCGTGCGTTTCAGGCTCGGAGGGTCCCTAAACTAGGCATGCACGGACCATAGCGTGAGGCATGCTCCTAGCATGCTCGTTCACATTAATCTCATTGATACCGCCTGCGTTGGTGCGCGTTCCTTCTCAATATCCCTCAAGCGTAAACCGCAAGGTTTTTTATGAAGCGAGAGCTTATAGGATTCATGAAAAGAACATGTCACATAGACAAGAACAGCATTGTCTCGTTAACACGCCTCACTCGTCCTTGCCTGCGTCTATCTCAGAATATAACATATTTTAAGATGAACTTGCGGGCTTGCGATGCGAAACAAAATACAGTTACTCCGCCACATTATTGTCGCCCTCGGGAGTCGAACCCGGCTTGCCTGCTCTCAAACTGTTGTTCAAGGATTCCCTGTGAGTGAGAGGTGGGCTAGCTACTGCATTTGCAAAGTATTGATGAGGCAAACTGGACGTACATCTCAGGCGTCGCGGAACCTCGCACCTTCTAGAGTGGCGAAGCGGGATTCCGAATCCTCTGGACCCTTCGCCTCCACTATACGCCTTGTCAATGACTCTCCCCTCGGGTGTCAAATTCGAATCAGTATTAATTATGATTGTCAATCTGTCTATCTATGAGCAAGTCAATGGATGAGTAAAGTAAGCAGCGGGAGTGAATGAATGGATGAATGTATGGATGCGTGGGTGAGTGGTATCATAGATGCAAAGAAAAAGCGTCCAGCCATCTCAACTTCTGTTGAAACAGGGCGAGAACGAGTGAGCATGTATGCTGGTATCAGAAATTTGGCTGTATACAAGACAGTCCATGAATCGAAAGCGAGCAGCGAAATCGAGACTTGAAGGATATCCCACGGACGTCCTACCGACTATCGTCCGTCCCGTATCCTCCACCAGCCTTCTGCAACACCGGTAGGTTGAGATTCGACCTTGACTTTTCGAGGACGCGGCCGGCGACGTCTGCGCCGTACTGGTCTTCGAGTTGTCTGCGGAATGACATGATTAGCTTGATTCTCGAGTAACGCCAAGGGAAGGATAAGGTGACGAGCAAAGCCAAGGATGACAAGAAACGCAGAGTAAGCCAAGGTTGAGAGCGTGCAAGGCATCACCAAACCAAGCCTATAGAACCGAACAAGGCCAACGAAGCGGCCAAGGCGACACGATCGTGACACAAGCGAAAGAGAGAAGGAAAGAGAGAAAGCGACGTACGCAGCATACTGATCCATAATAACTGCCATCGAATCCGAATTGAGTCAATACGCCGCAGGCATCATACCCTTTCCAAACCTATACGTGACATGGTTGCTGCACAACAGCGCGGTGATCATCACCAATATCTGAGCGGGTACGATCGCGAACGCGAAGCGCCAGATGATACCCGGGAAGCTGTAAAGGTATATCTCAATAAAATACAAGGAAAGAAAGGGAAGAAGGAAGAATATACGCACTGATTCTGGTAATCCATATACGCCTTTTTACACCCCGGCAACACACTCCTCGAATAACACGTCTCACTAACCGTAGCCTCCAAAAACGGGCTAAAATACCCACAACACCTCAAATAATTCTGAATCCTCATCCTCGCCACACCATTCAAATCCCTACTCCACTGTGCATTCACTTTGCCTTCCAAATTATACGCTTGTTTGCGATAGGCAATGTACCCTGGGGAAACGATAAAGATGAATGTGATCCGGGTGAGGAGACAGTAGATGGAGAGGAAGAGGCGGTTGTTGAGGAGGATACCGGCCCAGTCGAGGAGAGAGGTGAGCAGGCCGAGGATGCAGGCGACGGTGCCGAGGGAGAGCTCGGTTGTGTTTCCTAGACGGATGATTTCGGAGCCTTCGAAGACGTTGAACCAGGTCAGGAGGGTGTCGATCATTGAGCCGATCGAGTATTGCCTTGTAGAGGTATTTGCAGGACATCATGGGGTGATGAGGCGAGGACACGCTTCAGCCAGGGCAAGGGGTCTTGATGCTTATCGTTGATTATGTCAGGCCAAGGGTTTGACACGTCCTCCACCTAATAGTATCATTTTTAGGAAGTATACACCATGGCGTTTCAAACGGAATGCGCCCAAAGTAATTGGCCATCACTGAGCGCTCAGCTTACGTAATGTAATACACACTCTCTGAACGCGGACTCAAACTGAGCATGATTTTACTGCTTTGGATGTGCGTTTCAGCTTTCGAAGCCCAGCTGACAATGATCACATCATGAGGCACGTTTTGGATGATATCATTTTGTATTGCTTGAAAGCATGGAAGGAGGCCGTGGGGACAGCGGCGCTAAGCGCGCGCTTATCAGTTGTTTCCCTCCAGCCGATTCCAAGCTTCAAGCATTACCAGTACTCATCACTCTTTGGGAGTTACCAGGGTATTCTCACACCATCTTTAATGATCTTGTCCTCTGGTGTTGAAGAAATGCTTGCATTTCCCGAACTGTCATTTGCCATTGCAACTTTATACCGTTTGCGTTGCTCAAGTCCCGTGACCAGGAACATGGTGTTGACTCAAAAGGTATCCATGCATATATATATAGGGGAAAAAACCATACGAACCAATGCAAACAGCCCTTGGGAATCGAACCCAACTTGCCCACTCTTACATTTCCTTTAGGCTTTTACGTACCTTCTCGCTCACGGGAGGGCTAGCTACCAATGAGAGAAACCGACATGATTATGACTGACAAAGCCTCGCCCTTAGTGACTGGGCTGCGAGGGTACACCACGATTTTCCTTCAATCCCTCCCTAGAGAGGCAGTGACGGCAAGGATCGAGAGTGTTGTGTGTTACGTCTGGGCGAATCGCATAGCACACTGTATTTACTCGTGGACTTGCCAAGGTTCCAGCAGATCCACAGCTTGGTTTCACCATTGACCTGGGAAAAAAAAAAAAGGTATCTGGCGTACCCCTTCCCACTGAAAAAAACTTTTCGATGTTGCTGTTCATTATCGTCTTTCATGGGAGTCGAACCCTGCTCGCCAGCTCTCGGGATCGTGCTACTAGTTCAGAGTTTAAGCCTGCGCTGTCCTGCGATGAGAGCTGAGCGCTGAGCGTCTCCCAATTGAGGAAATTCAGGCTGGGTGTGGGTTTCATGCCTTTTCAAGCAGAGTGGCCAAGCGGGTATCATGCCAGCGAATCTCGGCTCGACCATAGCCTTAGACATCCCCTTTCGTACTATTCATTTCAGCGCCTTTGATACTGCATACTTTGGTGTCTATTACTTCTCGACCTTGCTCAAGGGTAAACCACAAGCTTTATAACGAAGTGACAGCTCGTAGGACTCGTGAAAAGAAACATATCAGATAGGCTGGCTCAATTCTACCTCGCTGACTCGCCTCGCTTGCCCTAGCCTGCTGGTGGCTCAGAATAGAATGATCCTATATGCACTTATGGCATTGCAATTCAAAACAAATGAAGTGACCTAGCCACTGTGTCACACCACATGTCGTCTACGGGAGTCGAACCCGGCTTGCCTGCGTTCTTTCTTTTCTTTTTGGAAGGCTTCACTCCGTATGAGAGCTGGGCGAGCTACCACATACCAATGAGTTAGGTAGACGTCGTAACTCGGTACAGCGGCCAAGTAGGATTAGGAATGTTCTTTTTGACCAATTATCTTGGTCTTCAGTATGCCTTGTCCATGAGTACCCCCTCGGGTAAGAAGTTCGAATCAGTATTACATGGTAATTACGATTGTGAATCTGTCGATCTATGGGCGAGTCAATTAATGAGTAAAGTAAGCAGCGGGAGTGAATCAATGAATGGATGTATGGGCGAGTAAGTGGTATCATAGATGCGAAGAAAGAAAGAGTCCAAACGCCCTAGCGAAGGTGCACAAGAACGATCCGAAACACGAGATTCAGTATGCAGGTTATCAGGAGTTGGCTGTGTACACGACAGTCCATGAAAAACGCGAATGCAGTTGTATGAGATCGAGAGCTGTCAATAGCAATAACGAGGCGCGGATTCGATACTCGGAAGCCGGAGGGCACACGCCCTACCGACTATCATCGGTCCCGTAGCCTCCATTCTTCTGCAGCACCGGAAGGTTCAGATTCGATCGAGACTTTTCGAGTACGCGGTTGGCCACGTCGGCACCGTATTGGTCTGCGAGTTGTCTATGGGATGACGCGGTTAGCCAAGAGAAGGACAAGGTAACGAGCAAAAGCCAAGGATGACAAGAAACGCAGAGTAGGCCAAGGTTGAGAGCGTGCAAGGCATCACCAAACCAAGCCTATAGAACCGAACAAAGGCCAACGAAGCAGCCAGGACGACACAAGCCCCACAAACGAACGAACAAGAAATAGGGAAAGAGACGTACGCAGCATACTGATCCATGATAACCGCCATTGAATCTGGGTTGAGTCGATACGCCGCAGGCATCATACCCTTTCCAAACCTATACGTGACATGGTTGCTGCACAACAGCGCAGTGATCATGACCAATATCTGGGCGGGTACGATCGCAAATGCAAAGCGCCAGATGATACCCAGGAAGCTGTAAAGGGATATCTCAATCAGATATAAAGAAAAGAAGGGAAAAAAGAATATACGCACTGATTTTGGGAATCCATATACGCCTTTTTACACCCCGGCAGCACACTCCTCGAATAACACGTCTCACTAACCGTAGCCTCCACATACGGGCTAAAATACCCACAACACCTCAAATAATTCTGAATCCTCATCCTCGCCACACCATTCAAATCCCGACTCCACTGTGCATTTACCTTGCCTTCCAAATTATACGTTTGTTTGCGATAGGCAATGTACCCTGGGGAAACGATAAAGATGAAGGTGATCCAGGTGAGGAGACAGTAGATGGAGAGGAAGAGACGGTTGTTGAGGAGGATACCGGCCCAGCCGAGGAGGGAGGTGAGGAGGCCGAGGATGCAGGCGATGGTGCCGAGGGAGAGCTCGGTTGTGTTTCCTAGACGGATGATTTCGGACCCTTCGAAGACGTTGAACCAGGTTAGGAGGATGACGATCATTGAGCCGATCGAGTAGAGTGTAAGCTGTCATACTATCAGTATCCCATCCCCATCCCCTGAAACCGAGGAGGAAACTCACGAGGAGATTGGTGCAGAACAAAATCCACTTGAACCTCGTCCATCTCAGCGTCTTGCCTCCAATCCTATCTTCGCCAATCTTGAACGCAGCCAACCCTCCTCCCTGTTTCGGAATCTTCAACTCGTTCTTCCCCCCCTCTCCTCCCTTGCCTGCAGCAGCAGCAGCAGACATCCCACTCAGCCCATTCCCCACACTAATCCGACTCCCCCTCCGACTACTCAACTCGTTCCCAAACTTGCTCGGGATATAGTTGACCATCAGACTCAAGCCCGTGGACGAAGCGGGTGAGAGCAACGTTGGAGAGTTTCGACTGGCATCGGGGGATAAGCCATTGTAGGAGGGTGCGGCGGAGAGGGAGAGAGGAGGAGGAGGTTCGAGGAGCCCCGAGGCCGATGAAGAAGAGGCCGTGGTTTGGTAGTCGGCGAGCATGTGCCGGGTTGAGCCTGTGACAGAGTAGGTCGAGCCTGCCACCGATGTGCGTGGTGATCTGTGATAAAAGAGTGTGGTGGTGGAACGAGGAGGACGATGGCCAGGAGGAGGTCAGGCCGACGACGACGACGATGGTGGCAACGAGGAAGAAGGAAGATTGATGATGATGACGGGGATGGTAAAATGGTGCGATGATGTGCGATGACGTTGACGTGCGATGTCGGGCAGTCGACGACCAACGGGTACACCAGCGACGATGAACGACGGCCAACAACGAGAAAGGACGGTGAGGAACGACGACGATGACGGCCGTAAAGAGATAAAACGAGCGACGATGGGCGAGGGAAAAAGATGGGAAGGAAAGAAAACGTAAATAGTCAGCGGGCGATCCACGTCAGAAACTTTGCCAAGATCAACGATCAAAAAGACGTCAAAACGAAAATGAAAAGGGTGCGAAGGTCAACGTGCATGGGCACGCAGCGATGGCGACGAGAGAAAAGGGTAGGCAAGAAATACTAGCCATGAAAAGAGGAAGTGAAACTCACTGGTGGTGGTCCTGCGAGGACAACATTGACCCCCGAAACATAATTTATACACCCAGCGCCGGTCGAGCGTTGTACACCGTCCAATGATTCGAAGAGTCGAGTCGAGTTGAAATCAAAGTCAAATCCGAGAAAAAGTTGGGCTTAGGGGTAGGCGTCGCGTCGTTCAAGTCGAAGTCGTCGTGGTGGTCGTCGTCAAGAACCAACCCGTTTTGTATGTTGGTTCTGCGGGCGCGTGCACAAAAACCCCAAGACAAACCCAAGCGAATTGAAGAATAAAACCAAGCCCCAAGGACAAAGGACGAGCAACAAAAAAGAAAAAAGGGGAAAAATCGTCAGTAATCAAACATATACCCAAAGATAGATTGCAAATGGTAATGAGAGTGACGACATGGCAACGTAACCCCCTTTCTCAACGGGCGACTCGGAGGGGAGAGTTTCATGCATAAAGTTTAAACACCAACCCTCGAAGTAATGAAAAAAGAAAGGGAGGAAAGTAAGAGAGAAGGGACCCACCTCTGTTACGACTTCGAGTACTGCGGGAACGCGAGTACAACAATCGTAAGTCAAGTTCGAGGTTCGTTCGTTCGGTCTTTGAGCTTGTACGTCTTCTAGCCGAGTACCTTGGGTTTCAAGGCAGAGTCGAGTAGATAGTCGAGAGGTCGAGTTCAGAGTGAGTTTGGGAAAAGGATCTCAATAACAGGCTGAGGTCTAACTACGGTACAGGACCTCTATAAGTAGTAATAACTACGGTTGAGTCATCAAGAAGGTGATGCGGTAAGTATGGAATTCCGATACACGAGGATGTACTAATAACACGGAGGTCCGAAGAGAAAGGAGGATGGGACGAGTACGATAAGGACAGAGGGTTGGGAGATCGGAGGTGCGAGAGAGTCGGAGATAAGTATGAAAAGGAAAAAGATAGGGGTGGTTGTAACATTACCCCCTCGTTATGATTCGATGCTCTGCAGCGAACTTTACTTGTTGAACAAGGGGATGGGAGGAACGATCATGTGAAGGATGTCTGTCGAGTCAATCGACATTGTTGGATGGGTAGCCGTCGTTGGAGCCTGGGGTGAGTTCAGGCGTGTCGTCAGGAATGATGATGGGGTCAGATTTGGCGCCAGTAGAAGGTCCTGGAACGAGATGACGTTCAGGGCAGAAGTCGCTACTGTCGGTATGTCCGGGAGCCCAGAGGCTGCACGAACGGCAGAAGTAGTTGAAGTGATCGCATGCCCAATGTCCCCATTCCATGCAGCGCGAGCAGCGACTTCTCTTCCGAATTCGTTGCTCGTTCACATTAAGCTGTCGAACCATTGGTGGTGTTCCAAATGGAATGACCTCAACAGAACAGTCTCGAGGACCAGTAAGGGGAGTGGGATCTGGAACGGGGGGCTGCCCATCGTCAGACTCAGGGGTAGGAGATCGGCTGGGATTGAGGAAGTCCTCTTGGTCCTGGGCTTGCCACATGAGGTCCATCTCTCGGAGCGCGAGTCGTCCAAGGGGCATGTTGTCATTAAGTTCGTCTTCAAGTTGTTGTTGGAGGCGAAGGAGGTCTTTTTCGCGTCGAGCGATGGTGCCGACCACGTCTTGTAAGGTGCGAATGGCGTGTTCGGTCTCTTGTTTGATGGAGGAAAGGCG
Organism: Coprinopsis sp. MPI-PUGE-AT-0042; assembly: GCA_020736565.1. NCBI lineage: Eukaryota > Fungi > Basidiomycota > Agaricomycetes > Agaricales > Psathyrellaceae > Coprinopsis > Coprinopsis sp. MPI-PUGE-AT-0042. The sequence continues at coordinate 176,809 of JAHBOF010000087.1, forward strand.
GGAGGTGAATTGTCCTGCAAGTTCGTGTCGCTCCAGAACGTGCCGGACGTATCTGGCTGAGAGAGGGACTCGAGTGAGTCCTCGCAGCCGTTCTTGCTTGGGTCGAGCGGCGATGCGAAGTTCATCGAAGTAGGTGATGTCGTCGATAAGAGTTTGAGCTTGTTTTCTTTCTTCTTCGGTGTAAGCGGTGCGGAGAGTCCGGTTGAATGAGTATCGACGGGTTGGGGGCATAGAGAACTTGACGGTTTTAGAAGGAGGGATAGTGGTAAATGCAGAACGAAGCTCTGCAGAGAAAAGCGGGTTGTCGAGAATGGATTTTTTCTTTGTCGTAGCGTAAGGAGGCTTCGAGGACAGATTCGGGTCGGCCAGTGTAGATTCTGTGTTTGGTGTAATAGGAGGTGTAGTTGTAGAAGTCGGACATGTTGAACGGGGGTTCAAGGGGGAGGTACTTATAGTTGGTTTCTGGCTCGGTAAGCCGCGAGAAGTTCGGGAGAATTCTCCAGGTTCTTGGTGGGAAGCCATTTGTCTTCGGCATTGGAGTATCCTTTGAAGTGAACGAGATACTGATAGCCTCGTCCTCTTCTCCGATGAGATAGGATGTTCTCGACTTCGTATTCTTCTTCTCTGTCGATCACGTCGGGTGGTGGGTTGATGAAGGTAGGTCCATGAGCATCGGTTTCCTTATAGGGAGATAGGAGGGTGGCGTGGAATACATCGTGGATTTTCCACTGATCAGGAAGGTCGAGTTGGTAGGCTCTGGTCCCTACTTCTTTGGAGATGACGAAAGGTCCAAGTCGTTTCGGGGCGATCTTGTCGGAGGGATATGGAAGTTTAAGGTTGGTTGTTTCTAGCCAGACCTTCTGACCCTTCTTGAACGGGATCCAGTCTCGTTGCGAACGTTCGATCATCCGGTTACGAGCTAGTTCGTGGGCTGCCAGAGCTTCGGTTCGCGCGTGTGTCATGAATTTGATTCTTTCTTCATTGGTTGGGTAGTCGGTTCTGTCGAATGCTTCAGGTAATCCACAGGGTTTTACGCCCAAGATGAGTTCGAAGGGGGATACTGGTCGGTCTGCATGTGGTCGGGAGTTATGTGTGAACTCCAGGATGGGAATGGCCTGGTCCCAATCATCTGGATGGTTGGTGCAGTAGATCGATAAGTAAGCTTCGACTTCTTGATTGACGCGCTCGGTGGCTCCATCGGTCTGAGGATGATAGGCGGTGGAAAGGGCTGATTTAATTCCTAGAAGTTGGCAGAGATCCTGGAAGACTTTCGCTGCGAATTGTGGTCCTCGGTCGGAAATCATTTTGTCCCAGAGTCCGAACCGTGGAAAGAGACGTTTGAGAAGAATTTGTGCTGTTTCTTCGCTGGTGATCTTCTTCGTACAAGGTTCGAAAATTGCCCCCTTCGTAAGGCCATGGTCTACCACGACCATGAGGGCGTCATGTCCTTGCTCCGTTGTGGGCAAACCAGTGATAAAGTCGAGTGATATTTGGGAAAACAGTCGAGTGGATTTCGGTCCCGATAAAGGTACGAGTGTCGGTTTCGGGGGTCTTCGATTGATTTTGTATTGTTGACATTCGGCGCAGCCGTCGACGTAGGATTTGACGAATCGTTGCATTCCGGGCCACCAGTAGTTCTCCTTTACTGCTAGGAACGTTCCGAGCTCTCCGGGGTGTCCAATCGTGGGTGAGTCGTGATGAAGTTTGACGATAGTTCGTCGCAGATTGGGGTCGTTCGGAATATACGCTCGATTCTGGTAGAAGAGCATATTCTTTCCATTGACCGTTTCGACTGACCAGTCGGTAAGATCGTGTTTGAGTTCTGTTGGTCCTTCTTCTAGGAGTTGGTGGAGAGCATTTGTGGCGTCATCATCGTAGGCGGGAGAGTCGAGAATTCGGTCTCGGAGGTCAGTGTCGATGAGATTGACAAACAAGGAGTCTGGAAGCATGGTGACGAGTTCGGGCTCATCGTTATCTTGGCATAAATCTGGTCGACGTGACAGTGCGTCGGATTGGATCATCTTTGACCCCGGGAGGTGTTTGAGGTCGAAGTCGTACTCAGACAAGGTGAGGAACCAACGGGCCTGTCGAGGGCTAAGCTTCTGCGGGTTTCGGTAGTAGGTGAGGTTCTGGTGATCGGAGTAGACAATAGTCGTGAAAGGGGATCCTTGAATGTAGTGCCTCCATTCTACTAGAGCTCTGATGATGGCCAGCAGTTCTCGGTCGTAGATCTGATAATTCCTTTCTGCTTCTGAGAATGTCTTGGAGAAGAAGCATATAGGGTGTCGAGTGCCTTCTTCGTCAAGTTGGGTGAGAACGGCTCCAGAAGCATGCTTAGAGGCATCGGCTTCGATTTGACACCTCAGTCACCCTAGGCACAGACCTATAAGGTCCTTGAATTTTGCCCTTTTATTGGCCTAATAGGTACCCATGGAACGTTCCTGGCTGGAACCTTTGGAACACTCCTGCACTGTTCCTGTTCCATTCTGCCCTGTTTCTGTTCCATGTTCCATGTTCCCTGGGACTGTTCCTGCTATTAATATCTATGGAACACACTTATCTGTTCCATATTACCTAAGGGTGTCTGGGGTCTGTTCCAAAGTTTGGAACACTACTTTGCTACATTTTTTCTGCAGCTATTTCCTTAATACTATGCTGCTTCTGTGCTCCTTGTAACTATAAGTATACTACTACTGTTCATTACATCTTTTTAGCTACATTTGAAATATCATTTCTATATCTACTGTTTAAATCTACATTACTATTACACCCCACTATTTCCAATTGATTATTTGAGTAACAATGTCACTCATTCCAACTCTTAAATATTTGTTCTATGGCATTTATACCAGCTTTTCTGTATCCTTTATTCTTCTTTTTATCATTAGAAGGAAACAAGTAGCATACAGGTTAAGGGGCAAACCTTGTAGCTGAAATACTACTGATTTGACTATGGAATAGCTTTGCCTCTAGTTTGTGGAAATACATTCTAGCCACTTATGTGTAGTAAACAATAGTATACTACTGTCTTGAATACAGCAGAACAGTAAAGAAGTGTGGATAATATAGGGGAACACCATCAATGGAGTGTTCCAGCAATGACAAAACAGTACAGTAATCACATAATAGAATGATATTAAACAAGTGTTCCAAGGAAGGTGAAACAGTAGGACAATAGTGTTCCAGGGAAGGTAGATAGTGTTCCAAGGAAGGTGGAACAGTGGTAGAGGAGTGTTCCAAGAAAGGTGGAACAGTAGGATAATAGTGTTCCAAGGAAGGTGGAACAGTGGTAGAGGAGTGTTCCAAGAAAGGTGGAACAGTAGGATAATAGTGTTCCAAAGAAGGCGGAATAGTAGTAGAGAAGTGTTCCAATAGCATGGAACACATAAAAATAGATAAGAACTATGAATAGTTGTGTGTTATAAATAAGTGGTGAGTTATGTAAAAGACAAAGTTGGAACAGTGACATCATTTAGGTACTCTAATTGTTATTATCAAATGCAAATCAGGTACCATCAATGATGTCATTGATTGACACATTAATGTAGATCAGGTACATCACTTATTAATAGAATGAGGTCATTAATTAGCACTAATTAGTGACATCATTGATTGGCACTAATTAGTGAGTAATTAATGAGTGTTTAATTAATGATCTCATTAATCACTAATTAAGATAAGGTAGACCAAATTTTGTTCAGCCTATATCTACAGCATCTAAGCTCCGATTGGGATGATCTAACCAGTTTTGGAAAGGCCTCATTGAGCTCTTGCCAGCTGCACTCCTTGATTAGGTAATATCATTTTATGTACAATGTTATTTCCTGATTTCGGAGTTTGCACTACCAATATACAATGCAGCCAGATCAGCAGTAATCCTATGACATATACTCATTTCAATACTTCTAATATTCCTTTACAATCATTTTTAGTTGGTTTACACACCATTTTGGCTAACTGATCACAAGCATTCTGACTTATCACAGATACCAAATACGATCATTTTTATTGCATGATGTGTTGAATCTACTCGTTGTTTGGCGTTACCTGGGGCTGCAAGCTATACCAAATTGAAGCCCCAAACGAGCCCTTTCCAAAACATCTTGAATCTCACCAAACGGATAACAACTGACATATTTATTGAAGGAGTACTCAAATGTGCACACTTTGAACAAAGCATAACTGGCAATCTGTAGTTACACATTGTCATTTTCCAGTATTCCTTCAATAAATATGTCAGTTGTTATCCGTTTGGTGAGATTCAAGATGTTTTGGAAAGGGCTCGTTTGGGGCTTCAATTTGGTATAGCTTGCAGCCCCAGGTAACGCCAAACAACGAGTAGATTCAACACATCATGCAATAAAAATGATCGTATTTGGTATCTGTGATAAGTCAGAATGCTTGTGATCAGTTAGCCAAAATGGTGTGTAAACCAACTAAAAATGATTGTAAAGGAATATTAGAAGTATTGAAATGAGTATATGTCATAGGATTACTGCTGATCTGGCTGCATTGTATATTGGTAGTGCAAACTCCGAAATCAGGAAATAACATTGTACATAAAATGATATTACCTAATCAAGGAGTGCAGCTGGCAAGAGCTCAATGAGGCCTTTCCAAAACTGGTTAGATCATCCCAATCGGAGCTTAGATGCTGTAGATATAGGCTGAACAAAATTTGGTCTACCTTATCTTAATTAGTGATTAATGAGATCATTAATTAAACACTCATTAATTACTCACTAATTAGTGCCAATCAATGATGTCACTAATTAGTGCTAATTAATGACCTCATTCTATTAATAAGTGATGTACCTGATCTACATTAATGTGTCAATCAATGACATCATTGATGGTACCTGATTTGCATTTGATAATAACAATTAGAGTACCTAAATGATGTCACTGTTCCAACTTTGTCTTTTACATAACTCACCACTTATTTATAACACACAACTATTCATAGTTCTTATCTATTTTTATGTGTTCCATGCTATTGGAACACTTCTCTACTACTATTCCGCCTTCTTTGGAACACTATTATCCTACTGTTCCACCTTTCTTGGAACACTCCTCTACCACTGTTCCACCTTCCTTGGAACACTATTATCCTACTGTTCCACCTTTCTTGGAACACTCCTCTACCACTGTTCCACCTTCCTTGGAACACTATCTACCTTCCCTGGAACACTATTGTCCTACTGTTTCACCTTCCTTGGAACACTTGTTTAATATCATTCTATTATGTGATTACTGTACTGTTTTGTCATTGCTGGAACACTCCATTGATGGTGTTCCCCTATATTATCCACACTTCTTTACTGTTCTGCTGTATTCAAGACAGTAGTATACTATTGTTTACTACACATAAGTGGCTAGAATGTATTTCCACAAACTAGAGGCAAAGCTATTCCATAGTCAAATCAGTAGTATTTCAGCTACAAGGTTTGCCCCTTAACCTGTATGCTACTTGTTTCCTTCTAATGATAAAAAGAAGAATAAAGGATACAGAAAAGCTGGTATAAATGCCATAGAACAAATATTTAAGAGTTGGAATGAGTGACATTGTTACTCAAATAATCAATTGGAAATAGTGGGGTGTAATAGTAATGTAGATTTAAACAGTAGATATAGAAATGATATTTCAAATGTAGCTAAAAAGATGTAATGAACAGTAGTAGTATACTTATAGTTACAAGGAGCACAGAAGCAGCATAGTATTAAGGAAATAGCTGCAGAAAAAATGTAGCAAAGTAGTGTTCCAAACTTTGGAACAGACCCCAGACACCCTTAGGTAATATGGAACAGATAAGTGTGTTCCATAGATATTAATAGCAGGAACAGTCCCAGGGAACATGGAACATGGAACAGAAACAGGGCAGAATGGAACAGGAACAGTGCAGGAGTGTTCCAAAGGTTCCAGCCAGGAACGTTCCATGGGTACCTATTAGGCCAATAAAAGGGCAAAATTCAAGGACCTTATAGGTCTGTGCCTAGGGTGACTGAGGTGGATTTGAAACGGTTTGGTTGGGTCGGGCATTCGTAGGACTGGGTAAGAAGTGAACTTTTTCTTGAGGGTGTTGAAGGCTTCTTCGCATTCTTTGGTCCATTCATATTGTCTGTTGTGTCAAGTCAGGACGTGAAGAGGAGCAGCGATGGTGGAATAGTTTCGGATGAACTTTCGGTAGAAATTTCCAAACCCGAGGAATTGTAGGACTTGTCAAGGGGATTCTGGGTGTGGCCAGTTTGCGAGTCCTTCTACTTTGGTGGGGCACATCCTGAGTTCGTTGTGTCGAACGATGAGGCCTAGGAATTCGACTTCTTCCACTTCAAAGACACACTTCTCCAGGTTGAGTCCTAGACCATGTTTCTCGAGCTTGGCCATTACTCGAAGAGTGTTCTTGCGACATTCCTCTTTGGTGGCGCCATGAGGCATCATGTCGTCCATGTATCCTTCATTCTTGAGTGGTTCAGGGATCTGGTCATCTTCGTCCATGATGTCGTTCATCATGTTCTGGAAGGTGGCTGGGGAGTTTTTCATTCCGAAGAACATAACGGTGGGTTCGTAAAGTCCCCTAGGGGTTTTGAAGGCGGCCTTCCATTCGTCTCCTTCGCGAATTCGAACGTTGTTATAACCCTTTTGGATGTCCAGTTTGCTGAAGTATCTGGATCCTTGGAGTCGGTCGAGGAGTTGGTCAATGCGAGGGAGAGGGTAGGCGTTCGAGATGGTCCACTCGTTGAGATATCTGTAGTCCTGGCAAGGTCGAAGTTCTCCATTCTTCTTGGCGACAAAGAAGAAAGGTGATCCCATAGGGGATTGCGAGGGTCCGATTTGTCCTAACTTGAGGTTCTTGTCAAGGAATTCATCGAGTTGCTTCTGTTCGGCAGGAGAGAGGGAGTAGGTTTTAAAGACCTTTGGGGTGAATCCTTCCTTTAGGTCGATCGCATGGTCCCATGGTCGAGACGGGGGAAATTGGTCGGTGACTTGCTTCTCGAATAGGTGTCGATATTTCAGGTAGGGTTCAGGAAGGACTTCTTCAACGGTTTTCTTGACAGGTTGTTCAGCTTCTCGTTTCTGAGCTTCAAACAGTTGGGATGCGGTGATCTTGGCGTTGATCCAGACGGTGGGATGATCAAGTTCTTCTCCTTCCTCATCTTCTAAGACGCATAGGACAGGGATGTCCAGATAGTCCTCGTCGATCTTTTCCTCGGCCTTTGGTTCTTCTTGGGGAATGTCCAGTAAGGCATCTTCATAGATGTTTGTGATGGGAAGGTGGGTGGGGTCGTTTCTCCAAGTCAGGGTTCCTTCCTTCCAATCGATCAGAGGGTTGGAATCTCGGAGCCAGGGAAGTCCGAGGATGGTGGTCTGTTCTCCGAGTCCCGTCATGTATAGTCGTATTTCTTCCTCCCTTCCTTGAATGATTATTCGGGTTAACACGTATTCTTTGATGCTTCCTCGTTTGTTGAAGGTCCCATCTACGTTTCGGACGCGGATGGGTTGTGGCAGTTTGGTCGTCTTTAGTTGGTGCTTTCGCACAAAGTTCTGGTCGATAAATCGTCCTCCTGCAGCGCAGTCAATGAGTCCTTTGGTGTCAACCTGTTTTCTCTTGCAGTAGCGTGACGGGAATGTGCATGGTTCTGTTCGTCGTTTCGGCTACAAGGACAGAGTAAATTTCGAGGCACGGGGAGGCTAACGCTGACCTAGTCTCCCCTAGTGAAAATCCTTATCGTTCTCGTTCGAGTCTTCTTCGGCTTTGGCAATCTTAAATATTTCAGCTTCTTCTTCAGGAGTAAATTGGGCGAGGATGGATCGAATGTATCGGGCAGTGTCGGCGGGAGTTCCTTTGGTATAAGAATTGGTGGGGGTCGGTCCTTTGCCTTTCTTGGGGCAGTTCTTGCTGAGATGGCCGCGTTCCTTGCAGCGGAAGCAAGCTCCAGTGGCCAGAAGGCGGTTCTTCTCTTCAACGGACAGGGTGTCGATGTCCATGGCATCAGGGTCCTTCCTCTGGGTGGTCTGTTGATTGGTGGAGAGGGTCCTGAAACCGTTAGGACGAGAGGGCTGTCCTCGTCGACCCATTGCTCGAAGGATCTTGTTTCTGCGCCAGACATTGTCGTATTTGATGACGAGTTCGACCCATTTCTCAAAGTCGGTTGGCTCGTTAACGTCGAGGGAGATCTTGTCGACGAGGGCGGGGTTGAGGATGTCTTTGAGGTAGTCGATGGCGAGGCGTGGAGTGGTTTCGATGTCAAGACCGGCGAGGGAGGCTTGTTCACGGAAACGGGTGATGAGTTGTTCGGCAGACTCATCTGTCTTCTGCTTCATTCGGTGGAGGTTGAAAAGTGCTTCATCTTCTTCGTTCTGCCTCTTGAAGGAGGCGTCGAGTTGTTTGGTGAAATCGTCATAGGTTCCATATCCAGAGGTGGTCTTGCTCTGTCGGTTCTTTCGGAGGAAGTTGGTTCTCCAGGTTCGGGCTTCTCCTTCATCCATGAGGGAGAGGATGAAGGCGATCTTCTTCGAGTCGGTGTTGTACTTGTCTTCCAAGGCGAAGAAGAGTCCTACTGCATCGTTGAATGATTGGTAGGTGTTTCGGTTGCCGTTGAACCTCTTGGGGAGAGGTGCCTTTATGCTGTTCGTTTCGTTCGTTCGGGAATCAGTCGTTTGATTCTGTTGCTCAGCCATCTTGGGCTCGATGCGGGTTTGTTTGTTTGTTCGGGGTTCTTCTTCAATGTTCAGTCTTTCCAGGTGACTGGACAAGGTTCGTTCAATGGGTTCGGGGACTGGGATGACACCCAAGTCTTCGTCGTCGTCCTTCGGGTTCGATTCCTTATCAGAGGCTGATTCCTCTTGGTCGTAGTCGGTTTCTTCACAGAACTTGGAGTCTTTAAGGGCTTCTTCAGGTCGACTAAAGAGTTGGTGTCGACAGGGCTGCTCTGAACACGGTTGATAGGAGAGGGGTTTCTCGGAGGATGGACGATGGTAGTCTCTCTTCCAGTTGATGTGAAAGAGGTGCGGGAGTTGACTACAGTCCACAGGTGCCTCTTGAGGTCGTTCCGTGATGTTGGAGGAGTGGCTGCTCTTTGGATAAAGGCAGCGATGAAGGGAAGCCTGTTATTTTGTTACGACTTCGAGTACTGCGGGAACGCGAGTACAACAATCGTAAGTCAAGTTCGAGGTTCATTCGTTCGGTCTTTGAGCTTGTATGTCTTCTAGCCGAGTACCTTGGGTTTCAAGGCAGAGTCGAGTAGATAGTCGAGAGGTCGAGTTCAGAGTGAGTTTGGGAAAAGGATCTCAATAACAGGCTGAGGTCTAACTACGGTACAGGACCTCTATAAGTAGTAATAACTACGGTCGAGTCATCAAGAAGGTGATGCGGTAAGTATGGAATTCCGATACACGAGGATGTACTAATAACACGGAGGTCCGAAGAGAAAGGAGGATGGGACGAGTACGATAAGGACGGAGGGTTGGGAGATCGGAGGTGCGAGAGAGTCGGAGATAAGTATGAAAAGGAAAAAGATAGGGGTGGTTGTAACAACCTCTACTTCCCTCCACTCGATGTTGTCCACCTCCTTTGCTTCCTTCCGCACGAGGTTCTTCTCTACTCCCTTCTCGTGCATGATGTTGTCCTCCTTGGGCATCTTCGACTTGATACCGCCCCCGTTCTTCGGACTGTCCTCGCACATGTTCTCCTCGTTGATGTAGCTGCTGCTGTAAGGGTGCTCGTCCGGTCGGATCGAGGTACGTTGACCACATTCGTTGCATAGCTGATCTTTATAGATTCCTTCGTCCGTTATTTGTCGTCGTTGAGCTTGATCCTTGCGTTCGATCCCTGTTGGATGTCCAGGAGTCGCTCGATATCCTCGCTTCAACCTCCTTCGTGTCTCTTGAGAGTTGGTCGAAGATAAAAACGACTGAAGCTTCAAGCTGTTCGTTCCTGAATCTCGGTGGAAGTAAATTGAGGAAAAACAGGGGAGAGGGTGACCGCGATGAATGGTTCTTCCACGAGATGAAGGGATGAATGAAGGGACGAAGACCAAACAAACGAAGGAACGCGCACAAGAATCGCCTTGCTTTGTTTTCTCTACATTCATTATGTATTCAATACCCAGGACATCATCGGTTTAAGAAGCATGATCCAAGAACACTCGACAAGCCTCACTCAGCATTCATGGAGAATTGATCATCCTAGCATCCATGTGAGGTGTGACAGGGGCCAAGAATGCGGATTCGGCGAACTTCAAAGGCAACACCATCGCTCTCATTATCGCTGAACAGTATTGGCACGACTGTGATCCAATTGTTTCTGTGAGGGTTGAAAGCGGGTTTGATTCCCGATGGAGAACTGTATGTCGGTGTCTGATTGGTTTTTGTTTCTCAACTGCGTTGAGTGGTCTTATCTCTGAGAATTGAAGCACTGCCACCGACCGTTTGGCAGGGCGCTGATGGCGCGCGTGATGGGAGATCACTGGGCGGCTGATGTCGCTCGGAGGTCGCCGGCGGGCGCCTCTGCGCTTGCTCGTCGTCTGCTGGCAGCTCCCTCGTGCCCCTGGACTGGGGGAAATGATTCATTAGCCCAAAATTAGATGTAAACTACCATTGTGTGCGCCTATAAATCAAAAAATCGCCCTAAAACCAGCCAAAACCGCTCGGATGTGTGCTAGTAACAGAATTGGGCGAGGAACGAGGAGGAGAATGTGCTTTCTGGGGCACTCATTCGGGCGCTGAGCGTGTCGAATCTCGGGTCGGCATACTCCTAAATGCTTGAGCGCCGTTGGCAGGTCTGGGTCTTGTCACGTCCAAAGACCCACCGTTTCCCCGAGAACCGAACCGAGCACTCTATTTTTGTGTGCTAAGAGTAAGTAGCGGTAAGTACTTACTGATGGTAAATTTTGATTCAATTTTGATGAATTGAATCAAAAAATAAGAGATACATCACCCGATAGGTCCCAAGGGACCACCTCGGCAGATTTTCCCGAATTCTCAGCCAGTGCGCTCTGGGCGCTAAAAATGGCCCTCCCGGCTCACGAAATCTCGTTGAGGGGCGCGCTTCGCGCGCTCGCGAGCAGTTCCATGCATCCCGATGGCAATATCCATACGATTGACACAGTTTGGGCGGGTTTTTGTGCCTACTCCTCCTTGTACCTATCCCCCATTAAACCCCTCTGCAATTGCTTTATTATCTGTCTAGATACATATAAAGTACAATGAATTACTTCAATTATGGTCCTAACCTACTTGTTAAGGCTCTCTTGCATGCTAGAATCACACAATGCCAATGCCAGCGCCGCGAACACCATTTCAGGTTGGGCGCTTACCTGGGTCCTGCGCCCTCTGACAGCATCCCCACCGAAATTTACCGGCTGATGGTATATTTTCGGTCAATTCCGACGAGTACAGGGACTTATTATTTGTGCATAAAGCGGGGGTTGTTAGAGACGGTACCATGCACTTGAAGCAGTCATGATACCACTGTGAGTTTGACCAGCTGTTGGCTGTTATAGCGCTCTTGGCTCAACGGTATTCCTCCCAGCTCTCTTACAGTGTGTGGTTTAGCTTCCACGAGAAGCCAACACGGAATTGATGATAGGAGAAAAGCTGGAATTTGGGTTCGACTCCCATCGAGCACACTTGCATATGCGACATCAGTTCTTTTTTATGCTCCCGCAAATATTTTTTGAGCTCAATAGAAACACTATGTAGTATATAAATTTCATCGATCCCAAGTATTGAGAAGCGACCACGTTGGAATTCTTGTCGAAGCGCATGGTGGTGTGGCCGAGATCCATCATCCTCCACCAGCTTCTTACCAGGCGATGGCCTGACTGCCTTCTTCAACGTTTCACTACCACGTATCCCGCGAATTTACGCGATTTATTAGATTCCCATTTGCTCAGCGGTAGCAACTCCAGCTTGACCCCTGCAGAACAACACGTTGAAGACGTAAGCGAGGTTCAAACCTGAGATCGGGTTCAACCCCCGACACTGGAATGCCAAGTATCCACTATTTTTTTTTCTCGACTTGGCATTTATTTTCTGGCCCCTTGGGCACTTTAGTGTGAGATAAATTCATGGAGGTTTATGCTGGAAAATTGGTTCCAGGTTGGATGATCAGGGGCTCGGGCACACCTGATGCTCTAAGCGCGCGCCTAATCACGCTAGGTGTGTACGGCTACTGCGCGTGATACCGTATGCAATGGCGCTGGCAGAAGATCTCACGCTAAAATGCAAGGCACGTTCCGCTTTTCACTCTGACTCGAAGCGCCCAGCTATTTGTTTCTCTCCTCATTATTGACAACGTTCATGTGTATCCGAGCAGCAAGCACGAGTTGCCATATTCTGTTTGGCACTGTCCGCCTAGCGGTAAATGTGTTGATCGGGCTGAAGTTGGGTTCGACTCTTCCTAGCCGTGGACAACGATATGGTGGATTTTTGGCCCCGCAATATTTGCGGCGTTGTCAGGCAGTGACCTTATGATACGCAGGCCACGTAACCACACTTGCTTAGCTAGTTACTTCGCGAAGAGAGCCATATCGCTGTTGACCCCACTCATGAGTCGTTGAGCTTTTTGCCGCAATAGGTCCGGCTTCCCCATCGGTAGCTGGTCCAGCACTCAAAGCAAATGTCTATTAATGCGACAAGGAGTTGGATGCTGGGTTCGACTCCCAACGACATCCATTTGCTACTAGGATCTCGAAGCCTTTTTACATAATAGCGTTCCCTGCGAGCGACCCCATTTGTTCGAGGCTGAGAGCGACGTAGGCTCTACTCCGGCTTGGAGGAGTAGTGGAGGGAATATGTTAAATTCCAGGTTACCGGACAAGTCGTGAGGCACCTTTTTCTTTGTTTGCGAGTGCATCGTACGAAACCCGGGCCTAGGACCAGCCCATGCCAGCCCATGCCAACGCTATGCCAGCCATAAAAGGCATGCCAGATTTGCGAACGGCTGCCAGGCGGTGCCAGATCCCATCTTTGATCTGGGGCGCCTATCTGGCATGGCCTGGTATGACGGTTGCCAGGTAGGTATGTGGGGTACCAAGGCCATACCAGACTGTGCTTCGGGGTATGGCCTGTTCTCATCGGTCCTTCATCTGCTGTCCCCGCCACGCCCTAATATCAAGTAAATGGATAAAATTAATCAATTATAGTATATACAGTACAAGAACTACAGATTTTAGTCTAAATCGGAAGCGCAAACACGGTCAGCACGGTACCAACGCGCACAAGGCGCATAATAGGGAGCACCTCCATCAGAAAGCGGTCTCAGCGCACCGCCGTGACTGAGAATGTGATACCTATGTAGGCGTTAGCGCTATACGCAATCTCAAGAACTGTCGTTACTTACAGATCCACCTTAGGCGCTTGCTTCTTCCGGCCACTTGTTGAGCTGAAACCTAAAAAGTGCGATGAGTGTGAGGACAAAAAGGTCGCGACGCGACTTACGTGTAAGTAGAAATACATCCCTAGTATTTTGAGTAAAGGCGGGATGACTTTGGTCACGTAAATGGTGTGGACGACGACGAGCAGAGACGAAACAGACGCGTGATGATCGATGAGCAACTGTGGATAAAACGAGAAGGGGAAGACGTACATACAGTTTGCGAATGTTTTGAGTAAAGGCGGGTTGCCTCTCGTCGCTGAGGGACGGGGGCGGCGACGAGCATCTGGGCGGGGTCAGTGCAACAGGCCCAGCGAGTCGATAATGGAGGATACCGCTGGATCTTTACGAGATCGCCATTGAAATCGCGTTGGATGTTAGCGTTGTCATCGTCGTCGTCGTCGTCGTCGAGCAGCGGCGAGGAGGATGGCTGAAGAGAGGGAGGGACGTGGTGGGAGGGAAGAAAGATGTGAAGACGAAAAGACGCGTCGCGCGACTGGATTAAAGGATTTTCAAAGTCCGATGCCCTTGGCGCGCACGGCGTCACAGGGTTGGATAGCTGCACATAGACAGCGAGTCTCGATGCGGAATATTTCTAAGTCAAGGTTGAACAAGCAGTACACCACTGATATGTTTGACGCCCAGGCGGCTGACAGCCTGGGGGATGCAAACCAGGACGGGTCACTTGGTCATCACTTGGTCAAAGCACCTGACAGCCTGCAATTAGGTGGATCATGTATATGGCATAAATCTACCCTAATGAGAATATATGTGACTACCTTACACATATCTGAACATGCAGCACCAGCTTGACGAACCACAGGCCAGGTCCATGCCAGATTGATAACACTTGACCAGACGACTAACAGATCGGGATTCGCCGGCCAGCGCCTATACCAGGCTGGTGTTCGGGAATACCGCCATGCCAGATTGGTATTCCAGGTCCGGATCACGGGTTTCCTACGATGGTCGTGCAGTGTGACTCTGGCGCCTTCATATATGCAGTAGACAGTGAAATTGACACGTCTCGGCTAGCGAAATAGAGCGCTGAATGAGATCCAACCGAGAGGACGAAGCTGAGTTTGAACGCGGACAGAGAGTAGAGTGTTGCCTGGTTTTTAGCCACTGTCGTGGTTGCATCTTTGAATTTGCCCGGTAAAGCGACGTCGAGTCAGGATCTTCTCTCTGCAGCTCGCTTCTTTCGTTCAAATGACCCCAACAAGCACACATCAGGGAATCTGCTGGTGTATTTTTTGAACGTACTTGGCGAAGAGAAGCCTGAAGTACCCTTCGTTGGCGCTGCGATGATTAGTACGGAGAGTTTGTACCCAAAGGTCGCTGGAAATTTTTAGGTATATAGAAGTTCAAAGGAGCCTCTGAAGCTGACGAAGAACAGACAAGCATTATATTGCAGAAATAGCAGCCTTAGAAATGTTGAAGGGGTAACGGAATGCGCACGTATTGTCGCCCGACGATCGACTTGAAGGCAGAGCCTCAGACCTATGACGAGTCTAAGCAAACATGTATACATCAGAGTGGTGCTCGGATGTCTGTATAACAATTGGTTCCAAATGATTTCATGAGAATCTTAAGCCAATTCCTACCAGCGCAATACTTACCACAAATAGAACTGGAAATGATATACATACGAGGTTGGGTTGTCTCTCCCCTCCTGAAGCAACCAGCTTAACCACCGTGCCTCTAATTGTCAAAATGTCTGCCAAACTCACTGCTCTCCCTACCTTCGTTGCTGCTTGGTCTTGCCTGGCGCCGCCACTTCGGTAAGTACGTTGAGTTCGGTTATTTCCGGACCCGTAAGCGCCTGACCGTCTAAGGGCATGATTTCTCCGAGCCCCTACTGCCACTTCCTTCAATGAGCCGCTTCTAATTGTGCAACTTATAGGTTCTTATGCGATAAACAGATTCGCATTGGCATGTACCACGGTACCCTGATCTAAACCTGAGTTGGGCGATAAAAAAACAATCCTCCCTATAACTTAACAGCTACAATATATAGCGTAACGAAGCCAAATAATCAGGAATCAGCAAAACAATTGCGTATGGCGCCCCATATCACATTGTAGCGACCACAGCTACCATCTCCCTTCGTCCTGATACCCTCGTTCCAGGTAATGTCGCTCATAATCCACGAATTGTCTCCGATCTTCACTATCGGACCAACTCCGTTCAATCTGATCCTCTTCCTCCTGCTCACGTCGCATACGCTCCACACGTCGTCTCCGGGGTGAATAGTAATCCTCATCCGAATCATACATCGTATACGAGTGTTGTGTGTCACGTCGTCGTTGCGAGGCAGAGTATCCACCTCGACGATCATCGCCTATCAAGGACGTGAGGGCGACTTGAGCACTAGGAACGAGTGGTCCATCAAGTGATGCTCACCATAATACGTGTTAATACGATTAGAGTAATCGGTGACCTGGGACTGCTTCAGCGTGTTGTTCACATTTCCCACCTGGCTGAACGTCGCGTTGTCTCCTGCGTTGATGGTGATGTTAGTCTGGGGGGAGAAGTTCTGATGCTTGATAAAGCATCTTTCTAATCTGCTGACACGCTCGGCCCCACCACCTTGGACCTTTTGAACTGTGCTGATCATCTGAAGTGTAATCTATATTGCGATGAGCAATGACCGATACTTAATCAAGGTGTAGGTAGGGTTACTTGAAACTTGTTCATGATGTGCGCCATCGCTATTCGGTGCTTTTCCAGATCTTGCTTTTCCAGTTTGGCGTTGATGTAGCGCTGGATGATGCCTCGTCTCCTGCCAGTGAGCGCCGTCACTGATTCGGTAATGCGTCGCATGACACTGGAAGGTAAGTTGAATGTATAATCTGCTTCTCGGAGATGGTGGTAACGTACTGTGCAAACTCACTCGTTACTTCGTTGAGCATGTCATTTGCCCTGGCAGAATGAGGGGACATATCGTCTATAATTTCAACGCACTTCGAAAGCAAACGATAGTTGTCGAAACTCTGACATGCAAGCTCGGAGGCTGCAGCATTGTGCCCAAACAGCTGTGTCAAACCGCTCAGAAAATTAGGCAATATCGACTGGAGCGATCACACTTACGCCGAGAGTTTCGATCACGAGTAAAAGGCCTCCTGCTGCTTGACGTAAACCAGGCGCAGCAGCTGCCATTGTCGATACTATTTCTTTGATCTGCACCAGGGCGATAGTAGCGGCGTGGTTGCTATTGCCAAAGAGGTCGCTGACCGCGGGTGGGTCTGTAGGCTTTATCTTCCGAGTGTGGGCATATAAGGCTGAGCGTGCGTAAGGTTCCTTGTCAAGGTCAAAGAGTGTTCGAAGCTCACTGCTGGAGGTATCGACATTAGGATCCTTCAATTTGGCGCAGCTTCCGCCGGCTGACTTGGTCTTCCTAGTGATACGGAAGTGTTTCTACATTGGAGAGATTGGACTTTCAGTAATTGGAGACAACGGGTGGTAGCGATACTTACGTCGATGAATTTGAATGTGAGACGGCCAAATTTCGCTGGACGCAGACCTGGCGCACCGATAGGTGAGGCATCAGCATTATCGTCGCCCAGGAGATCGGCGAGTAGACAGGCCACAGAATCAACGGGAGGTTCGTCGGGATGTTGGGCTGTGATGTTTGGATGCCAAAGGTCAGTGAGACGGCCTAATTTCGCTGGACGCAGACCTGGCGCACCGATAGGTGAGGCATCAGCATGATCGTCGTTCAGGAGCTTGTCGAGTAGATGGGCAACAGAATCAACGCGAGGTTCGTCGGGATGTTGGGCTGTGGTGTTTTGATGCCAAAGGTCAGTCCGATTGCCCATTCGCAGAGTTGATTACTCACGAAACTTCTCTTCCTCTGTTTCCTTCATCTTCTTATCAGCAGGAGGTGCCTGTAACCTTTCGGCGAACATCTCGACGTCTTCATCATTGCCATCAGAGTCGGTCTCTACACGGCGCTTTTTTGCATGCTTTTGGGCTTGTTTGGGGTGCTTCAGGAGTTCCCGCTCATGTTCGATGTCGTCGGAGAGTTCAAAGAGGTTGCTTGGGTCTCGAAGTGCATTATTTGGTATGTTGTTCTCGTTGTCGTTGTCGTCTTCAATCTCAACTGGATGAGGCGATACGGGAGATAATACCTGGTTGCCAACCATGACTATAGGTGCACAAGCAACCCGCAGGGGCTTGTATGTACCTTGGACGAAAGACAAGGAATGGGGGGTGTTTGTGCACCCACGTGGTGGCGGTACGTTTACTGCCTCATGCTGTTAAGGTGGCCTCTGTTAACATTCTCGATTCACTAAATCTGGTGACAGCCATGCAAGATCCACAGCGTATCACAATTGTGAGTTTTTAATGGGTGTCGCTGGGATTCCAGGCGAAGATCGACTAATCGAATGGGATTTGCACTTTGGCGCAGAGAACCACAGTGCACGCCATACGCTCGGTCTACTCGAGTAATTACCAGGGAAGTCGTCTCATCCGCCAGATTCTAATCAAGGAGCGGCAAGAAATACTACAAAGTGTGGTTTTGGCTCATAACTCTTCGAAAAGGGCGTGCCGCAGTAAGGAGGAGGTCGAGGTCGTGCCTTCCTCCTGTTTCCTCTTAACAAGATAAGATAAGATAGACTAATAACTCGTGAGAACGATGACGCCAAGACCCAACCTCCCTTGATCGCGCTTCTGACGCTTATTCGCGATTCGTGCTCCTGGACCACCACAGCCTCGCACTTCAATTCAATTATCCTTTCTCCTCGACGTCAATCGTGCGTTGTTTTCAGGGCTCTTCGATGTCAATTTTTCTTTTGGTGCTTCTCGATGTCAATGGGCATGGAATGTCATGGAACCTGTGGTGCAGGCGTCATTCAAGGGATAGAAAGGGTTCAAACGTTCGACGTCCCACTCCCGCCTCGTGTTTTCTATGTTTTAAACCCGTAGAACGTAGAACGGGTTTTGTATCATTTCCCATTCAACCTACCATCCCATATCGCTTCTCGTTTCAGCATAACCAATGTCTGCAGGCGTTCCCCTCCCACCGCAAGAAAACGTCGACTGCAACGCCCTCCCCACACCTTCCCAGATATCCGAAGCAGCTGCAATAGCGGTATACGACGAACATGGGCAGAAATTCCACTTTGGACATCTTGTTCATCTTGCGTCTTCGGAGAGTCTGAGTACTTTGGGCGACGATAAGAGGCTGCCTGTTGTGCCCACCGCTGCTGCGACAGGGAACGGGAACGGGAAGACAGCTGTGGTCTTCATCCGCCATTTCTTTTGCGGAGCGTGTCAGGCGTATGTTCGGAATCTGGCTCGGGTACGGCCAGAGGCGTTGCAGAGAGCTGGGGCAACCGTGGTAGTCGTAGGATGTGGAGAGTGGGAGGTATTATCTGCGTATCGAGGTTTGCTCGTTCTCTCTAGTCATCTTTAAATCTACTGACATTCTCACTCCTCGTTCTTCCAGAGAATACGGGCTTCACAGGTCCGATGTACGCAGACCCTTCAAGAGCCCTGTACCAAGCTCTCGGCATGACACACGAGAACCTCAAGACGACGCCGTCTGATGAATCCAAGCCTAGCTATCTCGCTGGTAGCTCAAGGGTAGGAAACCTCGTTCAAAGTGTTTGGGTACGTCTCAGCGACTCCGCTATGATATTTTACTATCAGTCTGTTTGTCACATCGTACTGAAATCGTCGTCTGATGTAGAAAGCACTGGCACATCCAACGCTCATCGGCAAACAAGGCAACCATTCACAGAATGGAGGAGAGTATGTGTTCGATGATGGGGATTGCGTGTACGCGTCAAGGATGAGGCATACTGAAGATCGTGAGTCTCTTTAGTCCACCTTCCTCCTCTCCCAGAAATGCGATGAAGAATGGCCACTAACATACTTGCGCGTTGGCAGATATACCAGTTGTAAAGCTGATGGAACTCCTGGGAGTGGATTACACTGACAACGAAGGCGAAGAGCAGAAGCCGAGGCTGTGATAACCGCCGGCCTCTCGACATTCGGTTTTGAATCTGGGTCAGGGCGTTTGGATGGTTGGGTCATTTGATATAGCGTTTCCTTCTCTCGACTGGTGTGTCTATGCCTTACGGAGTAGCGACGTTCGGGCTGACACATTGGCTTAGTTTTTTCGCATTATGGGTCTCTCGTATGCACAATTCATCGGGGTTTAATACATGGGGTTTGAAACAGATATACTAGCGTGATGTACTGGCTTGGAAGGATCCAACGGTTCCGTCACGGACATCTCTATGCACCGGGTTCGTCCTCAGTCTTCTCGCAAACTTTTTAAAGACATAATTTTCCCCTGCCATAACCGCCAACCTCATCTTTCTGCTGGCCAAGGAATACAGGTGGGCTGCGTCCCTGTTCTGCCTTTTGTAAGCTCCCGTTGCGCGAGCAAGCCCTGTCCGCTACCAGCGAAATCTTTTCTCGACGCTGTAAGAAATTTCTTGTGCTAGGCATGTAAATCTTGCCCGTTAATAATCGCCCTGTTTGCCAAATGGTAATGGCTTCAGTTCTGAACCTCTGCAAGGCCTTCGGGTTCGACACCCAGCAGAAGCATCCTCGGATTACAACGATCATCTAATTTTATTTATTTTTCTGATATCATATCATACTCGCTTTCGCTAGCTGTTGGACCGTGGACGAGGTGAACGAGATACAAGATAAGATTAGGGACTGGGGTCTTGATTAGATAGAGCACTCGTGGGAACGATGACGCGAGGTCGTCCCTCGATCGCGACGGATCTACACTACAAGCCACCTTACTATTGCATCCCAATGTCATCACTGCAAGAACATGTCGACGCCAACGTGCTCCCAACGCCGTCTCAGCTATCCGAAGCAAGTGCTCTAGTGATATACGACGAGCGCGGGGAGAAGATTAGCTTTGGAAATCTTGTTCATCTTTCGTCTTCGACCACCCCTACAGAGAATGGGGCAACACATGGGAACGGGATGATAGCAGTCGTCTTCATCCGGCATTTCATGTGCGGAGTATGTCAAGCGTACGTTCAAAAATTGACTCAGGTGCCCCCCGAGGCACTGCAGAAAGCGGGGGCAACTTTGGCGATCGTTGGGTGTGGAGAATGGGAGGCTCTCAAGACTTATCGAGGTACGTCCTCACCCCCCCAGTTCTTTGCGTCCGCGGTTGAAATTATGATGCCCCTCCAGATATCACAGGATTCAAGGGACCGCTGTACGCAGATCCTTCGAGAGCGCTATATCACGCCCTCGGGATGACTTATGTGAACCTCGAAACGACACCTGCTGGTGAAGCCAAACCTAGTTACCTCGACGGTAGCTCGAGACTAGGCAACCTATTTCAGAGCGTTTGGGTGCGTCCCACCATCCCTTTGGCGTTTACGGAGCTGACAGGAATCTCCAATGCAGAAAGCCGTTTCGCATCCAAAGCTCATTGGTAATTCAGGGAACATTTCGCAGAATGGAGGAGAGTTTGTGTTCGAAGACGGGAATTGTGTGCATGCGTCGAGGATGAGGCACACTGAGGATCGTGAGTCTCATTTAGTCTCATTTACCTTTCCCATTCTTTCGATCGTTCCCCTCCTCCGACATGTGGTTATAAGCGGGAGCTAACTTGTTCGCTCGGTCATAGATATACCAGTTGTAAAGCTCATGCGGCTTCTGGGAGTGGAGTACTCTGAAGGCGGAGGGCAAGAAGAGTAGAAGCCGAGACCACGACAATAACCTTCTTGTCTCTCGACATCGTTTTCGCCTATCCGGGTCGGAGCGTATATCAAGTTGCCTATCTGTTCAATGTGGGTCGCACTATTCTACATCTTATTCTCTATCGGTCTGGCCTCCCTTGAGGAATCGGTAACCTAACGGTGCGGGCCGATGCTCTGGCGTCGGGGTTTCGTTCCTAGTTCGATTGTACTTATACACCTCCATCTATCTCATCCTGGACTAATACACAGGTTTTGAACACATTACTTGTCTTCTCTGCTTTGACCCTCGCCCTGCCCATCTACCCAGCTGAAATTCAACCCCATTTTGAATCAACATTCCCTCCCTGCTTAACCCTCGACACCGCGATCAACATATATGAATGCTAAACTGGCACTCGACCTCATGTCCACGCAGTTCCCTTTGATTAATTCATCACAATCTGTGATACAAAGGCGCCGTGCACAAAGAGGCAATTTGCATTCATAATATCTATGCAAAAAGGCTCGCTTTTACAGCTCGCGCAAATGCACTAGGAGCCCACCCAACCATCGTTGCTATTCAACCTTGGACCTCCCTCTAGGAGGACGCGAAAAGACATCATACCCCAGCTTGACCCCCACACGAAAAGATGCTTGTAACCTCCGGCGCAGCCCGCCTCCTCAAGTCCCTCTCCTTCATCCACTGGCTCCTCAGCCACAAATTTAATACCACGAAGTACCTCTGGATCCAGTCCCTCAACAATGTTTTTACGAATGCGCAATCGTTTACTGTCCGGAAGACGATCTGGCCTAGCCCTTCTTTGCGATCAACCGCTGTCGTTGCGTGAGGCGAGCTTCAGGAGGCTCGTCGTAGGGAGGTTATCCAGAGGCTCCATTTGCTTGAAGCCCAAGGTGACGCTTGTGCGGAAAGATGTTGGGGAGTGAGAGAAAGGAGGGGAGTATAGAGAGAGAGAAGTGAAGAAGGGATGGGGGTAGAAGTGACGGGTGGTATAGAGGCAGAATTCGGCGCCCAAACTGCGAAGCGCTTTACGACGCTTATCCTTTCCTAGCTCAGGATACCATACATACCCGCCAGCCTTCCTGAAAGCGAGGAGAATCACGATTCATACGTGTCAGGGCACTGTCGTCCAGGTACTTTGTGCCACTTTGAGTTCTTTGTGGCAAATATGTACATTGTGTGCCACAGCGACGAGTGGGTTGGTATAAATACCGTCTCGCATCCTCTCCACTTGACCTCAAGATACCTCCCCGTTGTTCATCCACTTTTGCGCCACGCGACGACTGCGGCAGCTCTCAGACTACCAAATCAAGGATCCGAGATAGGAGATCGAACATGATGAACAACCCATTCCGCCGTCTTCTCATCCAGATTCTTCTACTATTTATTGTGTTTGTCACGCTCTACAGCAGGCTTTTTGTGGCAGTAAAAGCTCAAGCCAGCCCAAGTCCTAGTCCTATTACGACGCTCTGCTACGTCTGCCCGTCTGAAAACCAAGCTGGACTTTCTCTGAAGGCTCAGGACTCAGCGCGACCGGCGGGAGGAGCTAGGGTCCTGGGATGTGATTATGGCGTCGCTATTTGCTACTATGACTCTGTAAGTCATTTTCAAATCTCTTCAAGCCGTGTATGCTGACACCCTTCGTATAAGGCCGACGGATGCTCTTATCCACCGATGCACCCACCGCCTTCACATCAGCATGCCTCGCAGGCGCGGTCAAGACTTGCAGTGAGCACCGTCGAGATATGTCTAGGCGAAGAGATCTTGTTCCTCGTTCACCACATCCACCACGCTCTGGGTCTGGAGCCTTTACGTCGCAAAAACATGGGTTTATGAGGGTTCGGGCTCAGCTTGGAAAGGAGAAAGCGCGGACCAAGGGAATGGGGAGAAGATTCAGAGAGCCTCGAAGGGAACGCAGAGCGAGGCGTTGGAAAGCCCCACGCTAATTTGAGGTAACCCGAGAGTCATCACGCCTCGTTTTAGCCCAGGATGTATCATTCTCTTTTAGTATGGTTCTTTGTCAATCATTTCTCACCTGCTTCTATCCTCTGATCACTACCGCTTATCTCTATGATCGCCATCCCGCAACACTCTTTGACAGTGATATCTACAGGTCCTTCTCCTTCTTCAAAGTCTTATCTACACCAATTTAAGCTTTCTATCGAGTACATGATCCTTCTATCAACACCCGAACGGTCATTGTTGACGGCATATCAGTGTCTTCTTTTTGATGTCACCCAAAATAGTCGTGTTCGTCACCGCGTTCCCAGCTATCTTCAACTCCGCCACCATCTCGGCCTACCCATGGGCTTCTCTTAACAACAAACCGTCCCACACACCAGGCCCACCTCGTTCTCCTTGTCGCTGATCTTCTCCGGCTACCTCCTCTTCCGTTGACCGTTCAACAGGTTAAAATCCACTGCTTTTCTCTCTCTTTGCTTTCTTCCTCTCCCCCATTCTTGGCCTTTCACACCTCAACAAAATGTCGACAGCAGTAGCAGAATTCGACCCAAAAGCTCTCCCCACGGAGACCCAGCTCGCTGATGCACTCAAGTTGGAAATCCTCGACGAAGCAGGGGCCAAAGTCTCGTTTGGCTCTTTGATAGTAGGCCCTGGAAAGGTTGTGGTGGTCTTTATCAGACATTTCTTCTGCGGAGTAAGTCATGATGTCCTATCACCCCTTCGCTTCTTGGCTTGAAGCCCCTGTCCTGGCCATATCGTCTATCGAACCGCGTTTTTGCCCAACGCCCTGCACGAATGCAAGGACGGAAGCCGGAACTGACCTTATCGTTTAGTTATGCCAGGCGTATGTCGAGAACCTCGCACAGGTATCTCAAGAATCACTCCAAGCAGCTGGAACAAAGATCATTGTCGTAGGCTGTGGAGACTATCAACCTATCAAAGCGTACCACAGTGAGCCTCTTTAGCCGTCTTCTCGTTTCCGCGTTCGCTGAGCACGACGCTTCAAACCGGAATCAGCCACGACAGGGTTCACAGGTCCTATCTACGCAGACCCCACCAGAAAGCTGTACCAAGCTCTCGGAATGACGCTTGAAAATCTCAAACGACGCCCGGCTAGCGAAGCCCGACCTAGCTACCTCGCCAGACTCGGAGGAGGAGCATGGGGTGTCATTGCGAGGATTGCCAAAGTAGTTTGGGTGAGTAGAGTCACCGTCTCCCTTATCCTATCATTAGCGGAAGCTAACAGGGAGTGAAACGAGCAGCAAGGACCTCTCCAAAATCCTGGTCTCATCGGCAAACAAGGAAATATCTCTCAACTTGGAGGCGAATTCGTGTTTGAGAATGGAGCGTGTACTTTTGTGAACAGGATGAAGAACACTGAGGACCGTAAGTCCTATCTCACTATCCCTTGATTCATATTGTAACGCATGGGCCTTATAGATGCCCCTGTTGAGGAACTCATGAAATTGACTGGCGTGCAGTACACGGAGCCCAATGCGGCCAGTCCCGCCGCCCCTGCCGCGTAGCTTGACTCTTGTGTGTTGATCGATCTACATACGCCACACTACAGACTTTGTTTTACACTTTTACGATCATGATGTATACCCTGTATTCCTCGGAAATGAAGTCTATGAGTTTCTGTCTGGTATTCGGCTATCAAATCGGTTACCGAGTAGCTTAATTAAGCTGTTTGCAAAGACGGCCACACCCCCTTTCTCCATCGTGCGTGCAGCGTGGTAGGCACGCCCATTGATGCCACTTAAGAAACGCGAAGCTGGGCGATCTTGATCCCTGGTATCATTCTTCTCGCCGGCATTCATGAGTACTGTTGACCCAACACGGTTATACAGGTTGGTGATCTTGCCGGAAACTGGCATTGGAGCACGCCGGTAATCTGGTTCTGCTTGAATGAAATCTGGATCTACACCAGTGAATCTGCACGTGTACCCGCAACATTCAAGACCGCAAGAGCGTATATAAACATTCGCGTTCGTGAGTGGGACAGACTGTAGAGAGTCTTTTCGCCTATTCTCAGAGAAGGTCGCACCGTAGACCACCACATTCCTTACGCCCGCCGGTCACTACTACTGCTCTATTGCCCACGTCTTTCCACATCCATCAGAGTCGCAAAATGTCCATCAAACCCGTATTCTCCATCGTCTTCCTCCTCCAAGCCGCCACTCTGCTTGCCTCTATCGGCACAAAGGCTCAATCCCCCACCCCGTCCTGCTACATCTGCCCAACAGAGGACGGAAATGCCCGTCCTCTCGCCACCGAGTCGTACGGAAGCAGTGACTTTCTCTGCAACTACTCCGGCGGTGGAAGCTGTATCTACTCTGCTGTGAGAGTCGATTCCGTATCTTCGGTGTTGAACGATCTACTCACACTTACTCTCCATCTTGCAGGAAGATGGTCAATTTATCAGCGCTATTGGCAACGATGCTTGCTTTGGCGTCGCCGACAATGTTTGCAGGATTCGCAATCGCATGATGCGCGAACGTGCTTTGCCTCGCTCGCCCCGTGCGCCTTCGCCTGGTGCTTTTGCGGAAAAGCCTCAAGTTATGCATACTCGCGCCGAGCTTGGAAAATCGAAGAAGGCCAGCCGCGATCTATGAACGCGACGTTCATCCAGCAAGCCTCTTCATTATTGGCTTCAGTTGAGACCCCCTGTAGCGTACTTCTGCTTTGACGGCTGTCGTCGTCGAAGAGGCTCTTGCTGTAATAGCCTGATATATTGATCCGCTCTCCCTTACGCAGTCTTGCAATTATGCTATTTGTGCTAGAGACTTACCGTTGAGAAAAAACATCAGGCAGATGAAGCTTACTGGCCATTCAAATGAGAATATCTAGCCAAGAGCGCTCGGCACGTCCGATGATGAATGTGCATGCTTTAGGAATGGCAACCGACTTCTGTATGAATATCGATCGACAGGTTGCTAGTCACTGAACTCCGCTTTCTTGAATGCAAGAAGTTCTGTAAAGTTCGTTTGAGGGCGGTAGAACGTGAATCGCCATCGCCACTCGACAGAGCTCGCCGTCTTGGAGTCCAATCGTCCCCAGTATACACACCGCTGGCCGCCATGCTCTTCCGTATCACTTCTGCCATTGTACTTGTTCAATGGCTCCTTCTCGGACTAGTCAGCGTCAAGGCGCAGTCTCCTACCCCAGCCTGCTACACTTGCCCATTGACCAACGGCTTTGACGAGAAGCTTGAGTTGGAGGTTCCTGATGATACCAACTTCCTCTGCCTCTATCTGAGCAACGATTGCTTCTACGACAACGTAAGTCATTCACCACTGGCACCACACCACCGATTGTTGCTCACGGCGTATTGCTGCTCTTGGGTATAACAGCAGGATGGAACACTGCTCAACAATGAACCTGGTTGCCCCTTGGAGGCTGTCAATGATTGCGTGGTCCGTCGCGAGTTGGCGCGTCAGCGGGCGCTGCCCAGGTCGCCTAGACCTCCGTCGCCAGGAGCATTCGCTGCGAAGCCCAAGGTTATGCACGTTCGCGCAGATCTGGGTTACAGCAAGAAGCAAAGGGCAGCGAAGAGAGACACGACTTGAGCACCACCTCGTAACCCTTGCCTTTGTCGCGTATACCCTTGAACGTCCACACCTTCAAATAGCTCTGTGTACCCGATGTCCGGTAAACGGATTGCGACACCTCCTTTGCCTCCCATGCTATGTTCCTGTGCGACCTTAAGTGATCTAAGATAGGTCCAAGTAGCAATATACTGCCCCATACACGCGAGAGATACCTGTCGACCCCCTTGTGCTGCAATCACTTGCCTAAAGGTCGCTGTTGCATCCCCAAAAACGACTGTTGCATCTACTGCTTGGAAATCAAATCGATTCTGTGGTTCCATTTGTCTGTTCATCTAGAATTACAATCGAAGGTTTGGTCGAAGGTACAGAACTTGAAGCGGTGGAGGTGGAGATGGCCTTGCTCAGGAAGCGCTTGGGAAGAGGTCGAGTTGGACGATCAGGTTTGAAGCAAGTGATGATCTCTTCGGAGGCATCCGAGTCGTAGTCGTCGCTGTCCGGCTCAAGAACGTCCAACCTTTGAGTAGAATGGGCCTGACGGGTGTCGACGTCGTCCATGATTGAGTCATCTGAGGAAGACTCAGACGAGGAGGAAGTGGAAGAGGACGAGGAGCTGCTCGAAGCGGAGGAAGACGAATCCGACATTGAGCTGTCTTCATCAGTGTCTGAAGATGATCTCTTGTTGCCCTTTCGCTCCTCGAAGACACCAAGGCCAAGGTCCTGCAAAAATAAATAAAAGTCGGCTAGCGTTCGAGGGCAATTCAACCATAACATACCATCTCAATCACTTTCTCAGATCCTTCCGTGATGTTCTCGATGTCAATGCTGTCTGGATCCTCAGCTGCACGCTTGAGCAGTGCCTCGTTTGACGCCTGCATTTCCGGAAGGAACGCCCGCAGCCTGGAGAGCACTGCGCGCGGGATGAGATGAAGCCAAACGATACGCAGGGGTGAGATTGGCTTACGCTCAGTGTTGGGCTTGACTTCAACGGTGTTGCGGTCACCAAAGTCAAATTTGGGCATGCCTGCCTGCTGAGTAGGAGCAGCGCTAGAACCCGGGATATTGATTCGCTCGAACAGCGATTCTAAAGATAGCCTTGATAAGTTTTGCATGCTGAAAGTGACAGACTTCGATGCACTTACGCAGCCTCCTCTGCCTCTCTTCATCTTCCTCTATATCCAGTTTTTCAGGAGCCATAATCTCTGGACAATGGTCAGGGTCATTTCAGGTTTTAGGAGTCGTCTCCGCCCGATTTCCAACGAACCTAGGGCTATGCCCAACTACGAGGCTGGAGATGAGATTCCAGGAGAGAATAATACCATATCTGAAAAATGGCTCACCTATACCAGTACTTTTACGAAGACACTTGCTGGAAAGGGTGGCGCAAATGGAGGTCAAGGTCAAAGATGTCTCGGAAGTGCGAAGCGTTGGCCCGGTCCCGATCAACCGGAGAAAAGCTCGACCATACAGCCGTGTCGATCGGAGATGGCGGGAAGCCAAGACAAGTAACTGCGCAGCACCGCTCTTGAACTCAAACCACGGTCCGGACATGGCTCAATTCCAACTCGAAACAAAGTCTCTGGAAACTCTTAAATCATACATGGAACTAGAACAACTCGAAAATCTGGCTGCTGTACCAATACTCCCCAAGGAGTAACCAGTGGTTGAACTGAGGCTTCGAGACCATGTAGGCTAATTCTTATGGATATATCGCAAAGACTGTCGCATGATATTGGTGGCTCAATCGCACGCAAGTGCGGTCTTATGCAAGGCCAATCATAATTCGTGACACAGAAGCCAAATCACATCATCGAAGACAAGTCGCAGTGGTATCCCTTATTAGAGACCTGGATCCCAAATTCCAGTCGTTTTCCCCCCTTATCGTTGTCACTATCACCCGATATCTCTGATCATGATAGGTCCACCAGGCCAACCAGACATCGCCTACCACCCTGACCGGGCCAAATGGGAAGCCCGCACAGCTCGGCGTCTAGCTGAGGATCCGTCTTTGCCTGATACCCCGCTGCCTGCAGGATTTCCCAAGCAAGTCGAGTCTCCCATGGTATGGGAAGGCAAGGATTGGGTTAATGAAGACCAATGGGTGTATAATCTATCTCAAGAAGAACTGAAAGAAGTCGACGAGGCGGTCACCACTTTCAAGAGTAAGCACAACTCGACTTGTGACTTGCCCCATGACTGATAGTTGACTCCCACAAATAGGTCAAGGTCTTCAAACGGGATTAGCTTCGCCCCAAACCTTCCCCCTTCCCAATCTGGGACCTACCCTTCGCGGCCTTGCTCAAGAACTCTATCACGGTCGCGGGTTCTTCGTACTCCGAACGATTCCAGTTGACGTTTACTCCCGCTCTGACCTTATCCTAATCTACGCCGGGATCTCTTCCTATATTTCCCCCCATTCGCGGCTTGCAGGACGCCGATGGTGGCGTGCTAGCTCATATCATTGACCTGTCAAGCAGCCATGGTGTTGGAAGTCCGGCATACACTAACGACAAGCAGGTTTTCCATACCGATCAAGGCGTTGACGTCGTTGCCCCTGTTCGCTTTGGAGACTGCAAAGGAAGGTGGCATTTCAAGGATAAGCAGCAGCTGGAGGGTGTACAACGAGCTTGCAGCCACTCGACCAGACCTCGTCAACATACTCGCTCAAGACTGGGATATCGATGAGTACGTGCTGATTCCGCATTGGGAAATCTACTCCCCTTATCAGCGTCTATTAATGCATCATGTTTAGGTTTGGATCAGAACCTCCATACACGTCGCGACCTCTTCTGTTTTACACCCCACAGGAGAAGATCATTATTCAATACGCCCGTCGATACTTTACTGGTTTCCAGGCGCTGCCACGATCATCTTCCATCCCGCCCATATCAGAAGCGCAGGCCGAAGCCCTCGACGCCCTCCACTTCCTGGGAGAAAAGTTTAACCTTGGTTTAAACTTCCAGAAGGGAGACATTCAGTTCATCAACAACCTGGGTGTATTTCATGCCAGAGATGGATACAGGGACGAAGGAAACCAGAAGTAAGTCTTTCGATTGGTGCTCTATTCTTATCCGTGACTGATGCCTGCCCTACCAATCAAAAGACGCCATCTTCTGCGCCTTTGGCTTCGAAATGAAGACTTGGCATGGGATCTCCCTGAGCCTCTGAAACCCTTGTGGAAGAAGACGTTCTCCGTGAAGGAGGAAGTCCAGACCTTTGCTGTCGATGCCGTGGTCAGGCGGCCGGTCAGAGGCCAGGCCAAAAACTAGAAGCTTCAAATTGCGGAGGCTTTTCCCCCGAAGGTGTAGGCGAAGTTGAAATGTGATGCATGTGATGTTGTATGGATGTTTGTGCATATCAAGCAAGGTTTCTGCGCGCCTTGATGTCCGTATGGATGCGTGTGCTGCCTACAGCGGCGTTTGTGGCATTTCACTTTCACTTTGGGGGTTTTCCCATCCCAGAGCCGTACGGCGGTGCGACGCAGCTACGGAACCCTCGTTTTCCAAATTCCATTCCACGAATCACATTCGATTTTTTTCCTCGTCGTAAGCTGGTGCATACGGGGTTCGTGAAGCCACACTCATCCACCGACTATTGCCTCCCGAGATCTTACACCAATCTCATATCGCTCTCACCGTTGCTTGGATCAAGGCCTTGGTTCTGTTTGACTTTTCCTCGAGTTACCAGGAAATCTGGGAAATGCAGGTTCATGTTCCATGTTGCGCATACTTACTTGTGAGTTTTGTTGGAAGTTCACCTTGCTCCATCAACCTCCATCCCGAGATCTTCGCCCGCCCTCGATAGTTGAAGCCGATGCCAACGGAGGCTTTGCACGATTCAGTCAATCAGGACGAAGCACATGCCGATCAGCAGAGTAAGCGGCAATCAAAGCAGTCACTTCCTTCTAGATTTCCATCCAACCGCGTGGGGGGCGTGAACGGAGGAAATGGGGAGAAATTCCTTTGGAAATTCCCATTCGTCGTGCTGATCTACCCGACCAAGGTGCAAGACGCTCGCAGCAGTGCCCAGAGTTCTTGAACACCACAGAAAGCCTGCACTCCAGAAAGTTTATCAAAGTTGCTAACTATGATCGGACGCCATTCGGTTCTCTTGCCTGCTCTATTTCCGCAAAACCTTCCTGAGCAATACTACCGAAATACACCAGGACCACGCAGGCGAATCATGGGAGCTCCAGTACCCGTCATACATAACCAAACTGAGGCTCCATGTTCCCCAAAACCTTGTCGGCATCTCCCTTCATGCCCATCTGCTTGAACGATTACATGGCGGATGACACCAAAAAGCCGCCGAAATCGGTTTTTTTTTGCGATCGGTTTGGGACAAAAGCGTTCAGGTGATGAGATCGCGGGAGTGCCACATCGTTTAGCTCGCCAACCTAAAGTGAAACACATGTACACTCTCAAATCTTCAGACCATTTACTATATGTATCCGGCCAACGATCGCTAGGCTATCCTTCTCGCCCTCTTCCCTCCCCTTGACCTTACGGCCGCCTAATCTGCTGTTGTCGTGGTTTTCCGGTGCTGAATGGCCTGTTGACTCTCAACTACTGCCCACGACACGCTCAGAGACGAGGAAGACTTAGAAGGACCACAAGGGTCGGCAGACCTTGCCGAAAAGAAGCTGGCCAGCGGAAATGTCCAAAGTTGTAGATGTTGAGAAGACGTTTGGCGCGCTGCTGATTGGCGGAATCTTGGCTACTCTGTTCGTCGTCTCCCTGCCCGTCATATCCTTGCTCTGACGCGCGACATCTCGCATCCCCAGGTTTTGCGGACTCACCCAAGCCCAGACGTTTGTCTATTTCCGACTTTACTCTGGAGATATTTTCTCTGTTCAGGTGTTGGTATGATTCATCCCCTCACCTGCTTGTCTCATCTCCTGATGTCCCTCATAGGTCGTGGGCGTATGGCTTCTGGACACGCTTCATACGATCTTCATTAGCCTCTCCCTTTGGCACTACCTTATAACTGGCTTTGGGGTAGCCGCAGGCATCGACTATGTCCCGACGAGTTTGGCTGTACGTCTTTCATCGATTGAATCGCTCGTTTGACTGACCAATGAGATACTAGTTAACCATTGGGATTACAGTGCGTTTCCCTCACGGCTTCGATTAACTGGGAATAGTTCTGACGTTGCATCAGGCGGTGCTGACATTCCTTGTTCACTGGTGCGTCTCTATCGCCCTCTCCGATGCCCGAAAGGACTGACAGAAGCAGGTTTTTCATATACCGTGTTTTCGTGCTTTCCAAACGGAGCTTCGTGCTATGTGTACCACTGGTAAGATTGAATTCTATATATATCCTTTTAGCATATTGTGTTAAGCCGTATCCTCAGGGCCTCCTTGCGACAGCCAGACTCTGCTTCGCCTCTCGTGCGTCAACCCTCCTCTCCAGCGTCTTTCTCTGCTCTAATCTCCTTATTCAGTGACGACTGCGAAGTTAATTGAACTGCGCAGCCTCGACAAATTCATTGACGATTACTCTGTACGTTCTTTCGACTACTTCTTTCCCGTCGAGGTCTGACCAATCGCCCAGTTTTCCTTCACAACCGGCTTGACCCTGGCGGCCATATTCGACCTTCTTATCATGGTACTCATGTGTTGGCTACTCAAGATTCGGCAGCGGGAACACTCTAAGTGAGGATCCTTCCAGCCCCTTGATCTGTTTTATTGCTGATCACTCCTATCTTAGGTTGAATGCCGTTCTGGATTCCCTAATTCTGTATGCCCTAGAATACGGCATTCTCACATCGTATGTCATTGCACTGGTTCTTCATCTAGCTTTTGCTCACCATCTCCTCAGGGTTGCTGCGTCGGTATCCCTGATAACAGTAAGTTACAGGCTCGCTGGGGTCGTTGTCAGATTTGTTGACATCTTCCAGTGGCTCGCCATGAGGCACAACCTAATTTTCATGGCTTCACATTTCATCATCATCAAATGTACGTATCCTGGCTGATACCCGTTCTTCAAGGATACTCACCCTTTATTAACAGTCTACGCCAATGTACGCATCCTTGCTCTTGTCCGTACCCCGCCCCCAAGTTGTTCACCCTTCATCCCAGTCGCTACTAGCTACGCTGAACGCCAGGCGAGATATGAAGCCAGGGGGACGTTCCAACCAATCGGTCACTGGCGCCATGACCAACCATGCCCTCAACCACATCCGTTCAGTCAACCAGCCCATCGTTTTCTCGAATGGCTATTCAGTAGGTGGTCCTGGGCATCGATCAGGCGGGAGCCGTCGACCCATTTCCAGCGTGTCAGCATTCTCTGAGCCAACTATCGACAAGAGAGACATGTTCGAGTCACTGGACATTACCAGGATAGATGAGGATGAGCCAGAGTCGTCGGTACGTCTTCATCATGGAAGCCCCAATGCTTTGCTCATGGGTATTCTTACAGAGACACGCGATGAACGTTAGGACGACGAGGCTAACTGCGGCTGAGATTGAAAGGGCTGTACCTGTGCTGGCCTCGGGAAGGTCCCAAGTTTAGGCTCTGCGAGTGAAATGAGTGGGTTGCTGAACCCTTCCATAAGGGGTGGTGTTCTTGAAAGTAATAGTAATACCGCATAATACTTGACTGTAAGTCTTCTTAACAGACGCATCTCTTTGCCCAGCCCGCTGACCCTTTGACTTCTCTAGGATGTTGCGTAAATATTCGTAGAACCTGATCGCCTCGCTGCCGCCCTCAAAAAGCCAAGAGCCAATGAACTCTTACAAACGTTGGTACAATATCCTGCCTAGCCAAAGGTTGGCCTCCAGCATCTTTGCAGTACCTACTCGTTGAGGGCTGTCATCTGAATCCTTTCATTGATGGTTGCTTTGGTCAACACCTACATTGAACTGCGCTTTGGAGACGATGTTGTCCAGCTTGATAAGTGTGAACTCTGCACTTTCCCCCACAGCCAATCACAGCCATCATTGCCTATTTTTAAGTTGTACATTGATGTCTTGAGCACAGCGCCTGGGTAGACCGCAGCGCCTGTCAATGATCGCAGCAAAGCCTGGGATCAATAGATTCCATATGTACATATGTCGGTTGCTCTGAAGGGAAACGGTTCCTAGTCATCCCCCATCATAATGCTCATCGATCGTAAACCGCCTGTTCTTGACTCTCCTCCGGCCCCTGACTGCCCTCCATCCTACGACACTCTAGTTCCAATAGATTCAACGCTATTGAGGGATGCAAAGCCACGATATGGCTCACCTTATGGGCGGCTACCGACGGGCCCACTATCACCTCCGATACCCAGTCCACTATCTCCCAGCAGTTCTAGCTCAGCCAAAGGCAAGGGAAAGGCACGGAGTTGGTTTGACTTTGCTGCCATTCGAACCTCTCGTGAGGTCCACACCACCATCTCAGGTCTCGTCCGGGACCTAGTACGAGACCACTATGCCGACTCTGCTGCGCCCGCTGGCATCCTCCAAAGCTGCGCAGACGCCTGCGCAGCGCACGACCTCGACCTCTGCTCCATCCTCCAAGACAAGTCGATCGAGGGCCGCACGCCGCTCTACTGGGCGATCGTCAAACGGAAACCCGACGAACAGCTAGACGACGCCCATCAAGTCCCCGACCTACTCACTGCGCTCATCTCCCACTCGACACCCCTCACCTCCGATACCATCGCGGAGATTCGGTTGGCATGTCTGGTGACATCTGACCAGAAGCTGTTTCAGAGACTGCGCATGTCCCCCGAGTTCTCCATGGTGTCCGGCGCTGAGCAGATGCTTCTCGGTGTGACGCAATCTCAGGACGAGGTCGAGGTGCATGAGGTCGCTGCAGACGATGGATCGTTTGCAGTCGACTTTGTGATTCCTCATTTCCAGAAGAGGTTGAGAGTGGCGCAGAACATTGAGCTAGAATTTATCGCGAGAAGTGAGTGTTGTTTTTGTCTTTCGAAGGAGGCCGAGATGGGCGCTGACATGGGCCTGTTGTTTTACCCTAGGTCGGATGTGGAAGTTAGCATGGGTCGTCGCCAAACCATCACAGTTTCCGGGCATCCAGGGCGGGTCATGGTGCATCGTGCTATCATTACAAGAGAACAGTCCACCGACATGGCTAGATTCTCGCCTGGTCGTTTATGATCCTGAAATCTCAGCAAGAAAGTCTCCACCTCCCAGCCCAAGTCGCTGGAAGTCACCAAAACTACCTTCGCCTGGTGGGAGACCGCCAATAGACATACGTCTACAAACCTCAATGTGGCAAATCGAGGCTATGAGAGGCCCTGCCCAAGGCTACGGAAATAGCTACATTGTCAAGGCGCTGGAAAAGGACGCTTCAGCGACAACACTACAGTACAAGTGAGTGGACCTACAATCCGTGGTGAGGTTTCCGCTCACAGCCTTGTTAGTGGTACATCCTACATCGCGGCAGATGAGAAGCTACGGGGGCGCTTTGAAGCCAAGCTACGGAAACCTGTCAACAGCGACACCGACTGTACGATCTGCTAGAATTTATTGTTTCTTGTAGATCGTTGTATACCCCTCTGTATTTGTACTGCTTTACCTCCGAGCGGCATTCCTCCCCTCGCTCAACATGATATTTTGAAGAAAGGATTCAGATTCACTCCAATTTAAAGAGGTCAGGTTATCGTGAATAGTGTATAAAACAACAAGTATCGTAGCATTCGTTCATTAGATTAACGTGTAAGCGATAAGCGTGAGGGGTTCCTAAACAGCATCAGTAACAATGGTAAGTATCTAATAACCAGCCCTTCCAGCCCGACGTGACAAAGGGAGAACATCAGGCGGAGACAACATATCCAACGCCCAAATCCATTAATCCGTCTTTGTGGGGGCAACACTGACCCAGTGTCCAGAATCGTCCTTCTTCCTGACCGTGAAGCAGGCAATGCCGAGGTAGTTGGTGATGTCGCTAATCACAAGAGTGACGAAGCGGGCGTAGGTCATCAAGGTGATGATAAAGGTGAACCAGACGACATAGCTCGTGTTGGCGACCGAGTTTTGGAGAATGGGGGGCCTGTAAGAGATGATAGCGTGTGAGTCGCAATCCATATGCCAGAAAGAGGAGGACGACACATACCTTCCGAGGAGCACAGGCAAGTTGGCGTCAACGGCAGCCAACAAGCTCCAGGCCCAGACCCAGTCAAACATGGGGAAAGGAGCACTCGTGACATGAGCAAGGATCATCCTGCCAACCTGGTGCGCAAACTGCAAGCCCCAGGCACACATGAAGGGAACAAAGGCAGCAGACTTGATGATGTACGAGTTGTTGTACCTATCGAATGAAATTAGGTCAACAGGGTCAGATGGCAGAGGTGGACGGACACTCACTCAGGGTGCGAAAGCCAGGCGAGTTGGATGGCCGTGGATACGATGAAGGGGAGCAGGAGCACCAATGGTGGGTAGTTGGAGCTCGCGCGCAGCTTTCCGGCGGCAGAGCGGCCGGCTTTGACGACGTTCCAGTAGCTAAGATAGACAAATGTCAGCATGGCTCCGAAGGAGCAGGACGGTGGGAAGCGAACCTGTTGAAGATGTTCAAAGCAAGACCGGCGAAGCCAAAGACCATCAGGGTCTCGTTCAATGGCAAACTGGGGACCTTCTCCAGAAGAGGGTGGCCTTCAAGACCAAGGATGACCAAAGGTTTGTTCTGCCAGATTCCAGGACCTGAAAACCGCGTTTAGCTTCCCGACTGCGAAACCTGCGCACATCCGACGTACCAAAGTATCCCGTAGCCAAATGAATGCCGACGATCATGATGATACCCTCGACAGGGCCAGAGAAGTATCCCAGGTACAGGGTGCCGGTGTGGTACTCCTCCCACGTGGTGAGGTAGAAGTTGGCCAAAGTCGAGACCTGGGAGGCAACCGTCCACCAGGAGCGACCCAGACCCAGTGCCCTGCAGGTGAGAATACATTCGAGCTGGGATTACGACGAGTAAGCTTGGGATGCTGTAGGATTCCGATGTAGAATGACGAACCGTGGTGTTCATGGCGTCACAGCCTAGCGTGGACAGGTGAGACACGTTCTGCGCGATTGGACGCAGGGTCACGTACCGTGATCGAACATTTCGCCTAGAGGGCCTGCCATGCCTGTCCGCCGTGCCTGCTTGCTACAGGATTGGATCAGCCTCGATTGTTATCGTTTCGTCCGAAGGCACTGGCTTACCCGTCGATGGCGTCAAGGCTCTGGTAGAGGAAGAGACCGATGCCCCATCTACCACAGGATTAGCTGTTGCACCTTCAGTGCTTGAACGTGTGGCGCATACGTGTAGTACACCCAGTGAGGAGGTCCAGCGAAGCCTTCCTTCTCCGTGAGGTAGAGCGGGTCGTAATAGAGAAGGGTCAAGAAATTGAAGAACACGATGCTGAGACCGGTCAAGGTAATCTGCCCAAGTTCATGCTCAGTTCCTGCTGCTTCAAGAGTGCATTCTACTGGTCCAGCTCACCGTGTTGGGTGCCACGTTTAGCGGCCAGAGGGTCACGAACCAGTTCCAGAACGGATTGAGCACATATCGTGACAGCAGTGATCTATTCCAGAACAGCGACGATAAGAAAGCACAATAAGTTTCAAATATAATCCACAAGAATCAGAATACGCACTTGTCAGTCCCACTATATTTGTAGTTCTTCAGATTGTCCAGTAAATGTTGAGGAATATATCTCGGCGGCCTCAAGGAACGTCCTTTGGCATCATACGCGTCCGTGCGCTTTTCACCTGCCTCCTTTGAAGCAGCACCGAAGTCTTTGGTGGCCATTGTCGTCGAGAGTGGCTTGCTGCCGTTCCTACCGTCCAGGGCAACGAGGGGGAAAGAGCAACGATAACACGTCGATAAATCCAACAAATTCGTCAAAATTGGCTCGTTTATTCTGAGTCCCGTCACGTGCACTGATGTCATGTCGGAAGCCGGTAAATTGCCGACGCGGCGCTTAAATGCAGCTTGGACCTCTTCCTCCAACCTCGACCTTCCAAGTTGTCGAGTTGCCTGTTCACTCGATGTCCGGTTCAAGCCTTTTCAACTCCCCCTGGGAAATGATTTCCAAGTCATAACTACTGGATAACTCATCTGGTTGTCAGCCATCAAAGCTCCGCTTGGTCATTGCTTGGGTCGCCGCAATGTTAGTGCCTGCACAGCTCGACACAGCTAGAGCCTTGCAGAATTTTCGGGAACGGTAAACTGCATTCATGCTCTACAA
Organism: Coprinopsis sp. MPI-PUGE-AT-0042; assembly: GCA_020736565.1. Lineage (NCBI taxonomy): Eukaryota > Fungi > Basidiomycota > Agaricomycetes > Agaricales > Psathyrellaceae > Coprinopsis > Coprinopsis sp. MPI-PUGE-AT-0042. Next base: position 214,557 of record JAHBOF010000087.1, read on the forward strand.
CCCTTGACTTTCGCCGAGTCGATCTTTGCCCCAAAGACGCTCCTTCTTCCCTTGGAATCATCTCTCGTTGCCGAACAATTGATGAGCGCTGAATGAAAGGCGTGGCCATAGAGATCAGGTGCCATTTTGCTCAACGTGTAGGGGGCACAGCTCTTTTAAAAGTCCTTACAAGTGGCCCCGGTCGCTGCTTCTTGTCTTTCGTTTCCCTACCTACATTCGCCCACTTGTCGCTCTGTGTACTGCATCACGACGTGACCGTCAACACCACCTTCTTTCAACTAACGACCCTTATTCAAACTAGACGCTTGGACCCCTCAAGGAGAGCCTTTATAGTCAAGATGTCGTCCTCCAAGAAACCCCAAAAACCCCAGGAGTCCTTTATTCCAAAGCCTGATCGAACCGATAAAGCAATTGCAGGGACCCAAATGGCCGCTGGTGCAATAGGAACCTTTGGAGCTCTTGCGCCCGTGCCTTTCATCAAGGAGGCAGCAGACGCTGCGCAGTATGTCGCTCAGATCGTCAAGGTTGGCTCCTCGTGTTCCTTTCTAGTGCCCTTGACACTTATTCATAAATCACAGGATGTGAAAAATAACAAAGAAGAATTCGCGTATATCGCGCAGGATGCCCATCTGTTCGTGGACAGAATCAACAAAGCATGCCTCCGCGTACAGGCAGAAGAGGGAAAGCTTCCAGGGAACTTGGTAATTGATCTCAAAGACTTTGTCGAGTTTGTGATACCTCCGTCTCTGCGTGCAGCATGTTACTGATCAAACCGACAGTACCCTGAATAAAATCAAGGTCTACGCTCAAGCCAACACGCATCGTCGGTTGTTCACGAGGGTCTTCTACAAGGACATGGATCCAGAGAGCATTAGAAGATGCAGAGACGAGTTGACCAATCGTTTCCAAGCCTTTGAGATTCAGTCGTCCATTCAAACTCGTGTCGACCTCGCTGCCGTTCGAAACACCACAAACAAAATCCTCGCCGGCATGGAGGACCACCGCAGCGCGTCGGACATGAACATTCGCAGGCAGACTGTGGACTCTGGGGCGCTCTCACCACCCCCTGAAAACCAGCGCCCAATGTCCGCTCCTCCCACCCACAAACAATTCTCTGCCCTCCCCAGTCCAAGCTACACCGGACATGATCCATTCAGCGCCATGAGCCATCCCGACTTTCCTTTCAATCGTCCACAACGACAATCACAACCCGTCTTCAATGTTACCACAACTCCAACTTTAACGCACCCAACTCGAACAATTACAATAGCGGAACGGTCAGCAACCAGTTCAACGTGGGACAGGATGACTACAGTACGAACGTCAATAACTACACGTACGATGGGGGCGCTTTCGATCGAAAGATGAGAAGGATGGAGAGGAAGATGGCACAAAAGGTAGGGTCGCCACCAGGCTCCTAAAACCAGCCACTCGTCTCGCTTCGAGAGTACGATGAGTGCGGTGGTTGGTGAAGGAATGACGTGATGTGATTTGAGGGAGGGACAAACAAGGACAATCAGAACGGGGGATGAGGCTCTCGCGAGAGAGCGGCTGGCGAGACTTGTAAATCCGTGCGCCTCGGAAAAGTCGTAAACCCAACACTAAGGTCAGAAACGCCCCTATTCTGTTCAGGAGGCTCAACAAACGGGCACCATATCTCCCACTGCAACAATACGTGCGGTACGTTATGCTACATCTACATGCCCAATATGTATATGGTATACCTTTCAGACTGGTTTGCCAGCAATATATGCAATTTATACCCGTCTCCAATGATTGCCAAGCACGTTGTACATGCCTTGTCAAGTACCGGTTTAAAGCACTCAAGGGGTACCAGAGCGTCTACAGATGGCTGCTTGAGTTACTTGATACTGTACTGCACCGTATCTAGCTACTATTTGCACTATTTACCAGAGTCTGACAGCCGCAAGGTCATGATAAATGGTCTTGAAAGGGAGGCTAGTTCTAGCTCACTGAAACTGATATTCATGTGGATATTGGTGTGGAATACTATAGGCGAGCTCTATGTAGCGTATAGTTGTCTTTATACTCTCATAATCGAGCGTCGTCGTGCCTTGCGTGGACCTCCTCTCGAGCAATCAGTTACAGAATAGGGGCGTTTCTGACCTTAGTGTTGGGTTTACGACTTTTCCGAGGCGCACGGATTTACAAGTCTCGCCAGCCGCTCTCTCGCGAGAGCCTCATCCCCCGTTCTGATTGTCCTTGTTTGTCCCTCCCTCAAATCACATCACGTCATTCCTTCACCAACCACCGCACTCATCGTACTCTCGAAGCGAGACGAGTGGCTGGTTTTAGGAGCCTGGGTCGCCACGATGAATGCATGAGGACTCTGATGGTGGTCGGGACTCGAACGAGGGTAGGGTAAGGAGGAGGTAGACGACGGCTCATATTTTATGCACGCTGTCAACGTACCTGCCCTTACCCATGCTTTCACTTACCCATGCTTTCACCATGCTCTTTCATCGCCCATGTTGCCCCTATCACAAGATGATCCATGATTAGGACACCGCTCTTTCTTGACATGCCCCTCAATACCCTCCGCTGGCCGAGCTACAGCATTCTACATATAGAGATAACGTATCTATCTAATTTACGCCACCCATCTTTCTATCTTCCCCGCTGCTGTGATTTGCTGTGAGTGCTGTTCGATCAAATCATTGACTGCAGAACGAGTCTTCTTCTGTGCTGTGGATGCACAGCAGCAGTGCCCCACTGTCTAGGGCTTGGTCCATATACGGCTTTCCAATGTCTTGGAAGACACTTGCATCATGTTTTCTGCCGCCCTTTTGTCCCCATATTGCCTTTCATGAAAGCAATCGAAGAGTGCCGTCGCCCATGGGACCATTGGTGTTAAGCGCCTGCGGGTACTATCAGCCGCGATTCCGGGATATAGCCGCATGGTCCAGCGCTGCTCTACCCCGGTCCCAATCCTCTCTGAGCCACAAACCATTCTTCATTCTTGCCTTTACTCCGAATCGCCTCTCGTCGCTCAGTTGCGCCACCCTTTTACAACGACAGGGTATGTTCAGGGTATCGTGGTCGGTCTGTGGGCGTCTCGCGAAGATCACGGAGAAGCCTAGGTCGTGAGGCAAAGGCCTTGTTTCCGCTTCTTGTCCATCTCATTCACAGCAATCTGTTTTACTTGGAACATGAGGCAGATCCATTGATTTGTTTTACATCAGGTGGGTCTTTGCTATCGATTCTAAAGAAAAGGCGGCGGTTCTGCTGTTTCGTTCTGCTCGCTCTCCGTCTCTCAGGCGCTCATCATCCCAACAGCCTTCGTGAACGCTACTCCCTGTCAACTTTCTCTTCAATATGTCAAACGCCTACGCTCAGGAGATCAACCGTGCAAAACTGCCTTGGCCACAACCTCCCATATCACCTCCAGCATCAAGTCCTGGATCACCTCCCGTATCAACTCCAGCGTCCGGTCTAGGATCACCTCCAGCAGCACCTCCTCCATCCAGCTTCAAGGCAAAATGCTCCTGTCCCGTAGATCGTTGTACTTGCAATGTTGAGCAACTTGCTACCAAGCTTCAAAAAAGGCTTTTTGGCGACAGCCTCAACACTGCCATCGCCGTCGTAGCCCAGTTCAAGGAAATCTCTACGCTGGCGGCGGCCGCACCTGGCATGCGCCAAGCAGCAGGATGCGTTCTGGTCGCACTCGAAACTATCGGCGTAAGTGCAACGGCGCACGTCGACCACATTTCACTCAACGCCTCAATGTTTAATATAGGCGATGGCAGACAATGTTGCAGCGTTTGATCAACTTGCATCTCAGAGTCTCGACAACTTTCTCTTGATTCTGACTTGCAAGGAAATCATTGACGATGCGTCCCCTGCAGCTGGCAAGGCAAAGGCCGCACTTGACGACGTAGCGTCCGAATTCGCAGAGTATGCCTTCGTCTTCTTTGGGCAGCGGAACGTTGAATTGACTGGTCTTCCAGGGTCATGAAACACATTACCGAAACGATGCTCGGGCTCAATCGACGTGGCAAAATCCGACGATACATCTTCGCAAAGGCGGACAAGAATGACCTGGATAAGCATCGAAGCGCGATGGCACATATGATCAACAAACTTCAGGTATGCTGCTTCTTTCTCTCTCTCGAGTATTCATCGCTCACCTCAACACACCTCTCTACAGGTCGTACTCCAGCTGGCGAACCTCGCTAAAAAGGATGGCGGCGGTGGCGGCAACCAGAAGGTCAAGCAACTTACGGAGCAGGATGTTCACAAAACAGCCGAAAGGTACAAGAACATGCTCGTCCAGCGAGCCGAAGAAGAGTATAACAGACAGGTCACGGAATACTACAACTCCCCCCAAATCAACTTGAATGCCTCGGCAAACTTCAACGCTGGAGAGAACTCAAATGTGTATAAGTCTGGAAACGTATCGACGAAAATCATATCAGGAATCACCGATCGTTCGACAAACACGAACACAGTCACCAGTGAGTGCCAGATTTCTTCCATTCGTTCTTTTTCGCTGATCGGCACCGACTTTCCCTTCTTCCGAGCAGTTATGGGTGGCAACTATCGAGGGGGTGGTGATTATCGACCACGCGGTCGACGATCCCGCGGGGGCTCAGACTCTGAGGACTCTGAAGACTCTGATGAGTATCACAGCCCGCGAGCGCGTCGCGAGGAACGTCAGCGACGTGGATTTGAGCGAGGGTATCGTGATGAAGGAAGGCGTTAACCATAATATCGCTCTTCACCCATCCTTTTCTTAGTATTCTAGACAATTGGGACTTTATGGTTACCATCTAATAGGCGGGCATCTGTACTGTAGCTTTCAAATCGGATTTCATCTGTTTTCTCATTCGTCACGACGCGATTCACTTTTCTCGGTGATTCCGGTAGAGCATTGCAGAGCACGGTCCTCAATCAACTCTGCACGAAGGCTCATGGACTGAAACACGGAGCAACGGCAGTGTCGAGGACTAGGGATAGGTTCAAGCTGGGCGAAGGGAAGGCCGGCGGCGATTCAAACAAAGCATTGCCTTCCTCCTCCTTCAACGTGGTGTCCACCAGGCTTCCGCATGACATAGTACCATTTAAATTTTTTGAGTTCTATGCTGTACAACAAAGGCGCTTAACAAAGGCGTCTTCAACAAGCTTCGAGGCGAGGCCCACACAAGATGGGCGATTCTCGTTCCTTTCCAGGAAATTTGGCCCCTGTCGGGGACAATACGAGAACATCGCGCCTGTCCATCATCAAAGCCGTGCCGACGCGCCAGCCATTTCACTCATTCACCAAGAACCAATTGATTTTCAAGATGCTGTACCTCTTCTTCTCTGGCCCTTTTCTTGGCCGTCGCTACAGCTTTTAAACGCCTCGATGCAGGAACGTTTTCTGTCAAATCTGGTTGAGGCGGTGAAGTGCTTATAAGAAACCTTCGCGTTCAGCCCCATCCTTTCCACACCAACCACAACCAATTGCTTGATTCGCCCTCTCTCTCCTCTTCAGTTCTCCCCACTTGATCCACATGGCTACGGATACCCCCCTCTCTCTCGAATGTGGATGCGGAAGATGCTCGTTTGATGATTGTCTCGCGAAGAGGATTGCAGCCAAGATCCCCGCGTGGACCCACCCTGGCACTTTGGGCTGCTTGTCCTTTATTAGAGAGATATCGGCAGGTGCAGGAGTACCTGGGCTGAGGTCTGCATCCGGCGCGCTTCTTACTATCGTTGACCAAGTAGCTGTAAGTCGATCATGCAATATCGTTGCTTCGACTGTGGATCTTGATGCGTGTCAACAGAGCATGCAGGACTGCAAGCTGGATTTCACAATCCTGATGCAGGATTGCATAGACAACACTGCAGTGGTGGCTACGGCCGTCCAGACGGCAAAGGAGTGCGAAGACTCGCAGGGAATCAAGATTCCACAATCCTTCCATGCGCACACGCAGAAGTTTTCTGAGTAAGTCGGACATCCGCATAATTGAGCATGAACTCCGCCTGAACCTCATAGTGTATTGACGGCTATCGCAAAAGTGGTTAAACGATTGCTTCAACGTGGCTGGTTTATCCGCTTCATCTTCGGCAAAGCAGACCGAGACGAGATCGTCAGACTGCGACAAAAAATGGATCAGGAAATCCAGAACTTCGGGGTAAGAGTCTCTATCACAAGCGACTATCGCAGCATGCACTCAACAGCCATTAGCTGTTCATGTTAACGGAGAACTACATCAAGATGCTTGGTCTCCAACCTCGAGAGTCAAGCCAAGGGGCCTCAACGTCTTCCCCGACTCAGGGAAAGCCTGTTCCGAAACAGAACATAAAGGTCGACCCAAAGCTGGTTAAAGACTTCTCTCAGAAAGTCGGAAAGCATCGAATTGCGCGTCTCGAAGGCACGCATGTCGCCCAGGTCAGCAGCCGAAACACTATCACCACCAATACGACTGCCCCAATAACCACTCACGGCGACAATTCCTCGGTCCATGTCATCAACTCGTACCAAAATAATAATCACAGCGTCCAGAACAGTGGCAACGATTATTCGCGCAACACGAATACCTACAACAGTATGTCTCTCTTCCTCGTGGCACTCCTGAAGCCCAAGCTGATATGGAGGTCCAGTGCATGGTCCAAATAGCACCATAAACAATAGCAGGCGCTACTACTAAACCCGTTCGACAGCGCCGCGCCAGCAATCCCTCCGAATTCCGACGTCGCGCAACCTCGAGGACACTTCAAAGACTGGGTTATTTTTATAGGAATTTCCATTGACCATGATCATGCCTATGACACTTACGAAACACAAATGAAACACTGTATTTATTGATCAAGAGATTTTTGATTCATTTACACGGTATATCAAAGCTTCTTTGCTCATGGGAGACTAGTGGATTCAGATGACAATCAAGGGAAGGGCCGAGACTCCGACGAGAGCGCTAAAGAGAAGCTCTGAGCAATAGGTTCGAGTATCAACTTCATCTCTTCACTATCGTGTCATTCGTAGGGACTCAGCTCGTCTCAGCTCAGCAGACGAGGTCTCATGATGCAATAATCGGCAATTCATGTCAAGTTGTCAACACAATCTCTCTAGCAACATCGTCATCGTAAGATGCTCGGACAAAGTAGATATCTTATCGCTGTATACTTCTACTAAATGCAAGCTCTGGGTATGTCTGCGGAAGGGAGAAGCACCACCTCCTCGGTTCCACTGTCGCCCTGTGTCACCGCGACAAAGCGCTTCTGCTGTTTAGACCGTCCGAACAGCATGCTCAAACATCATCTATCGCACCTTCTACTCCAAAGTGGCTCTATGAACGCGCGGTCCCCTTGTCAATAGTGACATTTGGCCTATGTGCAACTTGGAAAGGGTGTAAGAATAATTGACATCGAAGGCCTGCATGCATGATGGAGTGCATGGCCAACACATTAGCGTCCACGCCTTCTCCAACTTCCATTCGCACTCATCATGGCACGAGATGTATAAAAAGCCGCTCACAAATTCGAATGTACCCTTCAGAGGACCTCTTATCTCTATTCCATTCGTCTTCTGCCACGATGCGCTTCGCCTCAGCTGCTCTCTTCGTTCTCGCCGCTGCGGCCTCCTTTGTTACAGCTCTCCCTGCTGCTGAAGTGAACGCCGAAGCGATTGGGGAGAGGGGGTTGATCGAGGCTCGTGCCAACGATTACCGTACGTAAAACCTTACCTCTCTGACCGACTATCGCTGGCTCACACCATCATTGCGGTGTTCAGCATACGGAGGTGGTTGCGGAGGTGTCGATCCATGGAACTTTTACAAGTGCCAGTGCACCAGCTTCGTCGCTTGGAGGATCAACGACCGCAAGGGCATCAATTTCCATAACCAGTACAAGGGCCAGCACTGGGGAAATGGTAAGCCTCTTGGAATCATTGCGGAATTTTTATCGTTGAGACTCACCTTGATGTCAACCAGCCAACCTCTGGAATGACGCGGTAGGTCTCTGATCGTCAAGGGCCACCCTGAAACCCTGAATTATATTGACAATATTCTAATTTTCGAAGGCGAAGGCGAGCAGCGGCGTCACCGTCAACTCGACGCCCAAGGCAGGCGCCATCGCCCAGACCGACGCTGGCACTTATGGCCATGTTGCATGGGTCAAGAGCGTCAGTGGTAGCCAGGTTACCATTGAGGAGTTCAACTATGTCAACAGGGAAGGATACAGTACCCGCACGGTCGCTGCCTCTACCTTCCGCTACATTCACCTCTAGTGTCATGTAGGGCGGTATACAGAAGTTTGTGGGGAAGAAGCTCAATCTGGAATGCTTGAATGTCCGAGAGGGGCAGAGAAGCCAGCTTGAGGGTGAACGAGATCGAACCGCCTTCCTGAATAATTTACTTGTGCATCGATAAAAAGTGTATGCGGTGGCAGCAGAGTCTGGGCTGTGCTCTGGGCTCTCACAAGATTCCAGATTGCCAGGGCCCGAGTGAGCACGAGGTCCTGGTGGTGGTAGGCGAGCCGCGATTTGATCGAGTTCGAAGGAGTTGGTCTGATCGCTCTAATCAGGCGCTCTGAAGTCAGATGTTCCAAAGGTCGATTGCGGAGCGAATTGTTGGTAGGCAATGAACATTCACATTCTAAGGATCCAGGTATGCACAGGGGTAATGCTGGAATGTAGGAAAGAATCGATTGGATGAAGTCACAATTTGAAAGCATCCTCCGTCCATCGTGACCCCTCTCAGCCAGTGACCCACTTATGATTTGAGAGGATACTGTACACTGCACCAGTAAGAAAGGAATTTCGCGTTGGCCGTATCGACACGCTTCGGGACTTCCCCGCGATAGCTCGCCAATCCCGCCTTGATCCTCGTCTTCGTCGGCTATGGCTCTATCCCTTTTCGGGGGTGCTAGCGAAGGCTATGGCCTTGCCCAGAGAACGGAAAGACCCCAGGGGGAGCCGATTGAGTGTGCTGCATATGCTGGGGTAAAATCATAGAATATCCATGCCTGGACGGTTGTTCTCGGTTCCGAGGTTCATTGTGTGAGCTGACGACTGATGCGGACGGCTGCGGACTGTTCGCGGCTGTCGCTCGACGGCTTGGGGGTTCATAAGTCTGTTTCATTTTTGCTAGAAGGGGCCGCTTAGATCTCAAAGGGTGAGATGAGGCACAGTGATTGCATACCATTGACACCAATGTCCCCCGAGCTGAAGTTGCCTACAACTCTGCCAATGATGACTTGCGGTGTGCCGTCGATGTCGGTCGGAATTCGCGGAGGCGCTCCGCGAGTAGGTAGGAGGGATGGATCTTCACGAAAGATTTGTTCATGGCTGGCTGTGAATAGAATCCAAAATCAATGAACCATGTCAGATATGCGAACGCAAAACGTACCTCCATCAGCGATCCGGGAGATGGACGTATTCCCAACCGCCTCGCCAATCACTCCGGCTGTTTGGTGTGCTATAAGCTGAGTTAGTAGATGAAATATTCCTTCTTTGGGGGACCACCTACGCCCATACGTGTGTCTTCTTGGCACAATGGGGTGCTCGCTCATTGCTCAACAAATCCAACCATCGTCAGGAAGAAGGGTTGTAGATATTGGCGGAGCACTTACTTGGTGGGGGCTGAAAAGGCCTCGTCTGTGTACATCCCTCGGCTCCATGGTGGCCCAGAGGCGGCTTAGAGGCCCCTTCTGAGCGGAAGCATAGACATTTCTTCACGAACGATGCCAACCTACGGAGCACCCCACGACGCTGCTCGTTCCGCGTACCGTTATGTCGAGGAACTGCACGTTACGACGTGCTAGAGGTGTAGATCTTGATAGCTTACCTTCATCACGACCATCACGGCTGGGTTGAGCTGGCAAATTAGATGAGAGTGATCGTAAGTCTGGGATGTTGCCCCAGACCTCCGAGTAGATGCGGCTGTTGCTCTCATTCGTCGACGTCATGGATGGCACTTGAGACCGGTGTTAGCTTATAGCGATGTGAGGTGGGTAGCGGTGAATTCAGGCGGTCCTTCGATGTCACGGTCTGGACGAGAGAAGGACAGAATGGAAGTGGTGTGCAGGCGACTGGGAAGCCTTTGTTCGTTTCTTGACCCATACGTGCGCTGCAAGTGCGGAGTACGACGGGAAGGTCCCGGATTCTGGTATGGGTGAGGATGTTAGCTGTGGACGTACATTAACGTTCCCCTTCAGTCCAGATTCACTTACGATTGACTGTGGGAACTGGAAGGAAAAGATATCAATGATTGAACAGAATTTTGAGTGCCTGGTTTATTTTTGTAGGAATAAGGATAAGATTGGGTTTCCTATTCCGTTTGCCCGAATAACAAGATGATCACCGACTCTGCACAGGCTTCTTTTAAGTAGTGGCAGGATGAACGACAGGACATGTCAAAAAGGCGGAGCGGCAGATGAGCGCTACTACTTTGCCTTTGTGCTCCTCCGTCACCATGTAGAGACCGAGGAGCACTAAATAAGGTTCAGCGAAGCGCCAGGCACGAAAGTGGGTGGAGCTCCGAAACGACATCAATCCTAGGATGCCAGGAGTCAGACCGACGAATACGGTTTAGGAATGGGTTCTAGTTTTACCTACCATCCTATCAAAACTCAGGATTTCCTCTGACGGAGGGAATGGAACCAACCTGGAATCCATTCCCTGTTATCGGGGGTTTGCCGCCGACTTTTGAATCGCTAAGGTGCTGCGCTAGTAGGGGTTTGCAAGGGAACGACGCCTGCCTGAATTTGAAGGGGCAGTAACTTGCTGGGCTTCCTTTTCCGCATATGAAATCCGCGTACCAAGTGCCCAGGAGATAGGTTCGCCTGGACAATAGCCGTGAAAGGCACGCTCTTTACTAAGTCGGGCGCTTGTTGCTGCGCATGACCTGCAAATCCCACCGTTGTAGCTCACTTGATCGATCAACACTTGGTTAGCCTGCAGGTTAATATATCGACCCGGATGGACACTCACTAGACATGGCGTCGGTAAGGACCTACTCGTTGGTGATATTAGCCCGGCCGATTGCAATCTTCTTCGATGGTCGAGCAGAACCCACGGACCTTCTTGCGACTGAGAGGGGGGTTGGGAATTTCCTAGCCGAGAGGAATGTCAGTGTAAAAGCAAAGAAAGGCTACAAGTACGCACCCTTGGGCGCACTAGGAGCTCATAAAAGACGTGAGCTCTGCCACATGAGGCCGGAGCCGTACTAGACAAGGAAAGCTCTGCCTACCATTGCCGTCACAGTCGAAATTATGAACACTTGTTCAAGTCGCCGACGAGGGTGTATTGGGGCCGACCCACTCCACACAACCTATCTCATTGGCTTAGGCGAGAATGTAAACTCTAGAGCGGTGTGCGAGAGCGGGAGATCTTGTTCAACTGGCTCGGAGTGGTTCTAGAGAAGAGCTCGTCACGCTGAGGATCGTAGATCTGAAGGCCCATCTGTATGATGGTTTTGGCCAGGTTGTGCCACTTCCGCGGCAAAGACAAACAATTTCTCCTTGACGGAGCTTGATGCACCCAAGAGTTTGCGGCTCATGTATTATGGCCAAATGGTGGACCCAATGTGCAGACGAGGTGAGCCAACTGGCGCTCAAAGAGTGCATGTGAATAACAGAGCCCGTTGACATGGGTGATGGTTGGAAGCTGTGGCCTATTTGCGTTTGCTTGGCCGCTTCGCCTGAGCCAACGTCCGTGTCGCACTTGATCCAACTTCGTATCCAGGCTTCACAGACATTAGAAAACTCTCAAACAGAGCTTGTCTCGAGCTCTAGCGTCCTAAGTAATTAAAGATATAGATTACAAAAAAGTAAGTAAGAGATTGACCGAATATAAAGTCCCTCCATCACCCCCGCCGTAGCGAAACGAAATCAATGATGCCACAGAAAGTCTAATGTCATCATGTACAGCGAGGCTGCCACCCTAGACTGTTCCGTGTGCCTCAACACGCGCTGGGATTGCACGACATCAATGACTCCTTCCATCACCCCCGTCGGCTCTTAGTGAACGTTCCTGCAGGAGCTTGGCCAAGGGTTTGCTCTCGCCCAGATGCCTGACAGGTGCTGGCGGGAGCCGAGGGGGTATACTGAGGTATAAAGAAGGAATACCCTTGGGGTGAGGTTTGCCATTCACCTTGGGAGCCGAGGTGTGAAGTGGTCAGCGATCGAGCGCTATCTGTTGTGGTTGCTCGACGAGGCGCGAACGTCATCATCATCCTTGCTGGAATGGCCTTAGAAACATGGGAATGTGAGCTAGAACAATGTTCACTCACCATCAGTATTAATGATTCCCGAGCTGAAGTTGCCCACCATTCTCCCAATGAGGATTGGTGCGCCCTCGACACCCGTTGGGATGGGAGCCTGGTCTGAAGTTTCGCCCAGGAAGTCGGACGGGTCATCCTGGAAGTTCATCTCAAAGGTTGCTGTAGGGGGATGTAAGCTGATAACGCACACAGTTCAGCAATGATCACGAGTAACGCACCTCCTTTGGTGAGTTGTGATGTGGTTATGTTCCCAAACGCGGTACCAATCACAGCTGGGCCTGGTTGCGCTATCAGTCAGAGAAGTGCCAAACGGTAGGGCACAACGAAGCGCGCCTGGTGGGGGTGGATTAGATCGGTCATCACAGCCGAGCCACTGAAGAAGCGATGGCGGCTTGCGCGACGAGAGCCGCAAGATTTGCATGCTCTACTGTAACAGTTCCAAATGTCTGGGAAAAATTGGATGGTCAATAATCCTATACCCTTACCTTCTTGTCGGCTGCCTCCGCAACTGGTCTGTGTGGGTAGAGGCGAAGAAAGTGACCGCAGGTCAGGTACATTGCCCAAGATGTCTGGGTAAACACGAGTGCGCTTCTCATGGATCGGGGTTTCACCTGCACCTCCGGATGGCGAGCAGGCTGCATGAGAGTGAGAAGGACAGTACATAGTGTGGGATGGAAAAGGGAGGCCTGGGAGGTTGGATACTTGGAACAAAAGAAATGGCGTGAAGAAGTCGAGGGCAGCTCTGAGGCTTTGGCTAAGTTTTACTCACCTTGGACCCTTTATATACGTTTGAAAAGTATCCCACGATGCATACCCGCTGCATGAGGACCAAAATCCCACCATTTCCGAGGGACAGGAATTGGGGGCAAACGCGCTATGACATCGACTTGAGCGCCTGGTTCACTTGTGACCAACTTTGATGATGGTCACGGACGAACTCAACGCCAACTCTAGGATGACGTGATACCGTCACAAAGCAGCGGTGCTTTGGCTTATAGCTATGGCAGGGCCAGTCTCCCACAGTCCAAGGCGGAGGTTTTGCCTGGGTCTTGATGAAAGAAACACTGACGGACGAGCTATACACAGCGTTATCCTATCGCTCAGTCGGCTCTCGAGCTGTGCTTATCTTCCGGGACCGTTCCTCAGCCGATATTGAATGGCAGATCTAGCTCGATAAAGCTCATGCGGAACGCCGCAGTTAAATGAACTCGCTCATTTAAGCATTTTCTCATTTCTCGACAACATGCGAATCACCGCCATGGCGAACTCAGGTTGCTACCTGTTCTGGTTCCCTACCCTTCTCGATGACTTTAGCGAGGTAGCAGTGATCCACGAGGTGCTCGCCCTCCGTACAGAGGTGATGATGTGAGCAGTCACCTTGTCGTTTGGATTTGTGGGAGGACCGAAAGAATCTGAGCCCAGAGAATGGTACGAAGTCTCATGGGGATTGATGAACCCTTTTTTAAAGGTTTGTCAACAGCCCTATCAGGTTACCTTCGTCCCTAATTATTGACACCCTGAGATAACGGGCAGATGTTTGAACCAGGAAGTCGGCACGCTTTCAAGTTTTCTCTGATGAACCAGAGAAACCGAATACCGGGAAAGGAGCCTGGTTCGTTCGGACCGGAAAACTAGCAGTATGGACGAGACCAGATCCTCTTTTTACTGGGGTTGAAACCTTCAACGACCCGCCACCCATCCAAACAAATGCGGGATCAAGAAAAGAAGCACGTTCGGGTGACAGGTGGGTCTACTATCCTCAGCACTCGGTGGCTTCGGCAATGCCAACCGCAGAGCCCGTGCAGCGAATACCTATCTGACTTTCTGGTCGGTCCAAAGGACATCTGCACCGCTGAGAAAAGGTTCCCTACCAATCGGGGGATGTTGAATGAGGCGAGGGCCGCAGTCTAGCAAAACCCGCCGACTCGCGCATGCGATCAACGGGCCTCAACACCACACAGCGATGGATCCAAGGAAGGGGCATATTGGCTAACGGTCGCCTCTACATTTCATCGCACCAGGTTCATCATTCGTCGGCGGAGAGGGATTTTGAATTAGTGAAATCCGAATCAATTTGAATGCTCTCGAGCGATACATTGTCGAAACGTTGCGGCGCCAAGTAAGACGTGGAAGAAGGGATATCAGCGAATCTATCGGCTTCCAGTCCTAGTCAAAGATGCGAAGATTCGTAATATGCATCGAGAAATCATAGGTACTGTCCTGTACTACACCAGGAACAGAACCTCAGAGTACGTGAAGCGATGTTGGTAGAGTTCGGAGAGACCAACGGGCTTGCCCACAACGGACTGATTCAGGGGGGTTCCGATATTTTTCATAAACGAGGAAACCAGCACGTTGACGCCTGTTGCACGCTTTCAGCTGTAAGTCGAGAATTCAGCAGATGGAGACCATGTAGTTGGGACATACCAGGCCGCTTGTTGGTCACATCGAGATCTCCCACAGCGACGTGCCTCCGACTCAACTGAAACCAGCAAGTTCGAAACAATGTCGTTGACCTTGGGGACACGCATCCCTGAAGACGGAGCGAGGAAGAAAAGATTTCACTGGAGGTTACTCAAGAAGTAGACAATTTCGCTGCCCTAGCTGGGTGGGCTCCATCCGCCTCCTTGGTCCCGATTTGTGCAGGGCGGTCCTGCTCAGCAGGGGGTTCACTCCCCAGCGGTCCTCGCTCAGGCTGACGAGTCGGCAAACTAAAGTATCATTAGGGCCATAATCTGCTACCAAGATGAAAGACCTTTCACCTCTCACCCTGTTGGGATCAACCTGTCTGTCGCTCGCATCGGAGAGAGGATGAACACGAGAGGACGAGCCTGGATGTCGGACAGCCAAGCAGGTCTAGAGTGTAGCTTTAGAATGAGCCTTCAAGACTAAAGCCTTGAAAGAGAATCACAGGCAAGTGGGATGTGTGAGTGGGGGTCGTGCCACGCCTTGGCCTCACTCACGAGTGAATACAAGGAGGCGGCGATGATGGTGGAGAGGGGGCAAGCTGCGATTTGATAGACTTCTGCATGGTTACTCTGATCTATCTGACACATATGAATTTGACACAAGAAGGTCTTTCTATAGTACAAGGGAAGGTAGATAAAAATGAACTCTAAGAAAGGGATATACGTCAGTTAGTGTCTTTATTGAGAAGAATAAACTGAAGATAAAAGCAGGCATGTATGAAATCGTTTGAGTGTTCTCTTCTGACCACCTCCAGCCAAGACACAAATGTAATCTTGCATCATTCAGACCGTCACAAGGGCAATGTCTATAGAAAGCCGTCCACCTAAGCTCACAGCGACGGCACACCGCTCCTTTCCCTACTCCTTCGTGTCTGGTGATATCGCTCTCCACTGGGAGCTTGACCAAGGGTTTGCTCCCGCGCATCTGCCGCAAAGGTGCTGGTGACCGTTTGGGCACTTTGGGGAGCAAACATGGTAAAACCGTGGGTGGACTGGTGTTCTCGACCCCGAGAATGAGTACGCGAGTCGTTGAAACGCCTACTGGGGATGAGGGGCGATTGCCTGTCTTTCGCGCTCGCTGAGGCTTGTACGTCATTATCATCTTGGCTAGAAAGACCTCAGAAGAGTGATGGCAGTGAGGAGCGGTGCCATGTTTTTCATACCTTTGCCACCGATCCTTCCAGAGTTCAGATTACCTACAAATCTACCAATGACGAGGCCGTCGATGTCTTCTGGAATTTGAGGAGGAGCCTCTCCGAGGTAGAGAGAGGGGTCGTCGTCAAAGGTTAGTTCACATGTTCCTACAGGAGGCCTCGTGATCAGGCAACGTAGGCTGGCTACGTGAACGATCTACGCACCGTCGTCTTCTAGCGAGGCCCTGTTCTTATTCCCGAAAGCTTGACCGATGAAGCAACGCGTTGGATACACTACCAGCCTTCGTCAGTTATAGTTCCAAGTTGAGGCGAGAGAGAAGGGATACTCACGCCCATCTGCATATCTTCTTCGAGTCCTCGGCTGGTCACCCGTGCCTAAAGTTGTTCCATCAGAGAGGAAATTCTACGATACGGATGAAGGCGTACCTGAAGCCGATCGAGCAGGCATCGTAGGAGGATACCTCTCAGTACCATAGCCGGCTGGAGCACCAGCAGTCCCTCTGTGACGGGGATGCGAGTACCTCATTCGAGGTGACGACCCTAAAGACCCAGGGGAGTCATGACCGTCGCCGTGTTCGTACACTATTTTGCCATGAGGTCAGAAAAGGCTATGCGGCTGGGACACTTTCAACTTACCGTCGTGGCGGTAGTCGTCGCGACTGCTTTGGGTGGACACATACGAGGGAAGTGAATGCATGTCGGGGAAATTACCCCAGCCATATGGATAACCACGAACGTAGGCGTCGTTCGTCGAATGTGTGTCTGTCGTCTCCGTGAGGCCGGCGAAGATGATCCATGGTAGGCAAGATGAGTCGTCGTAGGGGAAAGAGAAAGTTGGATGGGAGAGGGAAGGTGGTAGGTGACTGGCAATCTGTTGTTGTGTCTGAGATTCAAGATCCTAGCCCTTATATATGCTGACCGTGCGCAGCACCGAGGGAACCCCCTTCAGAGGGCATCAGTAAGGGTTAAGATGGATATATCTCAGATATACCCTGAACCCTGCATTCGCCTTCCAGTACCGGTGCGAAAACGGGCAACCAGGCTGCTTGATTCAATCTTCCAGAATACATGCCGTCATCCACACCTGAATTCTCTTTGTAAAGCCAGATTGAGAGGCTTGCGTGTCCCCACATCATTTGCCACGAGTAGGAGATGAAAGATCCTGTCGCATCAGGTTTACCGCTCCTTCCAAATCTTTATGCAATGAAGCGAGGAAGCGAGCAGTGCCGGCGTTGGAGGCTGGTGTGCATCGCATTTGTGTTGCTTCTGCGGTACAGGCCGAGACTGCTGAGGGTAGTGGACAGTGTGGTGATATGGGGAGCGGGCCAAACCTCGTCTGTATGTGAGGTCAGAAATTGTTAGATTGATCAATTGGGCTCCATACCATCAAGTGTCGTTAGGGTTGCCGCTCATTTCCAAATTCCAAGCCTCAAATTTCCTTTGACACGGAAAATGGAACCTCACCCAGAGATGGAAACCAGGAAATGCCTCTGCAAACCGTTCCTCCTTTGAGATATCGTCGCTGGATCTCTCATTCGACGGTGTTCTCGCCCCGCACCGAATTAGAAGTTGACCAAATCGGGAGGGAACCGAAGTGTCGGTCCTGAGCCACAGGGAAATTGTGCCCAGTCAAAATGCCCAGGAGTTTCGGTTGTCGTTTCGCGGCCATTTTCATTTAGCCATGTTTTATTGTGTCTTGGCGTCACCGCCACCCAAATGAATGCCTTTCAACCCCCAGCGAGCCGAAAATAGCAAGATCGCTGGTAGTAGGTCGCCCGAGGGTCCATGTCGCACCCAAGTTGCTCAGTCATCCCTAGCAGCCAAATTTTCTGAATAAGTGACCATAGCGCAAGAAGCCAAGCGGATCAGGTTTACCTAGAAGGGCAGAGCTCTTGCTAAATCGGGCTACTCTCAAGGCGCGCCGTGCAGGGTCGCCACTGCTGTGGCCCGCCTCATCATGATGAATGGCCATGCCATCGATCCGCCAAAATGCATCCGCCAACAATAGGGGCTGTAACCTAAAATACAACTTCAAGTCAATCCCCAGATTTTCATTGCATCATAAAGGAAAACACCGAGTAATATGAATGAATGGATGAATGGATGATATGGGTGGATGATCGGCGCCCATTCAGTTCCATCATCATGAAAATGTTCGTCCAAGGATGAGCGGCCCCGTGTTGCGCAATACATTCGTCTCACAACCACCCTTCCAGACTTCAGTGACGATACCAAACGCAGCGAAGGGTTATTGCCTGTGATAAGCGGTTAGCCGTACATGGAGAGATGGGATGGACGGAGACTCACTAAGCATGGCGTTGGCAAGGACCTGTCCATCGGTCATAACGTGGCCAACGGCAACACCCCGCAGAGAATCTTCTTCATCTGGAACTTGGTGGCTAAGCGGACCTCGTTGGCCTGTCTTCGGCGTGAGAGACGGGTGGGGAACTTGCCCACCACGAAGAAGGCATCCACGAGCACATGAGCAACAAGGTGCACTCACCTTTGCATACACAGGAGACCAAGGAGATGGGGGATTTGACGAATGGAGACCTCAAAGGCAAGGAAGCGTTGTACTCTTGGCCAACTTCTTGACGAGCTCTTCTGTGTTCTTGCTGAGCCTATTCATCGTAGCAGCACATCCCCAAAAAAACCAGCCAAACAGCACCCACTCTTCAAGCCATCAGTGGACATACGCTCGAGCTCAATCTGCTTAGCACGAGCGACCTCGTTGGCATCGGCGAGATTGCATAGATATATGCGGGTGACGGGGAATCTTGGGGAGCTGGGCAGTGCAAGAGAAAGGCTTGTCTTGCTGGGAATCATGATCCTCGAGGACCAATCGCCACCTCGATGGTTTGACGAAGTTACGCCTATTTTCCGCAGCGCCCAGCCCCGCCGCTTGACGATGGGAGTTTGCTTCCACTGTCATAAACGATTAGACAGCTGTTTATCGAACCCGACGTCGAGCAGAATCGTACCTGGTGCGATGCCAGCGGAGAGGCTGCTTCCTCATCGCTAGCAAAGGGAGCTAGAAGGGTGGAGGTCCAGCGCACGCGGGAATCCATGTGCAAGAAAATTGTCTGCCATCATGATCGAGATGATGTCGAAAGACATGACCCCTTGCTTCGACTCATCGATGGGCATGATCAAACACCATCATTCGCAGTCGGTATTGGCGAGAATGCAGTGCGAGACGTGAGGCTGAGGGTGACGGAGAGCCAAAAGGTCCCAGAGAAGGAGGTTGACGCTACGGTTTGCAGTTCCCGTGGCCATTCTGCCGCTTGATAGTCTGGATGATGTTGTGCTTTTCTACGCAGAGAGGGGCAAATGAATGCTTGTGGAGCCCGCATGATGGGGGGGACTGAACGAGTGATACCACTGTGGTCTTATCAGAAGACTGTTAATCGCGAGCGACGATGACAGGGGCATACCGCGTGATTGGGACGGGGCCCTGGGACGACAACCACAACGACGAGACGTTCTGGTCATCGTCGCTCCGCTGGATTCAGCCTTCCGGGGTCAAAAAAATTCAAGGGGAGAGCGATGCTTGTCAGGTTGAACCGAATTTGAGAGAGAAGCGCGATCCTTCGATTCAGGGCGACCCTGACGAGCAGGGTTTATGCCAATAAGAAAAGCTAAAGTCATGTATTGAATTTCGTCCAGTAAACCACCAGCCTCCTGGCTGAGTCGCTGATGAGGGCAAAGTCGTGCGGATGGTGGTGGTCCTGGTGTAAGTCACAGTTTGATTGTGTTTGGTCGCTCCGATCCATCCGGCTGACAGTCCAAACGCAAATCGATTCGAGTATCTTGGAGAAGACCGGACACCGTTTATAGGGATATGATGCTAAAAGACTCTGGGAAAAGGATACCAAAATATTGAGTGCCTTGTAGCAACCTCGTGGAAGAATAAATTTAAATAAAAGTACAAGATCTCCGGTTAGGTGCAGTGTCTTCTCCCGAGTCATACTTAAGTTCCCAACTCAACCAGTGAGAACTTACCTCGTAAGAAAGGTATCCCGGACCCGAAGCCTTATCTGCTCCTTTCAATTCCTCTTTCGCTTCAGGCTTGGATTATCCTTTTCTTGCTCTCGACGATACGTCGGAGAAGAGGTGGTGATAGGCGATTGGATGTGTGGGCCTGAAGTCGTAGTTTTCGTATCTGTCCGACAGGTACGACCTGACCGGTGAAGAACGGTGGTGCCTGGGTGTGGCTGCTCCACGAGAGTTGTACCTCATTATCAACTTCGCTGGAAGGGCCTAATAAAGCACTGGAAAGGAGTAGTACCATCCTTGGTTACCTCTACGGCCAATCCTTCCCTAATTATGGCTATCCACAACTGAGTATGTGCACTGTCGAAGTCGTTTGGAGCCCGAGGACTCTGGACAGGGACTCGCGATCCGGACCCTCTTCTTTCGAAGCTATTGTGGGCTGCACAGCCTCCGCCCTTCCAGCGATGCTCCTAAAGGATCGGCTGCTTCCCTAATGACGAAGTTAACATCCAAGCTCGCGTATTCTGCACATGTGATATCCACGTACCAAGTGCCCAGGAGATAAGCTCCACTGGGCGAAGATCACGATTGCTTCAAAAGGCATACTCCTTACTAATAGGATACTTGTTGCTCTGCATGGCCAGCACCGTATAGCCCACTTGATCGGTGAATGCTCAGTTAGCTGCAGCTAGATATGTCGACAAGGATGGCCACTCACCACTCATGGCGCTTGCAAGGGCCTACTCGTCGGTCGTGTCAACGTGGCCAACCGCAATCTCGGCCGAACAACCCTCCTTCGTCCACCTTGTTGCGGCTCGGATGGCTGCAGGATAAGCG
The DNA here is from genome assembly GCA_020736565.1 of Coprinopsis sp. MPI-PUGE-AT-0042. Lineage (NCBI taxonomy): Eukaryota > Fungi > Basidiomycota > Agaricomycetes > Agaricales > Psathyrellaceae > Coprinopsis > Coprinopsis sp. MPI-PUGE-AT-0042. The sequence continues at coordinate 235,233 of JAHBOF010000087.1, forward strand.
ACTGAAACTTGCTAGCCCAGAGGAATGTCAGCGCGCAAGCAAGGAAAGGACAGAGGTACGCACCCCGTGGAGACACTGGGAGCCAGGGACGTGGGATCTGACGCTTGAAAGCTAGAAGACGAGGAAAACATTGTTGACCATTAACATGACTATCAAGTCAAACCACGAATATTCACTTGTCCAAAGCGCTGAGCGTGAAAGTGAGCATCGCACACGTCGCGCAACCTGCCTTGTTGGCTTCGGCGAGGGGCAAACTCCAGCGAGATAGACGAGGTAGGGCAGATCTTGTGAAGCTGAGGGGTTCAGAGAAGCGTTACGATGAGGATCGCAGCCCTCAAGGCCAACCTGAAGCGCAAAGGTTTCGGCCAAAGTCGGAATCCTTTCGCAAAGGTAGGCAACTCATTGCGAAAGCTCGCGCGGGCCTCAAGAGTTTGCGCCAAATCGGGATCAATAGGGACGGTCAGACCTGGGAATCGACGTCGATTCGGAGGTCGATTCGAGGGTCGATTTGGTCGCCGATTCTTGACCTGAATCGACCTCAAATTGAATCTCACTCTGACCGACCCGCTGTGAGAGTCGATTTCTGTGTCGATTTCCGCTTCAATTTTGCGAAGAAATCCACTAGCAACTGTACTCACCTCAGCTTCAATTGTACTGTACGGCTACTTGCGTAGAAGTCCGGATATGTGTTGCCGATTTCCAACTCTCCAGGAGCTCCTTTTATACCTACCTTATATTTTGCTTAGTTTGTGCACTCAGCCGTGGCTCAGCAGGAATTTTGCGGGGATCGGGCAGCAAAAACAGGTCAGTCGGGAGTCAGGCTTTAGAAGAGCCCCAAATATCATAGTTGAGCCCTTAATTCCTATTGTTATGTACAGGGAGAACACAAAAGACAGGTAGCTGTTGAATTCGAAACAGCCGTTTTGAGGTGCCAAAGCGACTAAATAGTCGCTTTGGCGCGAGGTCGATTTTGCAGAATCGGCGCCCTTCGATTTTGATCAAATCGACCCTCGAATCGACCTCCGAATCGACGTCGATTCCCAGGTCTGACCGTCCCTAATATGGAGGCCAGGCGAACACAACTGGCACTCAGACGCCTGGCGAGCGGGGGTGCACGTCAATGACGAGACTCAAGACCGTGGACTAGAGCCGCTAGAAAGCCATTGCTCTAGCTCTGCGGCGAGGCAGTGAGAGAGGACGGTGATTGTAAGAAGGAGAGCCGCGGCCTGTTTGTATTTGCTTGGCCGCTCCGATTGAGCCACGTCCATGTCGCAAGCGCGATCCAACAACGTCACGGTCTCCAGGCTTCGCAGAAGTTCAAAAAACTGTCTGCGCAACTCTAGGTGTTTCAGGCAATTTATATCATAAAATTACAAAGAATCAAGTTAGAGATTGGCTGAATACAGAGTCCTCCTCCATTCACCTTACACGAAACGAATCCGATGATGTTACATAAGCCTAATATGATCATGTACAGAGAGGATGTCACCTGACCCATGTACCGCAGCATATCTGGAGATCTCACGAAAGCAAAGACTCGCTCCTATTAACGCCGTCGGCTCTGAGTGAACGTTCCCGCAGGGGCTTGGGCAAGGGTTTGCCCTTGCTCAGATGCCGGGAAGGTGTTGGCAGGAGCCGAGTGGGTGTATTGGGGTACGAAAACATGATATCCTTGAGGCGAGGTTAGCCATTCCTGATGGGAAAGCGACGTGCGGAGTGGTTAGAGGGCTGCTGAGGGCTATTCGTTGTGGTCGCCCAACATGCTTGAACGTCATTATCAGCGTGGCTCGAATGGCCTCAGGAATATGGCGACAAGGAATAGCACCATGTTTTCTTACCGTCTTTACTGATTGCGCTCGAGTTCATGTTGCCATCATCCTGCCGAGGATGAGTGGTGCCCCCTCGGCATTCGCTGGAACATCAGACGTTTCACGTAGAAAGCGGGATGGGTCAGCATGGAAGTTCATCTTGCGTGTGCTATAGAAAGACAAGCGAGATCCAGTGTAGCTCAACTATTGGGGAACTAGGTGGCCGGTGATGCTATGAACCTACCCTGTTGCTGATGGTCGTCGCCATTGGCCTGTGTTTGTGCGTTTTGCGCGAGTGGCTGTAGGTCAGGCGCATTACCCACAAAATCCGAGCCCACATGCTGGCGAGAAGGATGTTCCATGATGCGAGAATGAAAGGTTAGGGCCAAGGACTGCTTTGAGCAGAGGAAGGAAGTTGAGGATATCTTTGAGACTTTCACGCCCCCTTGGACCCATTTTATACGTTTGCAGATATCCCACGACGCATATCCGCAGCATGAGAACCACAATTCCACCATTGCCGAGGGCCAGGAGCTGGGGAGAATGCGCTATGACTCCACCGGAGCGCCTGGTTCGCTTGTGGCCATCTTTGATGGTGGTCCATGGACCAGTCCGGCGTCAGGTCTTGGGCTCAGATGATTTGATACTTTTATAAAGCATTCGCGGTTTTGCTTATATTTATGGATGACCCAGGTTTCTTTTAAGCCCAAGGCGGAGGTCTATGTCAAGGCCTTGATATAATAGAAAGTACGGGATGAGATATGCACTGCGTGATGCCTCGGTTCTCGAAATGCGTTATCCTGCAGGGCCGCTCCTCGGCCGATATCGAATGCCGGATCTAGCTTGATAACGCTCAGAAGCGGGCTGCCACTGCGAAATGAGTCCCCTCATTTAAGCGTGTCCTCAACAGCATTGGAATCAGCGTCATGGCGAGCACGGGCTTCTTCCGTCTCATTTTCTTCAGCAAGCTGGCGATGAAGAACAGGGTGCTGGTTCTTTCAGTCCTTGCAAAGGCAATGCCTTGAACGATCCCCTTGTAGTTTGAATGCCTGAGAGGGTACAAAGGGTTTGAGCCCACAGTAAGGTACTAAGGCTAATGGGGATTGATTAATCCTTTGATACTGGTTTGTCGTTAGCCTTATCAAGTCGACTTTCAGCCCTAATTATCGACCCCCTGAGATCACGGGAGTATACTAGAAGTGGACATGATTTAGGTCTCACTGGTTCGTTCGGATCGGAATACTTACAGCACGGACCAGTAGCCGTACCCCTCTTTTTATTGGGGTTGGAACCTTGAAAGAGCCCGCCTCCCATCTGAACCAATGCGAGATCAAGAAAAGAAGCACGGTCGGGCGACAGGTGGGTCTACGTGTCCCCAGCATTCGGTGGTTTCGACATGCCTACCGCAGACCCTGCTTTTTCTGTGCAGCAAATATCTGTCTGATTTTTTATTCAGGCCAAAGTTCATCTGCACCACCGAGAACGGGTCATCCCCTACCAATCGGGGATGTCAAGTGAGGCAAGACCGCAGCTAGCAAATGCGCCGACTCGCTCATGCGATCAACCTCGGCCTAGTAACATCACAAGGCGATAGATCCCAAGAGGCATTGGCCACTAGCCGCCTCTTCTACATATTCATTTTGCTAGGTTCATCATCTGCAGGAAGGGAAGATTGCGAATCCTGAATCGATCTCAATGCTCTCCAGCGATATATCATGAAAACGCTACGCCGAGTAAGATGTGGAAGAAGGGATGATATGAGGGGATGTATCAAATTCTAGTGCTGCTCCAAGCTGCCGAGATGTCTCGCACTCCACCGAGAAGAGAACCCTAGTGTAGTAAAGGGAAGTTGGTAGAATTGGTAGAGGGGGGGGAGCTGGCGCACAACAAGCTCTGTCCAGGGCAGTTTTGATGTTTCAATGAACGAGGAAACTAACAAGTTGACGTCCGTTGCATGCTTCTGGCTGTAAGGCGTGAGTCAAGTAGGCCGAGTCCTACCAAGCATGAGGTTAGCACATACCCTGCTGCTTGTCGGTCACGTCGAGGCGTCCCACAAGCGATGTCCAAGACAAAATGAGAAACCTCCTGCTCACCTGAGAATCAGCGAGTTTTGAGAGGATGGCATGGACCTTGATGACATACATTCCTGAAGACGCAGAAATGGAGGAAGGATCTCATCGAGGGGTTGGTCAAGAGGAAGGCGATCCTGCTGGGAAGGCGTTATCCGTCTCCTTGGTCCCGATTTGTCCAGAGTGGATCGTGCTCGACACTGGGCGTAACTTCCCAGCGGCCTTGCCCAGGCCGATGAGTTGTTAACCTAAGGCTATCGTCAGTGCCCTACTCTGCGACCGAGACGAAAGCCCTTCATGTCTCACCTTGCCGAGGTCAACCTACCTAGGCAGCACGACTGATATCGTTTGCCTCTGCCAGAAGATGAACATGCGAGGATGAGGTATGTTGGACGTCCAAACAGTTCCAGAGGAGTGCGTCCTGGCTGGGGATTGCAGCCATTAAAGCGAACGTGTCGCTCCTGGAAGCTGAGACCGTCTGGCTATCGAGGGAAAATGTTCTTGATGAGCACAGCTTAGCAGCCTTGAAGACCAACATCACTGGTGACATATGTGACGGCTGAGAATCTAGCAGTGCGTCGAAGGTCCTGTGGCGCCCAGGTAGCCTCACTCGGTGAGTGGATACTACAAGAATGCAGCGATGATGGTGGAGAAGGGCAAGCTGCGATTCGATTGGTTTTCTGCATTACTCTGATCTCTCCGAAGCGTATAGATTTGAAATGAGGATCTTGGAGAGGGTCTGACGTTGTATGGTACAAGGGAAGGTTGATACAAACTAACTCTGTAAAGGGATATAAGTGGATATAACAACAGACAGCTCCTTCAACTACCCCCTTCGATTCTGGCCATACTGTTCGGCACTGGGAGCTTGACCAAGGCTTTGCTCTTGCCTGTATACTGGCAAAGTGCTGGGTGGCCGTTTGCGTGCTCGAGGGGGGAAACATGGTAAATCCGTGTGGGGACTGCTGGCCTCGGCTTCGACTACGAGAGTCGTTGTACGCCCCCACTGGGGATGAGGGGCACATGCCAGTCTTACACACTCGCTGAGGCCTGTACGTCATTACCAGCTCGCCTAGAAAGACCTCAGCTGGGCGACGAAAAGAGGTGGTAACATCTTTCTTACCTTTTTCGCCGAGCAAACCCGAGTTCAGATTGCCCACAAAGCTCCCAATGGTGAGACCGTCGAAGTCTTCCGGAATTTGAGGAAGAGCCGCTTCAAGGTAGAGAGAAGGGTCGTCCTCAAAGAGCATGCTCAAAGGTTCTGTAGGAGGGCTAGCAATCAGGAAATGCGGGTCAGCTACTCGGCGAACGGTCCACGCACTGTCACCCTCAAGCGGGGCCCGGTTGTGATTCCCGAAAGCTTTGCCGATAAAGACCCGTTGCGAGTACGCTATCAGCCCTCGTCAGTTACGCATTCCAAAGCTGAAGCGAGAACGGGGACTTTACGCGTGTATCTTTTTCGAGCCTTTGGCTGGTCACCCGTGCCTGAGGCCTTTCTATCAGAGTGGAAAATGGTATGATACGCATGAAGGCGTACCTGATGCCAGTCGAGCAGGGCGTCGTAGGAGGATGCCTTTCAGTATCATAGCCGCCTGGAGCACCGGCAGTCGCTCTGTGGCGGGATTGCGAGTACTTCGTCCGGATCGGAGACCCTAAAGACTCAGCGTGGTCGTGCCTATACAAGTCGCCATGTTTGAAAACTATTGTTCCGTGAGCTTAGAAAAGGCGAAAAGGCTGAAGATGTTTTCAACTTACCATCGTAGCGATAGTGGGCGTGACTGGACTGGGTGTGCACATATGATGGAAGGGAATATGGATCGGGGAGATTACCCCAGTATGTATAACCGTGAATGTAGGCGTCGTTCGGCGAATAGGCATATGTATCTTCCCCGCGATGCTGATCATGATAATCCATAGTAGGCAAGATGAGTTGTCGCAGGGGAAGAGGAAGTTGGATGGGAGAGGGAAAGTGGTAGATAGCTAGTAACCTATTATATATCTAAGGTTCAAAATCCCAGCCATATATGGGGTAACCGTGGCGAAGCCCCAAGGAAACCCCCTGCAGAGGGCATCAGTGAGGTTTGAGATGGATATATCTCAGATGTACCCTGAACCCTACCTTCGCCTTCAAGCACCGGTGAGAAATCAGCAGCCAGGCAGCTTGATTCGATCGGTCTAAAATATATGCCGTCATCCACACCTGAAGTCTCTTTGTAAAGCCGTATTGAGAGGCTTGCGCATCCCCACATCATTTGCCACGAGTGGGAGATGAAAGAAGCCATTGCATCAGGTCTACCGCTCATTCCAGATCTTTATGCAATGAAGCGAGGAAAAGAGCGGTGGGAAAGACACCGGGATTGGGATTTGGGGCGTATCGCATTTGGGTTGCTTCTACGGTAAGGTCGAGACTGCTGAGAGTAGCAGACGTCGCAGTGACATGGGGAGCGGGCCAAACCTCGTCCTGTATGTGAGGTCAGAATCGCCAGATTGATCAATTCGTTGCTGGGCTCCATACCATCAAGTGTCGTTAGGGTTGCCGCTCCTTTCCATTCCTTTCCAAGCCTCGAGGTTCCTTTGACGCGGAAAATGGAACATCACCCGGAGATGGAAATGCGTCTGGAAACCGTTCTTTTGGGATATCGTCACCGGATCTCTCGCTCGACGGTGTTCTCGCCCCTCATTGACCTGGAAATTGACCAAATTGGGAGGGAGCCGAAGTATCGGTCCTGAGGGCCATAGGGAAATTGTCCCCAGTCAAATCGACCCAGGAGTTTTGGTTGTCGTTTCACGGGAATTTCCATCTAGCCACGTTTCATTGTATCTTGGCGTCACAGCCACTCACATGAATGCCTCTCTTCCCCCCCCCCCCCCCCCCCCCCCCCCCCCCCCCCGCGATCCTAAAGTAGTAAGACTGCGGGAGCAGGTCGGCGCTTGAGTCCTAAGGGTCCATGTCGCACCCAAGCTGTTCAGTTATCCCTAGCAGCCAAGTACGTTGAATAAGTGACCATAGAGCGAGAAGCCAAGCGGACCAAGTTTACCTAGAAAGGCAGAGTCCTTGCTAAATCGGGCTACTCTCAAGGCGGCGCGCGCCGTGCAGGGTCGCCACTGCTGTGGCCCACCTCATCATGATGGATGGAATGATCAACCAGAGTGCATCCCCCAACAGGAATAGGGGCTGTAATCTACAATACAACCTCAAGTCAATTCCTAGATTTTCATCGCATCATAAATGGAATGCACCGAGTAACATGGATGAATGGATGATATGAGTGAATGTATCGGTGCCCATTCAGTTCCGTCCTCATGAAGACTATCGGTTCAAGCATGAGCGGCTCCGTGTTGTGCAATACATCCGTCTCACAACCAGCCTTCCAGACTTCAGTGACGATACCAAACGCAGCGAAGGGTTTATAGCCTGTGACACGCGGTTAGCCGGATCAGGAGATGGAATGGACGGAGACTCACTAAGCATAGCGTTCGCAAGGACCTGCCCATCGGTCATAACGTGGCCAACGGCAACACCGAAGCAGAATCTTCTTCAACTGGAACTTGGTGGCGGAGCAGACCTCGTTGGCCTTGTCTTCAGCATGAGAGGCAGGGGGTGGGGAACTTGCCAGCTACGAAGAAGGTCAGCATCACGAAGACATGACCAACAAGGTGGACTCACCCTTGCATACAGCGGGACCCAGGGGCGAAGAAAGCGTCCTACTTCTTGGTCAACTTCTTGACGAGCTCCTTGCTCTTATTGAGCCTAGGACCAGCGTCAGCGGCATATCCCATGAAAACCAGACAAAACCACTCACACCTTCAAGGCATCGGCGAATATGCGCTCGAGCTTAAGCTGCTTAGCCCGAGCGACTTCGTTGGCATCGGTGAGAATGCGTAGGGAGATGCGAGGACGGGCAATGTTGGGGGAGCTAGATAGTGCCACAGAAACCCTTATCCTGCTGGGAAGTGTATTTCTTGAGACCAATCGGCACCTTGATGGTTTTGACGAAGTTACTCTTCCTCTCCACAGAGCCCTGCACGCTTGACGCTGGGAGTTTGCTTCCACTGTCATAACGATTAGACAGCTGTTCTTCGAACCAGACGTCGAGCAGAATCGTACCTGGTGCGATGCCAGCAGAGAGGCTGCTTTCCTCATCGCTAGCAAAGGGAGCTAGAAGGGTGGAGGTCCAGCGCACGGGGAATCCATGTGCAAGAAAATTGTCTGCCACCATGATCGACATGATGTCGAAAGACATAACCCCTTGCCTCGGGTCATCGATGGGCATGATCAAACTCCATCATTCGCAGTTGGTATTGGCGAGGATACAGTGCGAGGCGTGAGGCTGAGAGTGGCGGAGAGCCAAGAGGTCCCAGAGAAGGATTGTTTACGCTACGGTTTGCAGTTCCCATACCCATTCTGCCGCTTGATGGTCTGGATGATGTTGCGCTTTCTACGCAGAGAGGGGCAAATGACTGCCTGACGGCGCCCTGTATGAGTGGGATGAAGAGATTGCTGCCACTGCGGTCTCATCAGGCGACTGATGGTGGTGGGAGACGATGAGTAGATGGCGTACCGTGTCCTTCGAACGGGCCCTAGGGCGGCGACGACAATGAGAAGATCCAGGCGCTGTCAGAGCGATGACTTTCAGGGAAGGTGGTATAGAAACATCTCCTGGTCCGTTCGGATATCTCCTACCTTTCACGGGAAGGCGCTCCTGTGGATTTAGCCGCCCAAGCAAATGAAAATTTGAGGGAGAGCAAATTCGTGAGCAACGCGATCCTGACGAGTGGCGTTCATGCCAGTAACAGCCTAAGCTTGATTCGGGTGTTGGAGTTCATGCAATAACATGTTAGCCTGAGTTCCAGAGTCGCTCGGTTGAGCACAAGGTTGCGGCGATGGTGGTGGTGCAAAGGCAAGCCGCAACGTTTCCGATTACGTCACGTCACGCACCGCAAGTGACCCAGATCATCTCCTCTTGTAAAACGGGATGTTCTATGGCGCTCTGAGTGTGATGAAAGCTCTTCGTAGTATCATGCTTAATGAGTATGTTTTGTTTATCATACACGGACTGTGAACGCGTTATGAATAACCCATTTTAAAGAGCATTAGATTGTAAGGGAAGGCTGATACAATAAACACTCATGAATAGCAGAAAGGGATGTATGCAAGTCTAGCGTCTTTTCTCGGAATGATAACCAAGATTATAAGTATGAGATTGATTGGGAGGGGACTGGCAGTGCCCTCCACCCATTCAAAGCTCAGGAGTGAGGACTGATCATGATCAGACAGGAAACCCTTGCAATATGGGCATTGAGGCAATCAACATGCTTCGCAGCCATGCAGCTCGAAGGGTTGGCCACTCAAGCCCCGATCTCTACCCTCCTCAGCTCTGGTATGTGTTTCCAAACCAGGTTGGCGGAGGGTTTGCCCAGACCCCAAAAAGGTGCTGGGAGCCGAGCGGGTGGACCGAGAATGATGCTCCCTACGTTCAAGCTACCGACAACACGGCCAACGTAGACACCATCGACCTCGGTTGGAATCTGAGGAGGATATTCTGGGATGGAAAGGAGGGATGGGTCATCGTGAAAGTCTAGACGGCCATGGGATGTCGGAGAATACGCCAGCAGATGTAGTCACATAGACTCACAGGTATCTGAGCGAATAATGCACCTCCGGAGGCAAGCAGACGTGTATTCGCGTTCCCAGAGGCTTCGGCAATCACACACGCTGTTAGACCCGACGGAACTCATGTTAGTTGAGTTGATGAACATACGAGGAGGACTACTTACAGCATCCGTATGTCGTCGTTGGGCCTTCGGCTCCTCGCTGCAGCCAGGTTCTGAACTCGCGGGGCACTGATAAGGAACGGTACAGTCCTTGCTTACCTTTACGACCAGTCCTTCCCGAATTCCCGTTACCCACAACTCTGCGAGTATATACACCGTCAAAGTCGGTTGGAGCCCGAAGACTCTGGACAGGGAGCAAATCCGTACAATCTTCTTTCGAAGCTATTTTCCTTCGTCATGGCTGCACAGCCTCCACCCTTCCAGCGATGCTCCTAAAGGATCGGCTGCTTCCCTAATGACGAAGTTAACATCCAAAGGCGTGTAATCTGAACGTGTGAAATCCGCGTACTAAGTGTACATGAGATCGGTTCCACTGGGCGAAGATCCCGATTGCTGTAAAAGGCATAGTCCTTGCTAGATAGGGCTCTCATTGCTTTGCATGGTCGGCAACGTATAGACCGCTTGATCTATGAACGCTCAGTTAGCTACAGTCGATATCCTGATGCAGATGGCTACTCACCAAGCATGGCGTTTGCAGGGGCTTACTCGTCGGTCACGTTAGCACAACCAACTGCAATCTCAGTCGAACAAGCCTCGTCGACCCTGTTGCGGCTCGGAGGACGTCAGGATAAGAGATGGGAACTTGCTAGCTGAGAGCAATGTCGGTGTCCGAGTAAGGAAGGGCCAGCAGCAAGCACCCTTGGACCGACTTGGAGCTAGGGATGCGGTGTGAGACCCTTGAAGGCTATAGGCGGGGCTTATACCCCACAGTCAAACCCACGAACACTCACTTATTCAAGTAGACGACAGACGGGTAATCGAACCCCTGCCACTTTTCACAACCTATCTTGTTGGCTTTGGCGACAATGCAAACTTGAACTCCAGAGAGATACGCGAGAGCGGGAGATCTTGTGAAGCTGATTGGTTTAGGCGAAGCTCTCGAGGATTGTAGCCCTCAAGGGCAGCCCGAAGCACAAAGGTTTCGGCCAAGTCGGACTTCTTTCGCAAAAGTAAGCAACTTATTGACGAAAGCTCGCGCTGGCCACAAGAGTTTGCGCCTCGTTAGGATCAGACGGCGGGTCCAATATGCGCTGGACCAGGCGAACCAGCTGGCACTCAGACGCCTGACGAGCGGGGTGCATATCAATGAAAAGACTCAAGAGGGTGGACTAGAGCCGCTAGAAGGTCTTCGCCCCAACTCTGCGGCGAGGTAGTGAGATTGACGGTGGTTGTAAGAAGGAGACCCACGACCTGTTTGCGCTTGCTTGGCCACTTCGATTGAGCTACTTGATGTCCGTGTCGCACTTGATCCAACTTCGCTTCTGGGCTTGGTGGAAGTTAAAACTCTCAAAGACTGTCTGTATCGAACCCTAGGCACTCTAGGAAATTGATGTTATAAACCACAAAAAAGGGAGTAAGAGATTAGCTGGATACGGAGTCTCCCGTTCACCCCACACTAAACGAAACCGATGATGTTACATAAAGCCTAATAGATCATGTGTAGAGAGGATGCCACCTGACCGGTGACCCATGTACTTCAACATATGCTGGGATCTCACGAAAGCAAAGAATTGCTCGTATTAACGTCGTCGGCTTTGAGTGGACGTTCCCGCTGGAGCTTGGCCAAGGGTTTGCCCTCGCTCAGATGCCGGGAAGGTGCTGGCAGGGGCCGAGTGGGTGTATTGGGGTATGGAAACAGAATACCCTTGAGGTGAGCTTTGCCATTCTCTTCGCGAAGTTGTCAGAGGCGGTTGAGGGTTGTTTTCCGTCGTCTCCCAACGAGGCTCGAACGTCATCGTCAGCGTGGCTAGAATGACCTTCAAGTTAGAAATATGTCGACAAGGAGTAGCGCCATGTTTTCTTACCGTCTTTACCGATTTTGCCCGAGCTAATGTTGCCCGTAGCCCTGCCAATGACGAGTGACGCGCCCTCGAATTTCGTTGGAACATGAACCGAAGTTTCCCGTAGAAAGCGGGTTGGGTCACCATGGAAGTTCATGTTGCATTTGGCTATAGGAGGACACGTGAGATGCAGTGTTGGTCAACTTTCGAATAAATGACATACCTCTTTCGGCGAGTTGGGCTCTGTTTACGTTCCCAAATTTATCCCCAATCACAACCGGCCCTATGTACGATTAGTCGGGGAAATGAATGGTAAGACGCAGGCAAAACGCACCAATGTTGTGTGGAGGTGCGTCTCTGCTCCGATGGATCCGTGAGCATCTCATGACAACCGAGCCAAATCGCCTGAAGAAACCATGATGGTTGGCTCGACGAGAGCTACCACACTCATTCGCTATGCAGCTCCAAAGTTTAAGAAGAACTAGGTGGCCGATGACGCTATTAACCTACCCTCTTGCTGATGGCCATCGCCACTGGCCTGTGTCTGTGCGTTTTGCGCAAGTGACTGTAGGTCAGGCACATTACCAACAAAATCCGAGCCTGCATGGGGGCGAGAAGGATGTCCCATGATGCGAGATTAGGCCAGGGACTGCTTGGAGTAGAGGAAGGAAGTTGAGGATACCTCTTAGACTTTCACGCCCACTTGGACCCTTTTATATGTTTGCAGAGTATCCCACGATGCATATCAGCAGCATGAGAACCCCAATCCCACCATCGCCGAGGGACAGGAACTGGGGGCGAATGCACTATGACTTGAACCTGAGCGCCTGGTTCGCTTGTGGCCATCTTTGATGGTGGTTCATGGACAAATCCGACGTCAACTCTTGAATGATTTGGTACTGTCATGAGGCTGCTTATAGTTACCGCCGACCCAGTGTTCCCCAAGGTCAAGGCGGATGTTTATGTGAAACCACAGGACGAGGTATGCACGGCGTGATGCCTCACTTCCTCAAGTGCGTTATCTTGCAGGACCGTTCCTCGGCCGATATGGAATGCTGGATCTAGCTCGATAACGCTCAAAAGCGGATTGCCGCTGCGAAATGAGCCCGCTCATCTAAGCGTGTTCTCAACAGCATTGTAATTGCCGTCATGGCAAGCTTGTGCCTTTTCCTTCTCATTTTCTTCAGCGAGCTCGTAATGACGGACGAGGTGCTGGTCCTTCGGGTCCTTGCCAAGGCATTGACTTGAACGATCCTCTTGTGGTTTGAATGTCTGAGAGGGTAAGTACAAAGGGTCTGATCCCACAGTACGGTACCAAGGCTAATGGATTGATTGATCCTTTTGTATTGGGTTGTCGTTAGCGCCGTCAAGTTGACTTTCAGCCCTAATAAATTAATTACCGACGCCCTGAGATTACAGAAGGATGCTGGAAGTGGCCATGCTTTTAGTCCTAATCAGCAGAACCCCGAATATGTACCATGCAAGGTGCTTGGCTCTTTGGGACCAGAAGACTAACAGCATGGACCAGTAGCTGTAGCCCTCTTTTTATTGGAGTTGGAACCTTGAAACAGCCCGCCTCCCAAACAAACAAATGCGGGATCATGAAAAGAAGCATGGTCGGGCGACAGGTGGGTCCTCAGCATTTGGTGGCTTCGAGATACCTACCGCAGAGCCTGCTTTTTCTGTGCAGGGAATATCCATCTGTTCTTCTGTTCAGGCCAAAGTTCATCTACACCACCGAGAAAGGTACTTTCCCTACCAATCGGAGATGTCGAGTGAGGCACGACCTCAGGCTAAATGCGCCGGCGACTCGCTCATGCGATCAACGTCGGCCTATAAGATAGCTCCCAAGAGGCACTGGCTACTAGCCGTGGCCCCTACATGCTCATCGTCATAATTTCCCGGCAGAGAAGGCTTGTGAAGTTGCTAATTATGAAGCGATTACAATGCTCTGGAGCGATACATAGTGAAACGCTACGCCGAGGTACTGGTCCAAGCTGCTGGGATTCGTACTGTGCGTCGAGAGCGTCACAGGCATTGCCCCGCACTCTGCCAGAAACAGAACCACGGCGCAGTGAAGGGAGGTTGATGGAGGCGGACGTGCTGGCCTACAACGAACTCGATGCCAAGCGGTTTCAATGTTTCCGTGAACGAAGAAAGCAACGGTTGACGCCTGTTGCACGTTTTCAGCTATACGTCGAGAGTTAAGGAAATGGAGATCTACCATGCACGAGGATAGCACATACCTTGCTGCTCGTTGGTTACATCGCGGCGCCACACGGCAATGGCCAAGAGGAGACAAGAAACCTACTCAACCAAAAAACGGCGTGGTTAGAGAGGATGCCATCGATCTTGGGGCCACACTTTCCTAAAGACGCAGCGAGGAAGAAGGGGTCTTGTTGGTCAAGAGGACGGCAAATTTGCTTCCCTGCCGGCAAGGCACCATCCGTCTCCCTGGGGCCGATTTGTCTAGACTGCATCGTGCTCAGCACGGGGCATTTACTTCGCAGCGGTCTTTGCCCAGGCTGGCGAGTTGTTGACCTAAGGCTATCGTCAGTGCCATACCCTGCGAACAAGACGAAAGCCCTTGCACCTCTCACCTTCTCGAGGTCAATCTGCCTAGGCGGCACGATTAATATCATTCGCATCGGCCAGAGGAAGGACACGCAAGGACGAGGGATGTCGGACAAGCAAGCAATTCCAGAAGATTTTCCTTCTCGCTGAAGGTTGCGGCCATTGAGACGAACGTGTAGTTCCGGCGATGGCAGAATAACGTCCCTGATGAGCACAACCTAGCAGCCTTGAAGACCAAGATCACTGAAGCGTGCGATGAGCGGGGGAATATGGCAATACGTTGGAGGCCCCAAAGCGCCTTGGTAGCCTCACTCGCTGAGTGAATCCAAGGACGCGGGGATGATGGTGGAGAGGAGGTAAGCTGCGATTTGATTGGTTTTCGCAAGGTTACTCTGATCTATCCGACGCGCATAGGATTGACATGATCTCGGAAAGGGTCCGACTTTGTACAGTGCAAGGGAAGGTTGATACAGACGAGCTCTAACGAAAGGGATGTAAGTAAGTTTAGTGTCTTTGTTGAGAATATAAGTGTGCAAGTATAAAATCGATTGAGTGTTCTCTTCTGTCCATCTCCTAGCCAGGACGCAACTATAGTCCGGGATCATTCAGACTGTCACAAGGGCAATGGCTATGGCAAGCCGTCCACTGAGTCTCACGCCGACAACAGACGGCTCCTTCAACTACCTCCTTCGATTCTGGCCATACCGCTCGGCGTTGGGAGCTTGACCAAGGCTTTGCTCCTGCCCGTATGCTGGGAAGGTGCTGGTGGCCGTTTGGGTGCTCGAGGGAGGAAACATCGTAAATCCGTGGCTGGAGTGCCGGCCTCGACTGCGACTGCGACTGCGACTGCGAGAGTCGTTGTAAGTGCCAACTGGAGAAGAAGGTTGGTTGCCTGTGGTGGCCGCTCGCTGAGGCTGGTATCTCATCACCATGTGTGCTAGAAGGACCTCAGAAAACCGATGACAAGCAGCGGGTTTATATTTCTTACCGTTACCACCGATCCTTCCCTGGTTCAGAGTACCCAAAAATCTTCCAATGTAAGGACCATCGACGTCGGCTGGGATTTGAGGAGGATCCCGTCGCAGGTACGGAGCTGGGTCGTCTTCAAAGATTAATTCGCAAGTCGCTTTAGGCGGATGAGTGATCAGGCAGTTCTGGTTGTCTACGCAAGCGGACAACGCACCGCTGTCTTCCACCGGAGCTTCGTTCTTGCACCCAAACGCTTCACCAATTTTGAAGGCCATCGGATACGCTGTTAGCCTATGTCAGTTATGCGTTCCGAAGTTGAGGTGAGGACTGCTTATGCCCATCTTTGCTTCTTCTGCGAGCCTTTGGCTGGCCAGCCGTGCCTGAGGCTATTCAATCAGCGGGAAGAATGCAATATCATGGATGGAGACGTACCTGACGGCCGTCGAGTAGGCATCATGTGAGGTTGCCTTTCAGCGCCATGGTGGTCTGGAGGCCCTGCGGTCACTCTGTGACGTGGATGCGAGGACCTCATTCGACCTGATGACCCTGAAGACCTAGGATGGTTGCGCGCATGAGAGTCGTCATGTTCGTAGACTATCATGCCATGGATTTTAAAAAAAGCTGCGTGAACGGTGCCACTTTTAACTGACCTTCATCTTGATAGTAGTCGCGGGTAGGCGCATACGACGAAAAGTAATGCATGTCGGGGATATTACCCCAGCCGTTTGGATAGACACAAGCGTCCGCGTCATCCACATCCATTGGTGAGGTACTGCGAGGCCGGCGAGAATATTCCATCGTGGACAGGATGAGTTGTCGTAGAGGAAAGAGGTTGTTCAATTTCGACGGTGGGAGAGGGGAGGTGGTGGTAGTTAACTGGAAAACTATTGTTCTGTCTGAGGTTCAAAAACCCAACCTTATATACCCTGTCGGACGCGCAGCACCAAGGAGACCCCCCTCACAAGGGCATCAGCCCGGGTTGAGGTGGGTAAATCTAAGATCCTCCCTGACTCTTACATCTCGTTGTGAGTTTTGGTGAGAACAGAGCAGCAAGGTTACTTGAGTCAGTCAGTCAAAAATAACTTGCCCAAATCAGGTGGGTGGGCGTTCATGCCATCATTTGGGATGAATAGGGAATGAAAGATTCCATCGCATCGGCTCTTTAGCGGATCCTTCCAGACCCATGCGAGGAAGCAAGCAAGGGGACGAGGTCCTAGCAAGACAACGGAGGCAGGGGCCTTTGACTCTGTCATGTGTCGGGTTTCTGGTGCTTCCCCGGTTTGTGCTGCGAGACGCAAGCTGATGAGACCACTAATAGCCCTGCCTTTGGAGCCAGATTAGCGATTCCGCTGGTTGACCACGCACCCATGGCTGTCACGGCTGCATTTCATTTTACGAGCCTCGAGTTTCCCTCGATGGGGAGAGTTAAAACATTTCGGCGATAGGAAAGCGTTCCGCAAACCAATATGAACCCTCATTCGAGCCATTGCCACCGACTCTCGAACCCGTCGCTGTTCTCCTTCCGGCTTGCGCGCTTGCGAATTGACCGTGAAGGGAGCGGACCGAAATATTGGTGCTTTCGCCTCGAGGCCGTAGGGGCATTTGTTTTCAGTCCAAGCGATCTAGGATTGGTTTGTTTTGGTTCGAGGTTCGCGGCAACGTATTGATCTAGTACCTTTTTATCGTGTCTTGGCGTTACAGCCCTTTCCAGCGAACTCCGAAAATAGCACGACGCGGGGATAGGTCGGCTCTTCAGGGTGCATGCTACTCCCAAGTTGGCCGGTCATTTCAACAGCCAAGGTTGCTGAATGTGTGGCAAGTTAGCCAGGACGGCAGAAGTTCTAGTAGATGTACCAAGGAGGCAGAGCCTTTGCTAAATCGGGATGCGCTCACAGCGCAGCAACTGGCATTGTTGTCGCCACCTAATCATGATGGTCAAGCCATCGATCAATTAAATTGCATCCGCCAACGGATAAAGAGGCTACAAGCCACTGGACAATTTCAAGTTAATACCCCTCATTTTTATTGCGTCGTGAGATGATGCACCCGGTAAAATCTTGTAAACGGATGGTATGAGTGGACAAATCGGTTGCCCTTCAGTTCCTTCCTCATTGAAACTGTCGGTCAAAGCTTGGAGTGCAAACTTGGATCGTCGCCAGCTCGAGCAGGGAGACCAAAAGGTTGATGCCTGTCGGATGCGGTTAGCTGCTAGGTGGGGGTTGGGATGGAGGAACACTTACGATGCAAGCCACTGGCAAGGACATGCTTATCAGCCACGTTGACGTCGCCAACGGCAACACCGAGCAGGGAATCTTTTCCAGCTGGAACTTGATGGTCGAGCAAGTCTCGCTGACCTCGTTGCTGAGCCTTGAGGACTTCGGTGCGAGAGACGGGGTGGGGAACTTGCCGGCTGAAATGAAGGTCGGCGTTGTAGAGGCATAATGGACACATATTACGCACCTCGGGATAGAACGTTACAAGGAGCTGAGGGATCTGATGAATGCCGGCTTCAGAGACGAGGAAAGTGTCGGGCCGTTTGACCAACTTGCTGACGAGCTTCTCGTTCTTGTTGAGACTATCGCCATCGTCAACGTTATGGCGCGGAGAGCCTGCACGTAAACACGCGGACATTTACTCGAACTCTACGTTTCGCAGTGGGAATTGGCGAGAATGCAGAGCGGCACGTGAGGGTGAGGATGGTGGAGAACCAAGAGGCTCCGGCAAAGTTGTCATGGGTTTCGCAGTCCTTGAGGCCAGTCTGCAGCTCGCGGGAGAAAAATCACTTGACAGAGCTCCGTGCGCTTGTTACCGAGAGTTTGCTTCCACTATGACGACATCAGATGAAAGTGAATGCGTGAAACAATGAGGTGGCGTACCTGACGGGCTCACGAACGAGTATGCGAAGGCCTCCGCTTCCTCGAGAACATTCAGAAGAGGTGGAATAGGCGCGTTCTCGGGTCCATTCAGCTGTCTCGTACCATCCCACAAGGCGCTCCTGTGACTTTGGCCATCCGAGCCCAGGGCAGATGTTCCTGATGAATGCGATCCGACGTTTTTCGTGATCATTGGATCCCGTGACAAGTGGTGTTTATACCAGTAAAGAAAGCGAAAGCCATCTTTTGGAGTTCTTACAATGCCCCGGTCGCCTGAGTAGCAGCGTCGCTCAGTTGCGCACAAGGTCGTAGCGATGGTGGTGGTTTGAGGCAAGTCGCGATTTGTTTGTCTTTGATTGGTTCCTCTCAGGCTGATCCTCAACAGTGGGCTGAACGCTTCGCAGATTTTGACACATAGATTAGGTTGTCCTGGAAAGAAGAGTAGTGACGGAAGAACAATTTTACACATATAAAGAAGTAAGCGATCAGTCGAGTGAACCTGAGGTCACTGTCATCTCCCAGCCCGACCAGCGAGAACCAACTGTGTACAGCAAGGTATCCTTGTATCATCTAGATCGCCGCTTGAGCCCTAGGTAGACTAACGGTCCACAGGATTTTGCTGAATGAGCGGTCAGATATCCCTGCTTTCAATGCCTCCTTCGCTTCAGACTTGAATTATCCTTTTCTTGCTCTCGACGATACGTCGGAGAGGTCCGAATGGGTGATTGGGTGGTCGGGGTCCGAAGTCAGAATTTTCGTCCGACCAGTACGACCTGACCGGTGAAGAACAGTGGTGCCTGGGGTTAGTTGCTCAACGAGATGGCCTAAGAAATGCACTGAAAAGAAGCGGTACCATCCTTGCATACCCTTACAGCCAATCCGTCCCTAATTATGGCTACCCACAACTCAGTATATGCACCTTCGAAGTCGTTTGGAGCCCGAGGACAGGGACTCGCGATCCCGACCCTCTTCTTTCCAGTGTACATGAGATTGCTTCCACTGGGTGAAGATCCCGATTGCCGCAAAAGGCATAGTCCTTGCTAAATAGGGCTCTCATTACTTTGCATGGTCGGCAACGTAAAGTCCACTTGATCTATGAACGCTCAGTTAGCTACAGTCGATATCCTGATGCAGATGGCTACTCACCAAGCATGACGTTTGCAGAGGCTTACTCGTTGGTCACGTAAGCGAGACCAACTGCGATCTCAGTCAAACAAGCCTCGTCGACCTTGTTGCGGTTCGGAGGACGTAAGGGTAAGAGATAGGAACTTGCTGGCTGGGAGAAATCCCACTGTGCGAGCAAGGAAATGCAAGCAGAGAGCACCCTTCGACCCACTGGGAGCTCAGGACGTGGGGTGTGACGCATGTGACGCTTGAAGGTTACCTGTAGACGAAGAAAACATCGCTGGCCATTAACGTGAATATCATAACCCACAGTCAAACTCAAGGACACTCACTTGTTAAAGTCAACCGCAAGCATTCAGTCGAGCCCCCGCCACTCTTCACAACCAATCCCGTTGGCTTCGGCGAGAATGCAAACACCAGAGAGGTTCACGAAAGCGGGAGATCTTGTGACGCTGATTGGTTTAAGCGAAGCGCTCGTCATGACGAGGCCCGTGGTCTTCAAGACCAATCTGCAGCGCAAGGTTTGGCCAAGCTGGGCTTCTTTCACCAAGGCAAGCACTCCTTGACGAAGGCGAACGCAGCCCAAAGCGTGCCTCGTGAATTGTAATCAGACGGCGGAACCAATATGCAGGCCAGGCGGGCTGACTGGCAAGCGGGGTGCATGTCGCTGGAAAGACGCAAGACAGTGGATTAGAACTAATGCAAGGCCTGTGCCCGAGTTTTGAAGCGAGGCAGCGAGATTGGCAAGTGGGTGTAAGAGGGAGACCCGCGGCCTGTTTGCGTTTGCTTGGCCGCTTCGGAGTCACTTGGACTCAGCAACGGTCCGATTGGGCCATTGTCCGTTTCGCATGATCCAACCTGCTTTCCGTATTTCCTGGAGGAGAGAACTCTCAAACACTGCCTGTGTGCCGCTCTAGGTGCTCTAAGAGATTGAAATTAAGCAGTACAAACAATGTAAACAAGAAATTGATAAAGAGTCCTCCATTCACCTCACACTAAACAAAATCGATGATGTTACGCGAAGCCTAATATTATCCTGTAGAGCGAGGACGCCACCCGGCCCATGTGCCAGCGCTGGGACCTCACGACAGTAGATACTAGCGCCTACTAACCCCTTCGGCTCTGAATGGACGCTTCTGCAGGAGCTTGGCCAAGGGTTTGCCCTCGCCCAGATGCCGGGAAGGTGGCAGGAGCTGAGTGGTTGTATTGGGATTTGAGCGAATAGCCCTGAGGCGCAGATCGCCATTCGCTACGGAAGCCGACGTGCGGAGTGTCCACAGGCGCTTGAGGCTTGCTTGTCGTGGTCTCCCAACGAGGCTCGAACGTCATTATCAATGTCCCTAGAATGGCCTAAGAAATATGGCAACAAGGAGCAGCAGCATGTTTCTGACCGTCTTCACTGATTTCGCCCGCGCTGATATTTCCCGTGACCCTGCCAATGATGAGTGATGCCCCCTCGACACTCGTTGGAACGTCAGACGTTTCACGTAGAAAGCGGGATGGGTCAGCATGGAAGTTCATCTTGCATGTGGCTATAGGAAGACAAGTGAGATGTAGTGCAGCTCAATTATCAGAGTAAAAAACACACCTCCTTTGCCGATTGGGTTTATGTGTATGTTCGCAAACGCATCCCCAATCACCGTAGGCCCTAGGTACGCCATTAGTCAGAGAAACAGATGGTAGGACGCAGACGAAAGGCGCTTGGTGGGGTTGATTGCGAGCATCTCATGACAACCGAGCCAAGCCGCCTGGGCCCTGAGGAGACCATGGTGGTCGACTGGATGCGAGCTAACACACTCTTCCGCTATAGGACTGCGAAACCAGTGACGCTAAAAACTCACCTTGTTGCTGGCTGCCGTTGCAAGTAGCCTGGCTGTGTGCAGAAGAAAATGAGCACAGGTTAGGCGCATTACCCACGACTCGAATGCGAGCCTGCAGTGGGGCGAGAAGGATAACCCATAGTGTGAGATGGAAAGGCTGGGCTCGGTACTGCTTGGAGTAGAAGAAGGAAGTCAAGGACGCCTCTGAGACCTTGGTAGTTCTGCACGCCCCCTCGGTCCCTTTCTATAAGTCTTCAGAGTATCCCACGATGCATATCCGCAACACGAGGACTGAAAAATCCCATCGTTTCCGAGGGACAAGAACTGGGGAGAATGTGCTCTGACTTCGACTTGAGCGCCTGGTTCAATTACGGCCAGTTTTGATGGTAGTTCACCGTTCAGGAAAAGATCAACTCAGGGATGACGTGATGTATAAAGCGGTCTTGGTCCAGTGTATAGCTATGATGGACCCAGCTTTCCACAAGCCAAAGTTGAGGTTTTGGTCAAGGTCTTCATAGAGTAGGAGCCAGGGGATGAGGCATATATCGTTTGTTCCTATCGCTATGTCGGTCCTTGAAGGATCCGTTATCTTTCCGTTACCCTTCCCCAAGCGATATTGAATCAAATCCCGGGTCTAGCTCGATAAAGGTTGAGCGGAGTGCCGTTGTGAAATGAACCCGTTCATTTATGCGTTCTCTCGACAGGATTTGAACTAGCGTCATGTGAAGCCTGTGCCTTTCCGATTCGTCTTCCTTCCCGATGAATCTAGAAAGGTAGCAATGACCAGCGAGGTGCTAAGTATTCGAAGTCCTTCCAACGGCGATGAGCTGAACGATCGTCTCGTGGTTTAAATCAATGCGAGAACTAAAAGAGCCTGAGCCCAAAGAACGGTAGCAAGTCTAATGGGGATCGACTAGTCCTTTTGCAGAGGGCTCTCGTCAACCTCATCAACGGGCTTTCAGCCCTAAGTGTTGACAGCCCGAGATCAGGGGAGGAGGCTCAAAGTGGACATGCCTTTAGGTCTCCCTATCACTGAGGCAGCCCCGAATACCACAGGAAAAGTGCCTGGGTCGCTTCGGACTGACCCTCTTTTTGTGGGGTTAGAATCTTGAAAGACTCGCCTCCCATCCAAACACATAGGATCAAGAAAAGAAGCACCTTCGGGCAACAAGTGTGTCTGAGCTGTTCTTCTCAGTTCTTGGTGGCTGGGAAAGGTTACCCGCAAAGCTAGCTCGTTCAGTGCGGTGAATATTTATTTGATCCTTTTCTTCTAGTCAAAGTTCATCTGCATCACCAAGAACGGTTCATTCCCTACGAATCGGGGATGTCGAGTGAGACAAGACCGCAGTCTAGCAAATGCGCCGACTCGCTCATGCGATCAACGTCGGCCTAGCACCACATAGCAATAAATCCCAAGAGGCATTGGCTACTAGCCGTCAACACTACAAGCCCATTGTTCCAGGTTCATCATTTTGTCGGCAAAAAAGGGTTGTGAAGTTGCCAATCACGACTCGATTTTGCTCTCAAGCGATACATCGTAGAAACGCTATGCTGACTCGATGCTAGTACACGCTGCTGAGATTCGTACTGTGCGTCGAGAGCGTCACAGGCATTGCCCCGCACTCCACCAAAAACAGAACCACAGTGCATTGAAGGGAAGTTGGTAGAGGCGGACGGGCTGGCGCACAACGAACTTGATGCCGGGCAGTTTCAACGTTTCCGTGAACGAAGAAAGCAATAAGTTGACGCCCGTTGCGCACTTTCAACTATAAGTCGAGAGTTAAGGACACGGAGATCTACCAAGCATGAGGATAGAACATACCTGGCTGACATCGAGGCGCCCCACGGCGATGGCCAAGACAAGACAAGAGACCTCCTACTCAACTGAAAATAAGCGTGGTTCGAGAGGATGCAATCGATCAGGGTCAAATATTCTCCAAGACGCAGCGAGGAAGAACGGGTCTCATTGAGGGGTTGGCCAAGAGGAAGGCGATTTTGCTTCCCTGCCGGGAAGGCGCCATCCATCTCATTGGTCCCCATTTGTCTCGAGTGCATCGTGCTCAGCACTTGGCGTTGACTTCCCAGCGGTCTTTGCCCGGGCTGGCGAGCTGTTAACCTAAGGCTATCGTCAGTGCCATACTCTGCGACCAATGCGAAAGCTCTTTCACCGCTCACCTTGTCGAGGTCAACCTGCCTAGGCGGCATGATTGATATCATTCACAGTAGCCAGGGGATGGACACGCGAGGATGAGGGATATCGGACGGCTAAGCAGGGCAGTGCCTTCTCGCTGAAGATTGCAGCGATTTACTAGCCGAACGTGTTGCTCCAGGAAGCTGAGACTGTCCGAATGATGGCAGAATAATGTGCCTGACGAGCGAAATCTGGCAGTCTTGAAGACCAAGGTCACTGACATGTGTGATAGGCGAGAATATAGCGGTGCGTTTGAGGTCCTGTAGCGCCCAGGTAGCCTCACTTGCTGAGTGAGTACCAAGACACGGCGATGATGGTGGAGAGAGGGCAAGGCCCGGGTTCGATTTGATTGGAATTCGAATGGTTACTTTGATCTCTCTGACGCATACAGATTTGACATGAGGAACTTGGAAAGGGTCTGACATTGTATAATACAAGGGAAGGTTGATACAAACGAAGTATAAAGAAAGGGATGTAAGTAAGTTTAGTGTCTTTGTTGAGAATATAAGCATGCGAGTTGAGACCGGTTGAGTGTTCTCCTCTAACCACCTCCCAGCCAGGAAGCAAATGCAGTCCTGGATTGTTCAGACCGCCACAAGGGCAATGGCTATAAGAAGCCGTTCACAGAGTATCGCAGCGACAACAGACGGCTCCTTCAACTATCTCCTTCGATTCTGGCCATACCGTTCGGCATTGGGGGCTTGACCAAGGCTTTGCTCCTGCCCGTACACTAGGGAGGTGCTGGTTGCCATTTGGGTGCTCGAGGGGGGGAACATGGTAAATCCGTGTGTGGACTCTTGGCCTCGACCGCGATTACGACTGCGACTGTGAGAGTCATTGTACGCCCCCACTGGGGATGAGGGGCTGCGCGTGCCAGTCTTACGCACTCGCTGAGGCTTGTACGTCATTGTCACCTTGCCTAGAAAGACCTCAGATGGGCGACGAAGACAGGAAGTAGCATCTTTCTCACCTTTTTCGCTGACAAATCCCGAGTTCAGATTGCCCACAGAGATGCCAATGGTGAGACCGTCGTGGTCTTCCGGAATTTGAGGAAGCGCCGCTTCGAGGTAGAGAGAGGGGTCGTCCTCAAAGAGCATGTCCACTGTAAGAGGGATAGCAATCAGGAAATGCAGGTCAGCTACTAGGCGAACGGTCAACGCACGGTCACCCTCAATTACGGCCCGGTTGTGATTCCCGAAAGCTTTGCCGATAAAGCACCGTTGCGAGTACCCTATCAGACCTCGTCAGCTATGCATTCAAAAGTTGAAGTGAGAACGGGGACTTTACGCATGTATCTTTCTCGAGCCTTTGGCTGGTCACCAGTGCCTGAAGCTTTTCTATCAGAGAGGAAAATGGTATGATACGGATGAAGGCGTACCTGAAGCCGATCTAGCAGGCATCGTAGGAGGATACCTCTCAGTACCATAGCCGCCTGGAGCACCAGCAGTCGCTCTATGGCGGGGTTGTGACTGCCTGGTCCGGGCTGAAGACCCTAAAAACTGAGGGTGGTCGTGCTTATAAAAGTCGTCATGCTGGTACACTATTGTTCCATGAGGTTAGAAAAGACTGAAAGGCTGAAGATGTTTTCGGCTTACCATCGTAGCGATAGTCGTCGCGACTGGCGTAGGTAGGCACATACGACGGATGGCAATACATGTCGGGGAAATTACCCCAGCCGTAGAGATAACCACGACCGTAGGCGTCGTTCGTCGAATAAATATGTCTGTCGTCTCCACGAGGCTGGCGACGATGATCCATGGTATGCAAGGCGAGTCGTTCAGGGGAAAGAGGAAGCTGGGTCGGAGAAAGGAGGAAGTGGATGACAGGCAAGCCACTGGTCTGTCTGAGATTCAAAATCGCAGCCTTTATATACCCCGTCCGTGCGCAGCACGAAGAAATCCCCCTCCGGAAGGTATCAGTGAGGGTTGAGATGAATAAATCTCAGATCCCCCCTGGGCCCTAAACTCACTCGCGATTTCCTGTGAGAAACGGCGCAGAAAGGGCAATCGAGCCAGTAGGTCGACAAAAAACATTCCGTCATCCACGCCTGAATGCCCGATTCCCCTGTCTAGATCAGGTGAACACGCGTTGATCCCCGTCAATTGGCATGAGCAAGGAATGAAAGATTCTGTCGCATGGGCCTTGCGGCGTGTCCTTCCAGACCCATGCGAGGAAGCAAGGGTAAGAGGACTCTGTCGTGCGTCGGATTTTGGGTGCTTCCCGGGTATAAATCCTTAGAATCCTGGGGTCGAGCGAACCAAATTCCATGTCATGGAGTCAGTTTTGGCGATCCCGTTGCCTGGCTACGCACCTTCATGCGCCGTCGGGCTGCCCTTTCATTTTCCGAGCCCCAATTTCCTCTGGTGCTAAAACATGCAACGTTTTGGGGATAGGAACGCCTCTGCGAACCAATTCTCATTTGAGCGATTGTCGCCGACTTTTGAACCCGATGATGTTCTCCTTCCGGGTCGCGGACTTGCTTCAAGGTTCGTGTCAACGTGTTGATCTGGTACCTTTTTATTGTCCCCTTTCCAGCAAACTCCGAAAATAGCGGGACGCGGGAGTAGGTCGGCTCTTGAGGGCGCATGCTACTGCCAAGCTGGCCAGTCATTTTCCACAGCCAAGTTTGGTGAAGGTGTGATAAGTTAGCTAGGAGGGCAGAAGTTCTAGATGTACCAAGAAAGGCAGAGCCTTTCCTAAATCGGGACATGCTCTCGGCGCAGCAACTGGCACCATTGTGGCCGCCTAATCATGATGGATCGTCAAGCCATCGATCAACTAGTTTGCATCCGCCAACGTGGACAGAGATTACAAGCCAGTGGACAATTTCACGTTAATTACTCTAATTTTATTGCGTCGTAAGATGATGCGCCAAGTGATATCTTGTGAACGGATGGTATGAGTGGACAAATCGGTTGCCCTTCAGTTCCTTCCTCATTGAAACTGTCGGTCAAAGCTTGGAGTGCAAACTTGGATCGTCGCCAGCTCGAGCAGGGAGACCAAGAGGTTGATGCCTGTCGGATGCGGTTGGCTGCTAGCTGTGGGTTGGCATGGAGGAATACTTACGATGCAAGCCACTGGCAAGGACATGCTTATCAGCCACGTTGACGTGACCAACAGCAACAGCAAGCAGGGAACCTTCTCCAACTGGATCTTGGTGGTCGAGCGAGTCTCGCTGATCTCGTTGCTGAGGTCTTCGGTGCGAGAGACGGGGTGGGGAACTTGCCGGCTGAGATGAAGGTCGGCGTTGTAGAGGCATAATGGACACAGATTACGCACCCTGGGATAGAACGTTACAAGGAGCTGAGGGATCTGATGAATGACGGCTTCAGAGACAAGGAAAGTGTCGGGCCTCTTAGCCAACTTGCTGACGAGCGTCTTGTTCTTGTTCAGACTTCGCCATCGTCAACGTTATGACGCGGAGAGCCCGCACGTAAGCACTCGGACACTTACTCGAGCTCTACGTTTCGCACTGGGAATTGGCGAGAATGCAGAACGGCACGTCAGGGCATGGGATGATGGAGAGCCAAGAGGCTCCAGAGATTTGTGATAGGTTTCGCAGTCCTGGGGGCCAATGCGCTCAACAATCTCGACGAAGTTGAGCTTCTTTCCACCCGAGGGGGACCAATTGCTCGACAGAGCTCTGCGGGCTTGGCTGAGAGTTGGCTTCAGCTGTAATGCCATCAAATGACTGGCGAATGGGGGAACTTGAAACGATTGTGTGCCTTACGGGCTCGCGGATGACGATGAGGGGACCTCTGGTGGTTGGAACTGCTTTGAGAACTTTGAGGAAAGATGGAGGAGGTGAATTGGCTGGTCCGTTCAGCCGTATCCTACCATTCCACAAGGCACTCTTATGACTTTAGCCATGCGAGCCAAGGAAAAATTGAACCAGATTCATGGTGAATGCGATCCGAAATCCTGCGAGATTATTGGGACCCATGATGAGTGATTTTATGCCAGTAACGGAAGCTTGAGTCGTATGTTATGATGTCCTGGGAGCCTGCGTTCTAGAGTCGCTCGGTTGAGCAAAAGGTTGCGGCGATGGTGGTGGTGCAAAGGCAAGCCGCGACGTTTCCGATTACGTCATGTAACACCCACTCTGTGAATCGGGGTGTTCTTCGGGGTTCTGTGTCTAAGGAAAGCTCTTAGTAGTATCACGTATGCTTAATGACTGTGTTTGGGCTATCATACACGCACTGTGAACGCTTCATGAGTGACTCGTTTGAGAGAAAATTATATTATAGCCGTAGGTTGATACAAATAAATGATTTAAAATAGTAGAAAGGGACGTTGCAAGTCTAGTGTCTCAGAACGATAAACCAGGATTATAAAGACGCAAGTATGAGATTGATTGGGAGAGACATCCAATGCCCTCCATCCATTTCCGAAGCTCAGCAGTGAAAACCAATCAGGATCAGACAGGCAACCCCTGCCACATTATGGCGTTAAGTATACCAACATGCTTCGCAGCCACGCAGCGGCAGCTGGGAGATCAAGCACTGACCTCTACCCTCTTCGACTCTGGCGATGTGTTTCCGGATGAGGTTGGTGGAGGCTTTGCCCAGACCCCGGAAAGGTGCTGGGAGGGGCGGAGCGGGTGTGTCGCGGGACAATCATAGAATATCCTTGTCGAGGTCTTTGGTCCTGACCATGAGATTCGACATGCGACAGGGAAGAACGAGGGCTGTCTGTAGTGGTAGCCCGGCGAGGTTCGAAAGTCATTGTCATGCTCGCTAAAATGGCCTCAGAAATAGGGCGAAATGGACTTGTACTTTGCTTACCGTTGGTACCCATGCTCCCTGCGTTCAAGTTACCGACAATTCGGCCAATGTAGACACCATCGACCTCGGTTGGAATTTGAGGAGGATATTCTGGGATGGGAAGGAGGGATGGGTCGTCATGAAAGTCTAGACGGCAATTGGCTGTCGGAGAACCCGTCAGCAGACGTAGCCGCATAGCTCAGGTGTCTGAGTGAATAACGCACCTCCGTCGGCAAGTGGACGTGTATTCGCGTTCCCAAAGGCTTCAGCAATCACACAGGCTTTTAGATACGGCGGAACGCTTGTTAGTCGAGTTGAAGAATATACGCGGAGGACTACGTACAGCCATCCGTATGTCTTCGTTGAGCCTTCGGCTCCTCGCTGCAGCCTGTTGCCGAATTCGCGGGACGGCCGGCCTTCGTAGAAGATGGTCGAAAGCACTTGACCACCGACCATCCAAACTTCTTGAAAGATTCACATCGGGTTGCGCGATGAGAACTATCGTGTTCCTCAGCTATACCATGGAGAGTCAGCACGATTGGGGAGTGTATCGTCTCTAAGCACTTACCATCGCATTGATGGACTTGCCGGCTTGACTGGGCCGATAGGTGGGAGAGGGACGACACATCAAGGAGGTTTCCCCAGATCTCTGAACGTACATGACCACCATTGGTCTCGTGGGTGCACGAGGTGGCCCTGTCGCTGTCATCTGCTCGAGATCGACAAGAACAGTGCGAGTCCATGACCAAGTAAGGCAGATGTGGTAGGTGGAGGAGGTACTTCAGCGTCGAGAAGGGGTGGGAGAAAGAAGTGGTGGGTAACGGATGGTTGTTCGGTGCGAGACTTAAATACTTGGCCCGTGCGCAGCAACAGACGATCCCCCCTCCGGAAGGCATCAGTGAGGGTTGAGACGAATAAATCTCAGATCCCCCCTGACCCTTACATTCCATTGTGATTTCCCTGTGAGAAAGAGGGCAGCAAAGGTAACCGAGTCAGTTAGTCAGTCAAAAATAAGATACCGAAATTAAGTGGGTGGGCGCTCATCCCGTCATTTCATGGGCAGGAAATGAAAGATCCCGACCCATCAGCTCTATAGCGGATCCTTCCAGACCCATGTGAGGAAGCAAGGGAATGAAGAGCTAGTAAGACAAAGGAGAGAAGGGACCTTTCTGTCGTGTGTCGGATTTCTGGTGCTCCCCCGGGATATGTTCCACGACTCGTGGGGGTGGAACGGCGAGCGGAATTATCCAAATCCTGCCTCTGTGGTTAGATTGACGGTTCCTACACACTATCACGCGCCTTTGAGGTTGCCTTTTACTATTCGAGCCTTGAGCTTTCTCTGATGCAGAACCGAACGCTCCGCTGATAAGAAAGCCACTACAAACCAAATCTCATTGTCACCGACTCGAACCCAGCGGTGTTTTCTTGCTGACTCGCAGAATGTCTGCTCAGAGAGCGAGCCTAAATGTTGGTCCCGAGGTGGTAGTAGGCCAAGTCAAACTAACCTGGGTTCGGTTTGGTTTTGGTTTTGGTTGAAAGGTTCGCGGCAACGTTCTGATCTGTCCTTGCCTTGGCGGCACAGCCACCAGCTGCAATGCCCCCTTCTCAGCGAACGCCAAAAATAGCGAGCTGCACGGAGTTGGTGGCTGATGCTGCACCCAGCTGTTCAGCCATTTTCTGCAGCCAAACCAACCGATTGTGTGACCGTGGAGTCAGGTAAGGAGGAGTACCAGAAGTGCCAAGAAAGGTAGAGTGCTTGCTAAATCGGGTGCTCTCAGCGCGCAGCAACTGGCACCGTTGTGGCCCGCTTGATCATTGGGTGGTCAAGCCATCGATCAGTACATCAACTAACCGATACCAAAGACACTGCAGTCCACTGGGCTAAGTTAAGTCAATTCCTATGTTTTATTGCGTCGTTAAGACAATGCACCGAGGGACATAGGGTGAACAGATAATACGAGTGGACGTCTCACCTCCCGCCAGTTCCTTCCTCAGTCAAGCTGTTGATCCAAGCACGCGAGTCTTCATATTATGCACTGCGATGGTCTCAGAACCGCCCTTCCAGAACGAAGCTCCATCAGCGACGAAATACCAAAACGCTGCGAAGTTGGCTGGTTGCGGAGAAACCTGGTGTTTTGCGAGGCCTTCTTGAGCAAAGAAATGAAAAATTTGATGCCTATCGAAGACAGTTAGCTGCTACGTGCAAGTGGGGACAGAGGGAAACATAAGAAGCTTGACGTTGGCAAGGACCCGCTTTAGCCATTGTGACGTTACCAACTGCGAAACCAACTGAAAAAGGTAGGGAACCTCGCCAATGGGTCGAGCAGATCTCATCGACCTCACTGTGAGGTTTTCAGGATACGAGACGTGGGCGGAAGCTTGGCATCTGGAACAAAGGTCAGCGCGCACTTTAAGCAGGCAAGCCAAGAAATACGCACAATTTGGACGTACTGGGAGCTGGGAAACGGGAGTCATAATGCTCAAGGACTCCATAGGCAAGCAAAGCATTGCCCGCCACCATGAACGATATTATAGCTCGCAGTCAAGAGCCTTGAGCTGCTTCTCCACGTCAACCGACGGACACGAGCCCAAGGTCAATCGTTCTCAGTTGGCCCTGGCCATTGTGCAGAGCGAAGCGCGAGGGCGGGGCGCCATAGAAAAACATAACATGCTCGAATTTGGTTACGCGATTCTTGGGCCAGCTCGCAGCGCGATGGGCTCGAGGACGTTGCCCTTGGTGTGACAACTGCTTGACAGGGCGCGACATGCTTGGAGCTGAGAGTTTGGTTCCCATGTGGCTTCAGAGGATGGTGAATGCGCGATGAGGAGATGGCGTACCCTCTGCTTTGAACGGCCTCGGGGCCAAAGATGACAAGGAGAAGAGTTCAGGTCGCCGTCCGAATGATGACGTTCAGATGAGGCGGAATAGATGCATCTCCGGACGGCTTATCTGTCTCCTTCCTTTCCGCAAGGCGCTCCTGTGACTTTGGCCATTCGACCCAAGGAAAGATTGAGCGGAATTCGTGATGGATGCAATCCGATATTTTTCGCCATCATTGGCTCCCTCGACGAGCGGTGCTTATACCAGCAAAGGAAGCGAAATCCATGTTTCGGGGTTCTTATAATGCCCCAGTCGCCGGCGTAGCAGAGTCGCTCAGTTGCGCACAAGGTCGTAGCGATGGTGGAAGTCTTAGTTTGAGGCAAGTCGCGGGTTGTTTGTGTTTGATTGGCTGCTCAGATCCTTGGCAGGAGTTGAATGCTTCGAAGATTTGGACGGATAGATTAGATTGTCGCCGAAAAGCTCGAACATTGCAACCAGACAGACGATCCTCACAAATTTTAAACGAAAAGTATGTCTAAAACTCTAGTGCCTGGTGGCGGAAGAATAAATTTACATATATAAAGAAATGCAGAAAGGTATCCCTGTACAGTGCCGTTCGTCCGACATCTCAGCTCAGCTGGCAGTGTCAACGTGTTTCAGAACATCCTAGCCGCAGCTGGTTGCGAATCCAACCCTGTTCTCTGCCTTCGTTGGCTCACGGCGTATTGATTCCCATTGCTTTGGCCTTGAATATGGCCGTGCCCAGAGAACGGAAAGGTGCCGGGGGGAGCTGACCAGGTTTGCTGCACGTGGTGGGGTACGATCATCGAAAACCCTTGTCTGGACGATTTTCCTCCATGGTGGTACTCAGTGTACGAGTTGACCACTGACGCAGACGACCCAGGGCTGTTCGCAGTGGTCGCTGGACGACTCGGTGGCTCATAGACCTGCTTCATCTTCGCTAGAGGACTCTTCAGCTGGGTGGACAGTGGCAGAAAGAGATCCAACTGTTGCTTACCATTAACGCCAATAGGCCCTGAGCTGAAGTTGCCCACCACCCTGCCGATTATGACCTGTGGTGCACCATCGATGTTGGTTGGAATTCGGGGAGAAGCCCCTCGGACAGGCAGGAGAGAGGGATCGTCGCGATAGACCTGCTCGTAGGTGGCTATGGCCAAAGGTCAACTTCAGTATGTCAGATATAGGACTGCCAAAACGCACCTCCATCCGCAAGGGAGGAAATTGATGTATTTCCGTAGGCCTCGCCGATGACGCCCGCAGTTGAAGGGGCTATCGGCTTTTGTTAATAAAGGTTCGGAAAAGATCAGAATAAGAATTACTCACGCCAATCTGTGTGCCTTCTCGAGATCGTATGGCGGCCGTCGATGTCGATGGCCGAAACTGTTTGACCAATGTCAGCACAACGAACACAACGGGAAGGATGAGAACCAACAACGTGGAGGCTGACCCTGT
Organism: Coprinopsis sp. MPI-PUGE-AT-0042; assembly: GCA_020736565.1. Taxonomy (NCBI): domain Eukaryota; kingdom Fungi; phylum Basidiomycota; class Agaricomycetes; order Agaricales; family Psathyrellaceae; genus Coprinopsis; species Coprinopsis sp. MPI-PUGE-AT-0042. The sequence goes on from JAHBOF010000087.1 coordinate 267,335, forward strand.
GCCAGATGCGGCGCTCGGTCACCGCTATGGCTGCTTGAAGGTGGATAGCAACTCATCGCAGAAGGTGCAAACCTCCTGCATGCTTCCCGCCGGTCCTTTTTACGCGTGTCCTGATTCCCATACCCTATACACTTCTGGGTCAATCGCGTAGCAGCGGTAGAAATGGGCAGGTGACTAACCTTGGTATCGATCAGCATTACGAACAGACTGAGCATGGGATGGCAACGAGAGGGATTGCAGGCCAGGGATGTTACCCCAGACCTCCGAGTAGACACGACTGCTGGTCTCATTGGTCGATGGAGGGGCCCCTCCTTCAGCTCTGGATGGATGGCGGTAGCTCATAGAGGGATGATATATGTGGTAGGGGTGGAAGAGGTGCTTCTATCAACGTCCTGGACGAGATATGGTAGCGAGAGGAGGTGGAGGAAAGGTTCGAGCTCTGACCTCCACTTGGTTCAAGTGCAGCCCTTTTTATATGTTTTGCATGGTGTCCCACACTATCCTTCCACAGCATGAGCATGGAAAACCCGCCTCCTTGTAGTCCGCTGGGAAGGAGAACGATGGTGGTACTAATTGAACCCCTGCGCCTGATTGGATCCCCACTTCACAATGCTGAGATTCAAGCATCACTACTGTAACCTTATTTCACAACAATAGGTACTACCTATTGTTGTTTCCCCCCAGCCATGGCGGCGTTATGACGTTATCCCTACTTGACCGACTTGACCCTCGCCTTACGTACTATGATAGTTCTTTATGATTGTGCGGGAAACAGCAGTTCGATGTCGCCCACGAGTCTGCCATGAATCCGGGAAAGCCTTGACACAGAGGAAGAGAGCACAAACCACGCGTCCGGATCATGAAGCCCCACCGCCGACGATGTTCTCGCCAGCAGTGTTCTTCTCCGCCAACGTGCCATCCAAGGCACGAGTCATAGATAAGAGTCAGGTAATGCGGCCTCACGGGAAGGACAGCCACCAGCATCGAGAAACGACCGTCGTGGCAATGGCCAAATGCTACCAACGAGAAGAGAGACTCAGCTCAACTCCCCTTATCGCGTGTTTTGATTTGGAGCGTGTACTATGACTATGACTGCCCAAGGGGATAGTATCCCGAGATGGCTGCGCATCCCAGATTTGAAAAGACCTGTTTCCCACTTCAATCGACATCATAGGGCCAAAGCGCGAAAGATCTGGGGATGGGTACTCACGGGATCGCATCTATGCATGTGTATGTCCTATGAGGCGTGCAAAAGACCTATATTGGGATGAACCCAAATAGTGGTACTTCGGAAGCTTCGAGTGTTTGGGCTTCCCCTGGCTACCGTCCGGATCTCTGTTCATATCGCCTAAAGGTTCCCAAGTCTATTCCTTCCGAATCCATTTGCAGTGCCAAGGTGCGATGTGCCCCGCTCGTGTCAGTAAAATTCTAAAGTACGGGCAGGGAGAAGATGGTATGGGTGTGTTTTGATGCTGGTGCCCAAGCTGATAATCTTGTACTTATCCTCCTCATGTAAGACGCAGCTAGCGTGCTTCGTGGGCGGACGATCGAGGTGGAGGATGGGCCCCACTAAAAACGGTACACTCCTTACCAAATCGGGGACACGTATTGGCAATTGCAAGCCAGCGGCCCAGCGCCCAGCGATCGCCGCTGAGAGGCGCGTGGCCTGACTGATCACGATCAACACCTTAAAGCATCCTTGCATCCATCAGAGCGGCGGGTTCCAAATGACTTTGAAGGCCTCATAAAGACAATACACCATTTGATACGGATGAACGGATGATATGGGTGGGCGTATCAGCGCCAATTGGTTCCCTTTTCGTGAAAACTGTGGGTCCCAGCTTCATGTTATGCATTACAACCGCCTCACAACTCTTCCGAGATCAACGGGGGTATTAAAGCACAGCGAAGCGTTTATTAGAGGCGGACAGGCTTGCACATGGCAGACTTGGTGTGTCGAGACTTGATGTCCTGCCCGCCGTTCTTGAACTGAGAGAAGAAGCTGGTGCCTATCAAATGTGGTCAGCAGCAGGTCGAGAGCTGAAACAATTTGAACTCACTAAGCATGGTGGTGGCAAGAACCTGCCTGTCGGTCATGTCAGTGTGGCCAAGGGCAACACCTAAGCAGGGAACCTTCAACTGGCACCTGATGACCGAACGAAACTCGTTGGCTTGGTTGCTGAAGTCTTCTGCATGGGGGAAGTCACCACCTGAATGAGGGTGAACATCACGAGGGCGCATCATGTAAGGATTGCGCACCTTGGAAAAACCGGGACTAAGGAGACGGGGAATCGGACGGCAAAGGACTTCAGAGGAAAGGAAAGCGGTGTACTACTGGGTTGACCTCTTGACGAGTGTCGTATTCTTGTTGAGCCTTGCACCATCGTCAATATCATTTCACGCAAATTTCATGCATGACTACTCACCTTTTCGAGGCATCGACGGATATGTACACGAGCTCGATCTGCTTAGCACGATCGATGTCGTCGGCATCAACGAGAATGCAAAGCGACACCAGAGCGAGGGACGTTGGAGAACCGAGAAGTGACAGAGAAGCGGTTGTCGCGCTGGAATTTGGCGCTCCAGCTCGATGGTCTCGAGGACGCAGTGCTTGAGGCAAACTGCTTGCCGGAGCGCACATACTTGTAACTGATATTTTATTTCCACTTTAGTGACATCAGAGGAAGGTGACGGCAAGAGACATGGAAGAGATGGTGCACCTCATGCCTTGTATAGGCTTTGGGACGACGACGCGACTCGGAGGAGCCCTGATTGCCGTCAGGATGATCGATCAGGGAAGACAGAATGGATACATCGTCTGGTCCGCTCAACCATCTCCTACCATTTCACAATAAGGCGGTCCTGTCACTTTGGCCGCCTGAGCCAAGACCTGGAGAGTCGTGATGAACGCAATCGGACATCCTTCAAAGGCGTTGGGGATGTTGATGAATGGGTTCGCCGGTAACAGACGCCAAAGCTTGTCCGAAGCCGTGATTTGGAGTTGCTATGATATTCCGGGAGCCTCAATTACTGGGTCGCCCATTTGACGCAGGGATTGCAGCGAGGTTGATCATGGTGGTGGTGAAGAGAAGAGAAAGGTTGTACGTTACATAAGCAACTCAGGATAGCCATGGCCACTTTGTTTGTGCCTGCTTGAGCTTCGTCGCTCTGATTAGAACGCTGCAAATTTAACGGAGATCAATTCAGAGGGTGTCCTGGAGAAGGTAGGATATCGTACAGAACTAGACGATGCTAACAGGCGCTAAAATAAAAGGATAATTAAATCTCCAGTGCATTTTGGTGGACCAGTAAGGCTAAATAAACGAGTACGGGACGGATGGGTTGAGTGCAGAGTCCTCTATCGCCCAGCTCAACCGGCGAGGGCCAACATCTACCTTTGTTGGCTCTAGGCGTCTCGATTGGCAGGATTTTGGCCCAACGTATAGCCTTTCCCAGAGAACGGAATGGTGCCAGGGGCAGACTGCGTGTGATTCATGTGGCGGGGCACAAGCATCGCATGCCTGGGTCTGTTCGGATTGAGAGAGTCAGTGAGGGTGTTGACCGACACCTGTGAGCTGCTTGCGGTGGTCGCTTGTTGACTCGGAGCCTCATATATCTGTCTCATCCACGCTAAAAGACTGTTCAGCTTGCAGTATAGGGGCAAGGGGAGCTCCAGCTGTTGCTCACCATTAGCAGCGATATCTCCCGCGCTTAGATTTCCGTTTAGCCTGTTGATGATAACATGGCGCACCCCAATGTTCGCTGGGATTTGGGTAGCAGGCCCTGACATAGGGAGGTTGGAGGGATCGCCGCTATAATACTGCTCGAAGGTGGCTATTATGGACAAACGTCAGGCTTCAGTATCTCAAACATAGGGTTTCATAACGGACCTCCATCCAAGAGCGGGGATATATTGGTATTTCCATACACATCGCCAATTAAAGCTGGAACTGAGGGCGCTGAAAGCCATCCTTGAAAAAGGTTTGGAAAGGTAGGACTAGCAAATACACTCACGTCCATCGGTGTACCTTCTCGAGTTAGTGGTCTGGTCGCTAGCTTGGTCAATGTCAGTACAACGAGCGGTATGAGACAGATGAGGACCAACATGGTGGAGGCTGGCCCTGTGTCATATGCTGAGCTCGGTCGCCGTTGTAGTTGCTTGGAGGCAAATCAAGTCCTCTCGACGCTCCCCATTGGTCGTCTCTGTACGTGTCTTGATTCCCACACGCTATACAATTCCAAGTCAGTCGCGTAGCGGTAACGGCAATGAATTGGTGGCTAACCTTCGTCTCGACCAGTACCACGGAGGGACTGGGTCGAAAGAGGGGTGGAGAGGGGTCGCAGGTCAGGGATGTTACCCAAGACGTCCGAGTAGACATGACTGTCGGTCGCGTTCGTCAATGGAGGGGATCCTCCCTGAGCTCTGGATGGACTGTGATCAGCCATATAGAGATGAGATATGTGGTAAGGGTGGAAGAAGTGCTTCTACCAACGTCCTGGACGAGACGTAGTAGTGAGAGGAAGTGGAAGAGAGGTTGCAGCTCTGACCTCCATTCGCTTCTTGCTCTGCCCTTTTATATGTTTTGCGTTGTATCCCACACTATCTTTCAACATGACCTTCAGATGGTGGTACAGTCGAATCGGGTCAAGAATCGGCGATCGAATCGACCTGTGTGTTTCAAGCAGACACAAACAAAGTGGTATCTCAAGTTGCTTATGTAACGTAGAGAAATCGATTCCCTTCTCTTCACCACCACGAACGCTGTGGTCAATCTCGGTGCAACCCCTGCGCTCAAATGGGCGACCCAGTAACTCAGGCTCCTTTGACATCATAGCGACTCCAAAATACGGCTTTGTACAAGCTTTGGCTTCTGTTGCCGGCGAACCCGTTCACCAACATCCCCAATGCCTTCGAAGGATGTCTGATTGCGTTCATCGCGACTCTCCAGGTCCTTGGCTCAGATGGCCAAAGTGACAGGACCGCCTTGTCGTGGAAAGGTAGGAGACAGTCAAACGGACCCATCGATCCACCCATTCTGTCTTTCCTGGGACCTGAATGGCCATCCTGACGGTAACCAGGACTCCTCGAATCGTCGTCCCAAAGCCTATACAAGGCATGAGGTGCGCCATCTCTTCCTTGTCTCTTGCCGTCACCGTCCTCTGATGTCACTAAAGTGGAAGGAAAATCTCAGTTACAAGCATTTGCGCCCCGTCAAGCAGTTGTTTACCTCAAGCACAGCTTCCTCGAGACCATCGAGCTATCAAATGGCCCCAAGAACTGCGAACGCTGAACCCCAGCACGACGTCCGCTTCTCTTACACTTCTCTCTCTCGACTCTCCAGCATCCCTCACCTTCGCGTCTCACTTTGCATTCTCGCTGATGCCAACGGCATCGATCGTGGTAGGCAGGTCGAGCTCAAGGGCATGTCTGTCGATGACTTGAAAAAGTGAGTAATTATGGCCGCCGTATGTCCGTCGCGATGTTGACGATAGTGGTAGGCTCAACAAGAACGAGACAACTCGGCAAGAAGTTGGCTGCGACGTATGTCGCATTCCTCGCCTCCAAAGTCCTCATTCGCCAGATTCCTCGTCTCCCTGGTCACGGTTTGTCTAGGGGTGCGTCGTCCTTGTGCATCTTGCATCCGCGAGTCTGAACATCGCTCCAGCCGGCAAGCTCTACACCCCATCTGTCACACTGAAGACCCCAGCAACAAGCTCAACGAGGTTCGTTCGACCATAGGGTTCTGGTTGCAGAACGTTCTCTATTTGGGTGTCGCCTTTGGCCATGCCAACATGACCAACGAGCAGGTCCTTGCGAAATTAATGAGAGTCGATTTCCTGGTCGAATTCCGCTTCGATTTTGCGACGAAATCCACCAGCCACTGTACTCACCTTAACTCCAATTGCCCTGGACTGTTACTTGCGTAACTTTAAATTGAACAGATTTAAGTGTGTTTGTTGATCCTGGAAACTTGAAAGATCGTAATCGAAAGGATAATGGTAATAGACTCCAAAAAAAAGGCCGTAAACAATATAATGGGTAGAAAATAAATTTAAATAGTGAAAAAGCAAGTAGGAGATCAGCCGAGTGACTTGAAGTCGCTGACTCGCGATCCTCTGTTGAGTCATCTCCCAGCTCAGTCAGGGAGAACAAATGGTATACATAAAGGTATCTTTGTGTCATCCAAAATGCCGCTGGGGCATTGGGTATATTGAAACGTCCCACGTAGTATCTGAGCGGCAACAGACCACTCCTGCAATTACCTTCGGCCCCTCTCGGCATACCTTCCTGCAGGAGGACCAAGGGATCGCTCTCGTCCATTTACCGGAAAGGTGCTGGAAGCCGTTTCGGTGGTTTGGGAAGCATACACGGTAAGTCCATACCTGGACGACTGGCCTCGCCTACAAGAGTCGTTGACCGAGCCTTCCAGGGAAGCATGGGGGATGTCTATGGCAGGTGCTCGCCGAGGTTCGAATCTCATTGTCAGTTTCGCTGGAAGAGAGTCAAAAAAACCGGTGAGAAAGAGCAACACTATCATTTCTTACCACTGCCACCAATTCTTCCAGAGTTCAGATTACCAACGAATCTGCCAATGAAGAGGCCATCGACATCTGCTGGAGGTTGAGGGGGGCCTTGGACAAGGCAGAGAGCTGGGTCGCCAACAAATAGTAGCTCTACATGGGCTTTCCAATGGTTATTACACAAGACAACAAGTTAGCATAGGTTAAGCAAGCGATGAGTCGCGCACCTTGATCGTCGAGCTGTTCCTTGTTCTTGTTTCCAATCGCCTCACCAATGATGCATGCAGCTGGATACGCTATGAGCCCTTGTCAGTTATGCGTTAATAAATTGACGCGAGAGGGCCTTCTTACGCCCATCTCTGTATCTTCTTCGAGCACTTGACTGCTCGCCCCTCCCTAAGATTGCCTTATCAGAAAAATAAATGGTATGGTGCGCATGAAAACATGCCTGGTGGTGCTCGAGTAGCCGGTATTTCAGGATTCCTGTCAGCAACGTAGCTGCTGGGAGGCGTGCCTGCAGTCACCCTGTGGTGTGCCTGCAAGTATCTCATTGGAGCCAACGACCGTGAAGGCCCATTGTGGCTTTCCCCATCAAAGCCGTCACGTCCGTTCGCTATGTCGTTCCGAGAGTTAGACAGAGCTACATGGCTGAAGATTCTGTGACCTTACCTTCGTACTCTGAGCCGTCGCGACTGGTCTGGGTAGGTGCGTACGACGATAGCGAATCCAAGTCGGGAAAATTACCCGAGACATATGGATAATCACGAGCGTGGGTGGCTCTCTGCTCTGCTTGAGATCGACGAGGGTGTTCCATGACCAAGCCAAATGCTAGTCGGCAAAAGAGGAAGGAGTTTGAAGGTTTGGAGCGAGTGGGAGGATAGAGTAGAGGACGGGAAAGCAAGGTTTAGAAGAAGGGGGGAAGAAATGAACAGAGGGTAAGAGGAAGTGTTTTGTCTAACCGGTCATCGTTCAGTGGGCCCTTATATATGCAGCTCCGCAGCACGAAGGAGAAACCCCGGATTCACAAGGGTACAAGCGAGGACGTTTGAGAGTATATTAGACTCTTCTCTTGGGAAGTTGGCAGTGTCCTCCGAGAAGTAGTCCAGAATGACGACGTCATGGCAAGTTATTTTGGGAATCGAACTTTACCGTCGCACGCTTTTCACATACACCAACGTATAAAGCCTATCATAAATGATCCCCACAACGCAAGATGTTAGAGAAGGCAGATCCAAGCTCCAAGTTGATGTTCTGATAGGAAACGCAGCCCAAGAGTACAAGACTGCGGACCAACACCGCCGTTTTCGGTGTCTGCAGCAATCTCACTGGTTTTTAGTCGCTTCGCCGATATGTGCTATGAGACTTCGCACCACAAGATGAACTTCAAGCAGTACCGTGGTCAGGGGAATGAACGCGAGTATGAGCAGGTCTTGAGTCCTTCGGGCTCTCGAAGGTGTCACAATGAACGAGTCCGTTGCTGGGCTACCGTCGAGGCTCAGTTAGGATTGCCTTTCCATCTCGGACGAAGGATTGAAGCTGCTCCCCCTAGACGATAGAGCGTGTCGGGGAAACCCAATCTGGACGTTTCACCCCTTCAATCGGAAGGTGTTCGACTCCGGCGGAGCTTGCCACTTTTAGAAATTGCCTAAGGGAAAGGGACTGTAAAGGTACCGACGAAACTACCCGAAAGGTCTCTGTATGGCACATATATTGGGGACAAAGTCAATGTATTGCAGGTAGGCGATCTCTGGAATGGGCTCTGATTTCGAACCGCCTCCGTGCACAGGTCCCCGGCGCCTGGAGGAACGGACTTTCTGGAGTGACCTCGCAAAAAGCAATGTCTATAATTTCGCATACACATCGTCCCCATCTCCTTCTATCTCTGCTGTACAGGCTCCGACTTTTACGCTTCTCATCGACGGCGAACTCTTAGAGCATCGGGAAGAAGTTTCATGCCCAACTTTTTCATAGCTGATCTGGGTAAATACATGTTCCGGAGGGATGAAAGCACAAAGGAAGCGCAAATACAGATCTTTACTACATCGAGGATGCTCAGTGAGACAATGACGTAGTTCATAGACATATTCCAGAGTGCGCAGTCGTAGATAACCGACTCGCGCATGGTTGGTTGCGATCAGCCCGAGCCGGGAGAAAACGCCGCTTCAAGGTGTCTGTCTCTGCTCTTCGTCACGCATACGACGTTATAGAGGACCCGCTGACTCTTACAGTGCAAATCGAACTTCCCAATGTTTTTAAAGCGCCTCATAAACACGATACACCGAGTGGAGAGATTCGATGTTCTGCAGCTTCGTCTTGAGCGCAGAGAGGCCAAGAGGTTGCCGCCTGTGAAACTTCATTAGCCGCAGGTTGAGAGATGAGCTAAATTAGAAAATCACTGAGCATGATGTTGGCAAGGACCTGCTCGTCGACCATGTTGGCGTGGCTAACGGCAACGCCTAAGTAGGGAACCTCCCTCAATTGGCACTGATCGTCGAATAAACCTCGTTGACCTTGTTGCGGAGGTCTTTTGCGTGACAGGCGGGGTCGAGGACCTGCCAGCTGGAGCGATATTCAGAATCGCGGAGGCAAGATGTACAAGGACGACGCACCCTTGGATAAACCAGGACCAAGTAGACGGGGAATCTGGCGAATGAGGATTTCAGAGGCGAGGAATGCGTCGTACTTCGCAGCCAGCTTCTTGACGAGCTTCTTGTTCTTGTTGAGCCTACCACCGCCTTCAACATCGCGATGCACATATGATGACCATCACTACTCACTTTCGAAAGCCATCGACAATGCAGAGCGACACAGGAAGGTGGAGGGTGTTGGAGAGCCGAGAAGTGTCAGAGAAGCGCGTCGCGCTGGGATTTGGCGTTCGCGGCTCTTGGGACCATTTGACAGCTCGATGGTCTGGACGCCGTTGCGCTTGAGAAAACAGCTGTGTCACGGAGTGCACATGCTTGGAACTGAGATATTGCTCCCACTGTAGTGTCATCAGAGGTTGTGACGGTAAGCGACAAAGAGGAGATGGCGCACCTCATGCCTTGAATCGGCTTTGAGACGACGACGCAAGGAGTCCTGGTCGCCGTCCGGATGATCATTCATGGAAGACAGAATGGATGCACCGTTGGGTCCATTCGACTACCTCATAGTTTTCCACAACAAGGCAGTCCTGTCGCTTTGGCCGTCTAGCCAAGGACCTAGAGAGTCGTGATGAACTCAATTGGGTATTCTTCCAGGAATGTTGGCGAATAAGTTTGCCGAGCCAAAGCTTGTCCAAAGCCGTATTCTGGACTTGATATGATCTCCCAAGAGCCTGAGTTACTGGGTCACCTATTTAAGCACAGGGGTTGCGGCGAGTTTGTACCTGTTCTATATCCGGACCCGGTTGAGGCGGTGAACCGCTTATATAATACTCCTAAGAGCTTCGGCCCTGCCCTTGTACACTGATTCCTCTTTCACTTCCGCAGCTCACTCCTCCTCGTACTGTCTACATGGCTAACGATATGCCCTTTGTTCTCAAGTGTGGATGCGGAAGATGCTCGTTTGATGACTGCCTTGCGAAGAGGGCTACAGAGAAAATCCCTGCCTGGACCCACCCTGATACTATGGGCTGCTTTTCCTTTCTTAAAGAGGTATCGTCGGGTGCGGGAGTACCAGGGCTAAGTTCTTCATTCGGCGCACTTCTTGTTATCGTTAACCAAATAGCTGTAAGTTGACCATGCAATTGCGTGGCTTCGAATGAGGATCCTGACGCGTGTCTGAAGAGTATGGAAAACTGCAAGCTGGACCTCAGAAGCCTGATGCAGAATTGCATAGACAGCACCGCGGTAGTGGCTATAGCTGTCCAGTGGGCGAAGGATATTCAAGAGTCGAAGGGAATTGCGATCCCACAGTCGTTCCACGCACAGGCGCGTGAGTTTTCTCAGTACGTAGAACCTACCACATCTTTGAGCATCGACTACATCTAAACTTTTATAGGGTATTGACTTCTATCGAGAAACTGGTTAAACAATCGCCTCAACGCGGCTGGTTCACTCGCCTTCTCCATGCCAAAGCAGAACGAGTGGAGATCGGTAGACTACGGCAAAGGATGGACGATGAAATTCAGAACTTCATGGCAAGTGTTTCCAATACGGGTCATCATAACATGCACTCAGGCATCATAGCTACTCGTACTTGCAGAGAAGAAGGCGGGCCTATTCGATCCAAACCCTTGCGAGCCCCAAGGAGGAGCCTCAACATCCCCGCCAAACCTCAAACAACATGTGCTTGAACAGAACGTCAGGTTCAACCCAAAATCGGTTAAAGACGTCTCTCAGAGGATTGGCAAACACCAGATTGCGTTACTCAAAAGGAGACACGAAGCCAACGTTACCAGCCAAACAATTACCACCTTCCTATCTGGCGACAACAGTTCAAGCGCACCTGCCAATGTCATCCACTCATACCAAAGCGTCCAGAATAATGAAAGAAGATATTCCTACAGCAGAAATTCTTACAACGGTAAGACTTGGTGTCGTTTCGTTTGCAAAGCCCAGGCTAATTTGATGGTCTAGTCCAAGGCCCTAAAAATTGGCCATTATAGACGTTACAGTATATACGAGCAGACAGCATAATATCCCACCCAATAAGATCTGTCTTACATTGTAGAGATCTGACTCTGTTTGGCTTAGATTGAAGGGAGCGTATCAGAGGTCTAGGCTGCCGTTGGTAGAAGAGCGCGCAGGAATGAGTGTTGTAGGTGGTGCTGATCCTCCTCTACTGAGGGGAGGGCTAGGAAATCCGAATGAAGAAGCGATGGCGAGAAATAAAGCGTCACATCGGTCTGACTCTACTCGAAGGTATCCCATACCACACACTTGTAGCAAGCAAAAAGAATAATCGAGATAACGACCACTCTAAATATGAGGCGAGATCTCCAAACTTGACCCAGAGGACTCATGACCCAGTGCAAGCTATCTCGGAGAAACAGCCGAACTTAAACAAGGCCACGACAACGAGCGTGTATTGACTGTACTATTTCCCGACAAGGTTATCATTACTCATTCATCCCAGATGGGTACGACGAGGCTGTCCCCGAAAGGAGCGCTTTAGAAATTCTTGACGCCTGACCGCTGAATCAGCGTAACGTCCAGAGTGCCACGAGTGACTATTTGAAACACCGCACGTGCATCTATATCCGGTCTGAGCGTCTCGCTCCTCACCTCTCTCCAGAACCATTGGTCCCTACGTTATGGTGAGTACGATCGCACGCCTTGGTGTCCTTCGAAAACTTGGCTGATCTGAGTTTATATAGGATAAGGAGAACCCCAAGGCTCTGCAAGCGCCCATCGGGGGCAGTCAAGGTGCGAATACTGCCACTCCGACACCGACCGTAGGCGACTAATCACCATACGAAGTTGAACTCTCTCCCTCGAGGGCCGTGCCTATAGTCCAGCCAGCACCCAGTGTGACAATTCACGACGGCAACTTTGTGCGCGTTGGAGGAAATATCAGCATCCAGAACCTCTACCATACCTACGCCGAACACAACCTCAACCTTGCATCTTTTCTCCACTTTGTTCGTAATCTGCGGGTCATTCATCAGGATGTTCTATCCAAGGCGACGCCAGGGACAGGAGTCTGGTTGCTTAAAACCAAGACATTCGCACTCTGGTTGGATCCCAATGGTGATCTGAAGATCCTGTGGGGCGTTGGAATCCGTAGGCTCTTTCCTAACCATGGCGCCCTCGTAACTAACATATTGTTTCAGCGGGCGCGGGGAAGACTGTTATGGCGTAGGTGTTTGTGGCTTAACACAGCAGAGCCCCGCTGACCTGGTATCCTAGATCTATTGTCATCGACGAGATCGAAGCCCGCGCTGCCGCTGCGGGTGGCAAAATCTGTGTCTGCTACGTTTACTTTCGCTACAGCGATACCAATGATCTCACTCTCCGAAGTATCTTGGAAATTCTCGTGAAGCAGACAGTCGAGCGGCATCCTGATTGTGCATCACTTGCCGAAGAGACCTACACCCGACACGTCCATGAGAACACCCAGCCGACAGAAGCGGAACTCTTGCAACTGCTGTCCCGATTTACAGGGAGGAAACTGGCGACGTTCTATGTTCTCGATGCGCTGGACGAAGCACCCGATAAGCTGCAGCTCGAGCTCATCAAGAAGCTCGCGTCGTTGAACATTCGGTTGTTCATCACCTCCCGTCCACTGACAGTTGTCGAGAGTCGGCTTTCTGGCGTTCACAGCTTTCCCATCGTCGCCCGAATGCAAGACATCCAGCTTCACATCGACCGAGAGATAGAACGCAGCACACATTTGCAAGGTCTGCTAGAGAAGGCGGGGCCATCTCTGAGACAAGAGGTTGTATCATCCATTAAGAAGAATTGTGATGGAATGTAAGCAGTGGTTCATCCATTGGTTTTGTCCCAACTCAAACTTTGATCTTGTCTAGGTTCCTGCACGCCTCGCTTCAGCTTGAGGCACTGTGCGAGTGTCTTAACCTTCGTGAAGTGAAACGCACACTGGAAGACTTTCCTTCCAACATCGAGGAGGTTTACTTGCAAACATGGAATAGGATACTCAAGCGAAACCCAAGTCGTGTCTTGCTTGCTAAAGCCGTATTGCTTTGGGTTCTCAATGCGTCGAGGTCGATGACATTGGAGGAATTGGAGCGTGCCGTTGCAACGTCTCCCGAGACCTACGAATTCATACCTGACAAAGTTGTGCCTGGCATGAGCCTCGTGGCCCTTTGTCGTGGCCTGGTGACCTTCGAAGAGGAGAGCAGAGCTGTCCGCCTTGTTCGTAAGGACCTTTTCGCTCTTTACTGGCCGATAAACCTCGCTTACAATGCGCAGATTACACGGCGAAAGGAACACTGCGAGGACTACTCCTTGATTCCTTCCCTCACCCGCAACGCCACCTTGCCGCCGTTTGTACGACCCACCTCTTGCAAGTTGGTTTCCAGAACACATCGCTACATTCGGCCAAGGAATTTTCCGCAGCCCGTCAAGCCGACCCTCTCCTTGCGTACGCTTCTGACGCTTGGGCCACCCATGCTCGTGAATCCTTGGATGCCGAGGAAAGCAGGCGGCGAACAAGGAGATTCATCAAGGAATGCCAAGGCTTTCCTGCCTTTACCAATCCTGGTTTCTCCGGGTATTTCGACATTCTCAGTCCGCTTCATATCCTTGCCATTTACGACCTACCCATCTCCTTGATTGCTCATGATGACATCGGCGACCCGAATGTTGTGACAAGAATCAAGCGAAAGTCCCCCTTGAGACTAGCCTCCTGGCATGGCAACGAAGGAGCTGTCGCATCCCTGCTCGCATGCCCGGATACCTTGGTCAACTTAGTCGATGATAAAGGGTGGTCGGCGCTCATGCTTGCTGCCAGATATGGTCACAAAGGCGTCACCAAGGTCATGCTTGCATGTCCAGAAACCCAGGTCAATTTGGTCGACGGCGAAGGATGGTCGGCACTTATGAAAGCCGCTAGCAATGGCCACGAAGGCATCGTTCAACTCCTCCTTGCACGGGGGGAAACCCGTGTAAATTTGGTCGACAACGATGGGTGGTCGGCACTCATGAAAGCCGCGAGAAATGGCCACGAAGGTATAGCCGCACTCCTCCTTGCACGCCTCGATACCCAGGTCAACTTGGCCGACAATAAAGGGTGGTCTGCACTTATGAAGGCCGCTGGCAACGGCCACGAGGCCATCGTCAAACTCCTTCTTGCGCACCCGAAAATAGAGGTCAACTTGGTTGATGCCAAAGGGTGGTCGGCACTCATGCTGGCTGCTAGATTTGGCCGCAAAGGCATTGTCAAACTTTTGCTCGCACGCCCCGAGGTCCAGGTCAACTTGGTTGACAGTGAAGGGTGGTCCTCACTCATGAAAGCCGCTGGAAATGGCCACGAGGATACCGTCAAACTCCTCATCGCACGTCCTGACATCATGGTCAACCTGGTTGACAACAGAGGGTCGTCAGCACTTATATTGTCTGCTGCATCTGGCTACGAGGGCGTTGCCAAGATCCTCCTCGTACTTCCCGAGATACAGGTCAACTTAGCGGACCACAAAGGGTGGTCGGCGCTCATGCTAGCCGCTAAATACGGACACATATGCATCATTAAACTCTTGCTCGGACACCCCGAGATCCAGATCAACTCAGTCGACAGCGATGGGTGGTCGGCACTCATGCTGGCGGCTCGATACGGCCATGAAGGCATCATTAAGCTTCTGCTCGCACGCACCGAGATCCAGGTCAACTTGATTGACAGTGAAGGATGGTCAGCACTCATGAAAGCCGCCGGAAATGGACACACGGCTATCGTCGAGCTCCTCCTTGCTTGTCCCAACATCCAAATCAACTTGGTCGACAACAAAGGGTGGTCAGCACTCATGAAAGCCGCTAGATATGGGCATGAAGCCATCACCAAACTTCTTCTTGCCCGTCCTGAGATTCAGGTGAACTTGGTGGACAGCAATGGGTCGTCGGCGCTTAGTCTAGCTGCTTATGGTGGGCATACCACCATAGTTGGGCTGCTTCTAGCCAGACCGCACATCAGCACAGCAACTAGGCGGCTGGACGATTGGGAGACTGCGATGTCGGTTGCCTCGGATAACGGACATATGGAGATCGTTCAACTTTTGCGAGAGATTGAGCTTCGGCAAGCAGGGTCAGACCCCCAGGATTCGAGCACTGGGACCGTAACCGATCAGGAACAGCTGGCGTTGGAGGAGCCCGTTGATGCAGAAGTGAGGAGTGGATATGATTCGGAGGATTCACAGCCTTACCATGATGCAGAGGAATGGTTGGAAGTGGATGGGGTTGTGTATGCGTAGCCTTACTTTCACAAATGCTTACCCTACGATAATAGCTCTAGGTCTAGTTCTTGGCCAGAACTGCTAGGGTAAATGATATCATAAGGCTCTGTCTGTGTCTCTTCTTCCCGACGCCGCCAGCTCCACTTTAACAGCGAACTCGTGAGGTGGTAGCAGTGTTTGGCAGGTCGGACCGACCAAGGTCCAAAATGTCCAAAATTTCGTGGTCCATCATTTTGGACCATGGTCAAGATTAGATTAGAGGTTTTAAAAATACTTAATTGAGCCAGTAGCGCCTAACCGGCTCCATTTTGTCTCAAAGATCGATTAGGGTATCCCCGGAGAAGGTTGAATATTGACGGAGCCAGAAGATACTAATAGACGATAAAATAAAAGGATAAATAAACGTCTAGTGCATCTTGGCGGGCAAGTAAGGCTTAAATAAATAAGCATGGGACGGATTGGTTGAGTGCAGTATCCTACAGCTTGACCAGTGAGGGACAACCGTGTTACAGAAGGTGTCGTTCAAGCAGCCACAAGGGCATTAGGTATATCCAAGCATCAACGAAGCCTATCAGCGACAACAGACTGTTCCCCTCACTAGCCCCGGCTCTCAGCGTATCTTCTCGCAGGTGCTTGACCGAGGGTTTGCTCTCGCCCATTTGCAGGAAAGGTGCTGGTGGTGGTTTGGGCGGTTTGGGGAGCAAACATGGTATATCCGTTTCTGGATTGCTCTCGACTTCGACTACGAGAGTCGTTGTATGGGCCTAATAGGGAGGAATGGGGGCCGTCTGTGGTAGCCGCTCGCCGAGGTTCGAACCTCATTGTCATTTTTGCTGCAAAGGCATTAGACAAATGTGAAACAGAAGCAGTAGTATTGTGTCTTACCGTTTCCACTAATTCTTCCAGAGTTTAGGTTACCCACGAATCTTCCAATGACGAGACCGTCGACTTCTGCTGGAGTTTGAGGAGGACATGCATCTTCAAGGAAGGGAGAAGGGTCGACGTCGAAGACTAGCTCGCAAATTCCTGTCGGAGAGTTAGTATGAAAGCTGATCAAGCAGCATGAGTCAGCTGCGTGAGCGATGGACGCACCTTCATCATCGAGGGGGGCGGTGTTCTTGTTCCCAAAGGCTTGACCAATAAAGCATGAGGTCGGATACGCTGTCAGCCCTGTCAATCACGCGTTTCAAATCGAACCGATATGGAGTACTTACGCCCATCTTTGTATGCTTTTCGAGTCTTCGGCTGTTCACCCATTTGTAAGACTAAGGCTCGCATAAGAGAGAAGGATGGTATAATATAGGTGAAGACGCACCTTGTGGAGATCGAGCAGGCATCGCGGGAGAGTGCTGTTCAGTACCATAGCCATCTGGGGGCCCCGCAGTCGCTCTGTGACGGGGATGCGAGGACTTCATCCGAGCTGGCGACCTTACAGGCCTTGGGGGGACTTGCCCGCGAACGCGGTCAGGTTCGTACGCTTCGTCTGTTCCGGGAGTTGAGAAAGATACACATGATTGATGAGGTTTTCACCTTACCTTCGTGCTGACGGCCTTGGCGAATGGCCTGGTTAGGCGCATGCGACGACAGTGAATGCAGGTCGGGAAAGTTACCCGAAACGTCTGGGTAACCACGAGCGAGAATCGCTCTGTCGTCTGTTTGAGACCGGCGACGATAGTCCATTGAAAGTGAGTTGGCTGTCGTTGATAAATGGGTTACTTCAACGTTCAGGACGGAAAGGGGAAGGAAGATAGAGGGCGAAGGAAGTGGTTTTCTGTCTCGCACCTCAAGGTCTCAAGCATTATATATTACGACTCCGCAGCATGAGGGCAAAGCCCAGACTTGAGGAAGGCATGTATGAGGATGGTCCAAAATATCTGAGATCCTACAAGCGCTAGTTTGTTCCGGTTGTCTTGCGAGAAGTAGCATGGAGTAGTGTAGTCACTCAACTTGGTTGATGCCTATGCATCAAGGGGCATTTCGTGCAGTTACGATTGTGATCTACGCCGACGCGTGCGGCAGATCAAATGTGACACACAGGGTAGGGCAGCATCGAACTCAAGTCTGTAACAGCTCCTTCCGCGCCTCGACACCCAGTGGGTCAATTCAGAGAGGCATAAAGACTATATCACAAGCAAGCCAACCCCGCTGGTCTCTTGCTTGAGCCGACCCTTCTGTTGCTTCCCCAATATGTCGTACGAACCAAAGATGGGACGCAATCGCCGCGAGTGACCGCGTTCGAGTCAGAAACATCAACCCTCGAGTCATACACTATCATACCGACGAAACTGTTTGCGAGGTGATCGCCGTGGCGTAGCACGAAACACATCCACGAGGTTTCACGCTTTGACCAACCTCGTAAATTGACCATATACGAACTGAAACCAAATAGCTGTATTAGAGAGGCGGTAATGCTGCGCTTTTCTGTCTGGAATCGTTAAGTACCTGCACTGACATTGACGTTTCCGGCTTCATCAGCAAGCTCCTAGAAGAGCGGAGCCTGAGGGGCGAACGATTGGTGCTTTTTCTTTGAAGCTCCCTTGCAGCCACCCATTTTCCGCAGCTCAGGAAGGTGTGGAAACACGATCGACGACCCAGAAAGGGTGACTCGTTGCCGAATCGGGGATGCCAAACTGTGGAGTGCCGCAGTCGAAACGACTGCAGGCGTCGCCGACTCGCAGATGGCTGACTGCGATCACCTGAACACGCGTTAGACATCATTCCAGGAGAGGAGCCGCTTGGTGCCTGTCTCTGCTCTCCGTCACACATGGGACAGGACAAAGAGCCTGTTGGATCTTACAGTTTAAATCGGCCTTTCCAATGCTGTCGATTTGCCTCGTAAAGACGATACACCGAGCGATACGGATGAAGGGGGGACATGTGTGGACGAACCGGCTCCCAATCACTTTCCCGCTCGTTGAACTGTGGGTCCATCCGTGCAGGCTTCATGTTGTGCATTATGCGTTACGACCGTATCAACCCAAGCAACCTCAGGGAATACTGAAACAGTGAGCTGGTTTGTAAAGCCGGAGCTTGCCCATGGGGTAATGTTGAGGGAAACCTGCCGTTAAGCAAAGAAACGAAGGAGTGGATGCCTATCGAGTGAGATTAGTCGCTAGGCGAAATTGGGATGGAGAAAAACGCACTGAGCATGCTGTTGGAAAGGACCTGCTCGTCAGCCATATTGACGTGGCCGGTAGCGGAAGGCAGATAACCTTCATCGAAGCGTTGAGCGGGTCTCATCCACCCAAGCATGCGATGCGTTCGCAGGGAGCTTGCCAGCTAGACCAAAGGTCAGCGTCAAATTTCAAGGGATGTTGGGCCGGAAATACGCACATTTGCACTCACCGAGGGTTAGGAAAGGGAGTTCCACCAAGCAAAGACTCCGTACGCAAAGAAAGTATTAATGTCACCATGAGCGATACTATAGCTCATGGTCAAAAGACCTGACTTGCTTTTTCAAGTCAATCGATGGACGTGAAACCAAGCTCAATCGTTCGCAGTTGGCGTTGGCCAGTATGCAGTGCAAAACGCGAGGGTGGGAGGTGCCAGAGAAGCGCTTGATATGATGGCGTTCGGCGTTCACAATTCTTGGGTCATTTCGCGCTCGATGGTCTCGAAGACGTTGCGCCTGGGGTCAGCAAGTGCTCGACGGAGCACCACATGCTTGGAGCTGAGGGTTTGATTCCCCTGTGGTAGCCTTGGATGATGGTGAATGTGCGAGAGGCGCAGGTGGCGTCACACCCTCTGCCTTGAACAGCCTCGGGGCAGGAGAGTTCTGGTCGCCGCCAGAATGATAAAGTCCAAATGAAACGGAATAGGTGCATCGTCTGTACGGTTCTACCTTTTCAGAAGGCGCTCCTGTGATTTTGGCCATCTGACCCAAGGTCGTGGTGGTGAAGAGAGTGAAACGGTCGTGGGACCGCACTCAGGGGTTCGAGGGTATGTGAGGCGCTCGATCACCAATCGGTGAGGCTGCCGGGACCTAGAGGGGTGGAGGAAGGATAGAGGAAGGGGAACGAGACGAAATAGCGGCGATGGAGGTAGAAGTGATAAAACGAGAGGTGCACCGAGGGCGACGCGAAGCCCTGTGCCGTAACGAACGTAAACGAGGCTTCTCGGCGAAGCACTAATAATAAAACGAAAGCGAACTTCTTCGGAGTAAGAAGCTTAGACGGCGACGAGACGAGAGTGAAACCGAGTGAGAAAGAGTGGTATTGGTGGGAGAACCTGCTCGAGAGGTGGACCCCCGAGCCAGGAGGCAGGTACATGGATTATATACAGTAGATAGGGGCTGCTTCTCAATGTACCTTAATTAGATGGAAATCGTCTGATTGTCCGGCTTTCGTCGATACCGACAAGGCTAAAGAGAATAGGATGAAATGGCACACCCAAATCGGGGCATAGGATCTCGAGTTCCGTCCTCAGATGGACGAGAGTCCTTACAGTGGTGGTTCGCGGTTGGTGAAGGTTTGTGCCAAGCCCTTGGCGCGATTTGACTGTGTTTGCTGCTCCGATCAGATAGATTAGATCTAGAGTTGTATACAAACAGATTCGGATGCTTAAAGGCTCTAAAGGAGAAGGATGTCTGAAAATATAGTGCCTCGTGGTGAAGGACAAGTTTAAATAAAGAGGCTCGGAGGAGCTCAGTTGAGCGAGGACACTGTCCTCTGTCAAGTTACCCAGCTCAGCTCTGGCCGTGTACAGGAAGGTATCGCCGTATCATTTAAGCTGCCGCTAGGGCATTGGATATATGAAAGCGTTCATGGAGTCTCGCAGCGACCACAGACAGCTCCCTACACTACCTCCTTTGGCTCCGGGTATAATGCCTTTCCGCAGGATCTTGACCAAGAGTTTGCTCTCGCCCATATGTCGGAAAGGCGCTGGCGACCGTTTGGGTGTTTTGGGGAGCATACATGGTGTATCCGTACCTCGACGGCTGGTCCCGTCTTCGAGAGTCGCTGTACGAGCTCACTGGGGAAGAATGGGGATGGATGCTGTCTGTGGTAGCTGCTCGCCGAGGCTCGAACCTCATGACGATTTTTGCTGTAATAGCCTTAGAAACCGTTGAAAGCAGCAGTACTGTCGTGACTTACCGTTTCCACCAATTTTTCCAGAATTTAGATTGCCCACAACTCTGCCAATGAAAAGACCGTCCACATCGACTGGAGGCTGAGGAGGACCCTCTACAAGGCAGAGAGTTGGATCGCCGTCAAAGGTTAGCTCGCAGGTAGCTGTCGGATCGTTAATAAATCAGCATGGGTTATCGACTCAAACAAGACATGTACCTTGATCATCAAGCTGGTCCTTGTTCGTGTTCCCAACCACCTCGCCAACGATGCACTTAGTCGTATACGCTATCAGCCGTCGTCAATCATCCGCTAAGAAATCGAGATGAGACGCTGCTTACATCCATCCGTGTGTCTTCTTCGAGCATTTGGCTGCCCGTCCCTCTCTGAAGTCGCTATGTCAGAGAGACACGTGGTAGATACGCACAAATACATGCCTACTCGAGTAGCCGAAGCTGCTTCAGGATGCCTGCCAGCACCGTAGCTGTCTGGCAGCGGGCCCGCAGTACCTCTATGGCGTCGCTGAGAGTAGTTCATCTGAGCTGACGACCGTGAAGGCCCATGGCGGCTTTCCCCATAAATGCCGTCACGTCTGTAAGCTATGCAGTTCCGATACTTTAGACAGAGCAATGTGGTTGACGAAGCTGCGGCCTTACTTTCGTGCTGTGGCCCCTCGCGACCGGTCTGAGTAGGTGGATGCGATAATAGTGAATGTACATTGGGAACATTGCCTGAAACGAAGGGAACGGAACGAGCGCAAATAGCTCTGTCCTCAGCTTGAGATCGAGGGCGATGTTCCATGTCTAGACTAGGGCGAGAGTGGGGAGAAAATACTAGGGGACGATGGGAAGAAGGGAAAGAGGAAGGGGGATATGTTATTGCGGTCGTCATTTCAGCCCTTATATATGCTACCCCTCCCTAGCACGAAGGAGAACCCCGGATTCCTATTGGCGTGGGTGAGGACGCTTCAGATTATCTCAGATTCTTCTCTTGCGACTTTCCTACACGACTCGGAGCAGGCCAGAACGTTGTCGCCATCAAAAGTTACTTTCGGTCATTGAACATGACGCCGAAAGGCATGTTTCATCTGCGCCGGATCGAATAGCCTATCAGCAGTGTCCATCCCAGCGCAAGACATCGGATAGGACAGCCTCGACGCCTTGACGCCTCAAACTGGTGGAAAGAGGACCCCAAAGAGCGTAATACCATAGACCAATGCCAGAAGTCGCCTGCACTGATCATAATTCAAGCGACGGGATGAAATGTGAAATGAACACGAGAATGAGTGTCCGAGCCCAACCTATCAAGCCCTGGAGTCATACCGAATATATTTTGAAAGAATCTTTTGCTGGGCTAGCTAGGATTTCCTGTCCTCTGTGAGGCCTCTGGCTTGCGACGGTTTCCTTAACGTATCACATACCGCTCGGTGGCTCAACAGGCGTTCTGTTGAGTCATTCGCCTTTTGGTCTACCCGTTAGGGCGGCGGTCTCGGGGTTCTTACATCCTCTCTTAAAAGCCATAGGATACAACGTGTTGGCGAGGCATACCCTGAACATTTGACCGCTGACCCTTGAACCCGATGGAGTTCGATTTCAACGGAAGGTGCCAATTTTTGACCATTTGCAGACGGCACGTAAAGGACGGTACTGATGAGGAAGTACATAGTACTTTAGTCTTCCCCAATCCAGCCAATCAGAAATCAAATGAAAACTCGTTGGAACACTTCTCTGCATTTCTCCTTTTATCACCGCCTCACAGCCTCCGAGACTTCCGCCGTTCTCAGCGACTCCTAGAGCACCGGGAAGAAGGCAGAAGTAGGCCTGCTCTTCCTACATATGCCATATGCGCCGAGCTGCCAAACAGCTACTCATTTTTTGCGCCTAGCGTAAGCGAATGTGTGTCCTGGGAGGGATACAGACACGAAGGAAACCCAAATACCGAGAAAGGGACACTCCCTACTAAATTGGGATGGTACCTGAGTGAGGCAATGCCACGACAGGTGCGGGCGCCGAGTGACCGACTCATGTATGGCTGATTGCAATCACGCCCCCTGACATCATAAAAGGCCACTTGCTCTGCTCTTTGTCACATATGGGACAAGAGAAAGATCCTGTTGACTCTTACAGTTCGAATCAATATTTATTGAAATGTTTTTGAGTCGCCTAGTAGTAACGACACACCCTGTGGGATCTGAGAGAAAGGATGATGGAGGCCGCTCATTCGAGCAGAGGGTCTCGGGCTCTCGAGGGTGGTGGTGAGCACTGAGCGGATATGAGCCGTCACTTGTTTGTCTTTTTCTGGTCGTGCCGATTTCTTCGGGATCTGGGCAAAGCGTCAAGTTGTCGTGCATACACTTGGCATATATCTAGATTCGAGTACCCTCAAGAAACCCGGACCTCGTGGACTGCTGGTGCAACATTGTATTCACAGAGCCCGGGGAAAGGCATGTCTCGACACTCAAAGTCTCTACAATGACGGGTTCCAGTAATAAATAGGTGACTATGCCACCAAACGACACACAGCCCCGCCACTCGTCTGACATCCCAGCTCAGCCAGCGAGGCTCAATAGGGGTATAATGGTATCAGTCAGATTGCCACTTGGGCATTGGGTATCAAAGGGTTTCGCAACCTCGCAGCGCCAACCAGCCGCTCCAACTCTGTTCCCTACCTTCGTTGGCCCTGGGTGTATCGATTCCCATTCTTTTGGCCCGGAACGTTGCCTTGCCCAGAGAAGGGGAAGGTGCCAGGAGGAGCTGAATGGGTTTGCTGCACGTGGTGGGGCACGATCACTGAAGAACCCTGTCTCGACTTTTCATAGCAAGAGTCCGTGTACGAACTGACCATTGATGCGGACAACCTCGGGCTGTTCGCAGCGGTCACTCGACAACCCGGTGGTTCATAGACCTGTTTCATCTTCGATAGAGGACTCTTCAGCTGGTTTGACAGTGGCAGGAAGAGATCCAGCCGTCGCTTACCATTAACGTCAATAGGTCCTGAGCTGAAGTTGCCCACCACCCTGCCGATTATGACCTGTGGTGCCCCATCGACGTTTGCTGGAATTCGGGGGGAAGCAGCACCTTGGACGGGGAGGAGGGAGGGATTGTCGCGGTAGATTTGCTCGTAGCAGGCTATAGACAACGTTCAGGTTTCAGTGTGTCAGATATGGGATTACACATACGCACCTCCATCCGCGAGGGGGACATGGATATATTTCCATACGCCTCGCCAACGATGCCCGCAGTTGAAGGCGCTATCGGCCGTTGTTAATCAAAGTTGGGAAAATCAGAGCAGGTTATTGACTTACGGCCATCTGTGTGCCTTCTCGATATCATGTGGTGATTGTCCATGGCTGAAACTGTTTGACTCATGTCAGTACAATGAGCACCAGAAGACGAATGGGGACTAACATGATGGAGGCTGCCCCTGTACTCTGTTGTAATTATGGTCCCTTGGAGGTGTATCAGAGACCCTTCCAGAACGGAGGCGCAAGCACCTCATCGCAGATGACGCAAACCTCCTGCACGCTCCCCGGCGATCATCAACACGCGTGTCCTGATTCCCGTACAGTATACAGCTCTGAGGCAGCCGCGTAGCGGTAATAGCAGCAGGCTAATGACCTCCGTATCGCTCAACATTACGAACAGACTGAGCCGGGGGATGCGACAAGAGGGATCGCAGGTCAGATATGTTGCCCCAGACCTCTGAGCAGGCGCGACTGTTGGTTGTGTTGGTTGATGAAGGGGTTCTTTCCTCATCCCGAGATGGATTGGAGTGGCCTGGGCTCATGACGAGGTGAGATGTGTATCGGTCGGTCACTTGAAGTGGGCTGTTCAACGGTGTACGAGGTGGGGTGTGGTAGCGAAGGGAAGTGGTAGAAAAGTTTCGAACTCTGACCTCTTTTCACTTGGATTTCTTCCCGGAAGTAGGAATCCCATCAAAGGGTTGATGGCGAGGAAGAGGATTTTGCTTCCCCGCCGGGAAGGCCGCATCCATCTCCTTGGTCCCAATTTGACCAGTGTGCGTCCTGCTCAGCACTGGGCATTTAACCCCCAGCAGTCTCCGCTCGGGCTAGCAATTTGTTGATCTAAGACTATCGTTAGCGCCACACTCTGCGACCAAAAAGAAAGACCTTTTGCCTCTCACCTTGTTGGGGTCAGTTAACCTGCCTAGGCCACACAACTGATAGCTCGTCTCGGCCAGAGGACGGACATGCGAGGACGCGGGATGTCGGACAGCTGAGCAGGTCCAGGGCATTGCCTTCTTGCTGAGGGTTGCAGCCAATGAGACCAATATGTTGCTCCATAAAGCTGAGACCCTCCGGCGATGGCAGAACAACATCTCTGATGAGCACAATCTGGCGGCCTGGACGACCAAGATCACTGGTATGTGTTATGAGCTAGAACATAACACCGCGTTGGACCGTAGGGAGTTCCAGTTTGCTTAAGATTTGGACCATGTCCAGCTTGAGATGAGTCGGGCTCAAATGTCGGTTGCCGATGGTAGGGATCTTAAGATCTGCGTATGGTAGTAATATATTGAGTTCTTAGATGACGGTTTCAATTCAGCGGGTGACGACGACGGTGCTATTAAGACGGCAGGTTTAGTTAAGATGTCGGCTACTGTTAAGACACATAGATACTATTAAGACGCGCAGATACAATTAAGACGTGCAGATATTATTAAGACGGTGGGTACTATTAAGATGTTGGGTTCAGTTAAGATGGTGGGTTACATTAAGATGGTGGGTTCAGTTAAGGCGGTGGGTTTGTTTAAGACGGCGGGTTCAATGAGACAGCGGCTGAACCATGTGAGGGAAAAAGGGAGACATTGAGAAGCCATTAATAAGGGCATTGGGTGAGATACCAGGGCGGCGGTTAAGATAGAGGAGGCGTAGGGGCGGTGCCGCCAAGATCATCGTGCAAACGAGGGGGATTGGGGGATTGGGCGGCGCATTAAGATCGACTTGAGTCCGGACTGGGCGAAAGCGCGATGGTCAAGGTCAGATTCCGTCTACTGGGTTGAGGGGTCAGCTGCCATCTAGGATGAGATGGTTTACACCCACCTGAAGCGCTCATGAAAGCTGCAGCCCGAAGGGTAAGGAGCTCTTGCCTCGATATGATCACATATTCGAGAACCTTTGCTTCATCAGTCAGGTCGGGATAACCAGCCTGCTTCGAGAAGATTTCCGAACAGCGGCGAGCCTGGTCCCGGTAACGCGCAGCCGTCTTGCGAGCATAGGCAACCTTGCCTACCTGTTCAACGTTGCCCGGAGCTTCCGATAGAGAGTTCCAAGCCGCTGCCATTGTCTCATAGTGCCTGGTTGCTCGAACAAACTCCACCAGTTTCTGTTCGTACTCCTCCTGCCAGCGCATCATCTCGGCCTCTGCTCGAAACCACTGCACGCGATCACCTAGAACGTTTGAGTATGCAAATTGGTTAACGATAGTCTAGAGAGGGACTGACCTTCACTCATCCAATCCTCAATCTCTTGGCTTGTCACCCCTTGTGGGGGCGCGATACGCCAAATCCATCCAGACGACTGGGGCTGTACATGTCCAGGTGTTGTTGGGGGACGAGGGGTGCCGGGATCATTCGAAGGGGTCGTATCCAAATCGTTGGTCGTTGCAGGCGCCGATTTTGTCTTGTTCGCGCTGTCGTCGAAGGCGACGTTGTATTTCCCTGATGGGGTTGAGAAGGATTCCTGTCTTGTGCAATAGACACTCACTTTTAAGACGCTGCTGGGATTGAGTCGCTACTATGTCTTGCTTGCTGATCACCTGGGTATTGATGACAGGGGCGAAGTCCAAGCGTCTGGTGTCTCCACCAACACTGAGAGTCCAAGCAAGGCCATCCGGTGCATACGTCGTCCCCAGTCCTGGCACTGAGTCGGTTGACTTTCTGAACGTCGATTGTATGGTCATAGGTGGAAAGCGGGGATCATCTGCAGCAAGCCCGAGGCTGAGCATCCGCTCACGGCCTGCGGAGTATACTGCCATGTTGACATCACGAAGGAATTCAGCATCGTGAACCTTGGTCATTGCACGGGTCTTCAGGCTCTGTCCAGTGGCATTGGCACTTTTCTCAGCAACGAGAGACGATACATAGCAGATGTGGGTTCGGAGCTGTGATAGAACATCATACAGAGCACCTTCCCATAGTGTACGCTCCATGTTCCCAGCCTCCGTCAAGTGCAGCAAGGCCCGTTTATCGATGTCGAAATCGGAAGGCGCATACAGAGTTTGATCTTCGACAGCTACAGGGGCCGCCTGTTCAGTAGCCATGCCCTGGATCACGATGCCAAGATAGGGGAAGAGGGAAAGTTGAAGGTCGCGGAAGCCTTTGATCTGCTTCTCAAAACGGTTTCGAAGGGCATCGATGTCACTCTGGACGGTGCCATGGGCCTTTTGGAAGGCCACCTTAGCCCTAATCTTTTCCCTGCAACCAGTTGGTGAGCAATGTGGGGCAGTCAAGTTTGTATCCAACCAACCTTAGCTGGACAAGCCCGATCGAGCGATCAAGAAGTGAAGCGATAGTAGTCTTCGTAGGTGAATTGGTCTTTTCGCTGGCGGCGAGCGCTTCATACACTTGGGCCTGGGATGGAACTTCGGATTGTTGTTAGAAGATAAAAGTTGGTAGAGAGGAACAATACTGACTGTTTGATGGGTTGTGCCTATACACGCACATTACTTCCTTCTTCCTGTCCTTGTTCCGAGATTGGCGGTCCATGGAGTCCCAGGCAGAGATCTTGTCGCGGTACAGTTCGCAAAGACCAAAAAAGATGTTGCGCTTTGCTATTCGGTGCCTCTTGGCTCGTGTCAGTTCATTAAACAGCTGTGCTGCTGCAACAGCTATTTCAGCACGAGATATCTTACAGAAATGGTGATAGGACTTACGAAGGTTAACATATTTCTTCCAATTCCAATTGTTGAAGACGTCTGCGTACAAATCGTGGCGGTTTCCGTGACTCATTTGCCGCCCTTGGCCTCCAAATTGGTTGACATAGACCCATGGATGTTCAGCAGTTTCGCCATGGAAATGAGCACCACCACTGGTGAACGCAGACGAGTACAGGTAGGTACAGTTATCTTGATGGTTTTGGATGTGAAGGAGGGGGATGGTGTACTGGCAGTTCTTGAAGAAGGGGTACACATCACTGTACTTGTCCTTCATTCGGCTGTCAACGTTTACATGCCATGAGCATACGATGTCATATGAGACGATCATGCTGACATCGTCTTCGTGATCAGTGTGTGGACGGCGAAGACCAATAGATTCTGGTTGTAGAGTTGAAGGGTGGGTAGGTTCTGGTACAGAGGGGACAGAGTCAAGGGCGGGGTGATTTGCTTGCCAATTTGAGGTGGATGGTAGCAACGACTCCGGCAAGTCATTGGGAGAGGTGTGTGTTCGCCTGCCTGAAGAGGTAATGGGCTGCAGAAGCCTGATATCTGGGCGATCAGGCGCGATGAGAAGGGGTAGATAGAGCCATCTCAAGCCTTGTGCAATCCCATGGTCAGAGATCTCGTACCTATGGCAGTGTTAGAGATGTCGCAAGCAATATAACGGGGAGGACTAACTTTTCACCCCTGATCAAGTTGACAGTCGAGATAATGAATACGTGGGGACACTGAACATTGACAATGCCAGATATATCACATCCAATAAACTTCTTCGTCACCTGTTTACTGACTGCCTTTAGGTATGCGCAAGTCGGCTTCTGTCGAGACAGGAGAAATGAGTTTGGGTGCACATCAACGATAGCAAGAATACATACCTCATCAAAGTCAAGTCCAATACTATCGAGAACCCGTTTGAACGACTCTGGTTCTGGAAAGAATGCACGTCCTTCGAAAAAAGATTCGAGATTGGCGTCAGAATGCTTGATCAGATGGTTTGCGTGATAGTTCCCATCCAAAGTCAGACGGATTTGCTTTAGATGCCTGTGCATACGTCAGGTTCTATCAAGAGGAAGCAAGTTAACACAGAACTTACTGGAGCTCCTGTGGCCACTGTACAGATCTGTCAGTGTTGACATTCTGCTCAGGGCAGCTCGGACATCGAGTAGCCAGGTGGCCTTGCGGGCGGTCAACAAGAACGGAGTCGATGTTGTGATTGTGGCCGTAGCGTTTCTCAGCAATGAGGATTTTCCACATCTTGAAGACATCGCGAAATTGGTTGTAGGGGTCGGCAGCGTCGTTGAAGAAGAAGCTATCAGTCAAACGGCGAAGTGCAGCAATGAAGCTATAGGCCGACTCGGCCGACTCAAGGTGGTGGATGTGATATTGCTTGAGGACAGCAAACGTGAATGCGGTCTTGGGTTTGACAAAAGTTGCCGGAAAGAGGTTTGCCTTCATGAGCTGCGCAACATGTGTGTCAGAGCCTTGGCATGTGCAGAATCTGAGGCGGGTACTGTGGATACCATTCATGTCAATGATTAGGAATTCGTGGTGGAGGTTATCTGGAAGGGAATTGGGACATGTCTTGCCATCGTGCCCCAGCTGAATGTGAGGCTGGGAATGGAGAGCAGAGATATCACACCGAGTGGTGAAGCCACGCTCGGGGGACCATACCTCCGCCCAGTGGGTGGGCAGACGGGAATGAGCTGCGATGAAGCAGTCCTCGCAAGTAGGCACACGGTGCCAGCAGTCACTGCATCTCACAGTTGCGGTGGTCCCTGAAAGACAGCTGCTACAGGCCTCTCCATATCCTTCGTTGCTGTGCTGGTGGTAGAGTAGCTCTGCAAGCTCTGCTTTCTCCGACTTAAACTTTTCCCAGAACTCTGGGCGGTCTGTCGGAGGAGTGTTTGAGTCTGCGGCACCTGCAGACTTGGAACTAGAGGGAGTGGGATCATCATGACTGGTGTCATTGGATGGGGTGGCAGATGGAGGGACGAGGGTAGGACGAGGCTGAGCAGGGGCGTTGCTGATGACCTGCGTGCTGGAGCTGACGATCTGTCCGCCTTGCATAAGCCGAGACGTCAGTGTCCGCGTTCGACTCTGCTTTAACACTAAGGCTTTTCCGCTAGCCTCTGCTTTGGCGAGTTCGGCCTGTCGGTCCCACTGAGCGCGTTGAGAGGCCATGTTCAAGTCACAAAAAAAGCAAAACTTTGGGGTCAGTTTAAGAAACGATTTGAAAAGTTTGGGGAAATATGTACAATGTATCAAAAACGAGGCACAATTCTGTGATACGATACGGACTTGAACATCCTGGGTACGACAACAAAACTCCCTAAATGTTTATGCTAAGAAGCGGGGAACCACTGGGTACCGACCAAACTGTTGAAAGAAATGAAGAACATAGAAACTGTAGAGGCTGGATTCAGGAGAAGTAATAGTAGCGGTGGATGGGTTCCGAACATCTGAGGAAAAAAGCCGAGGGATGGTGACCTTCCAGTTCCTAAAAAGCTCCTTGAGTTTGATGAGCTGAGGGAGGCGCTGATGAATGTCAGTTGACGCAAGTCCCCGACGAGCCTCGTGGAGATCAACGACCAGCAGTGCGTGGGGTGCAGATGCAGAGCAGACACAGTCCAAAATGTCAGGAGACGGGTCTTGGCAGAGGCGCTGGTTCAGCGAGCCAAGCTCGACACGGAAAATCAGCTCTGCGAGTTCCCAGAGGACTTCCTTTGCAAGGGTCGAGTCAGACAAGGCTTCTAGAGATATTTCTTCCCCTCGGAATATAGGCATTGAGGAAAGGATGGTGTTGAGGGTGGTGGTGGTAGTAGCTTTGGTTGCCTCCACACATGACGACAAGAAGACAGCAGCACGGTAGCGCTCTCCAGCTGTTTTCGATAGGTTGGAGGTGGAGGTGGAAGCAAGGCTGGAAGTTAGAGCCGCTTGATCAAGAACTAGCACCTGGTTCCAGATGCGACCAGACAAGGGGATGGCGATTGGGACTGTCGAGGTTGTAACACCCAATCTCTGAATGAGGGTTGGGCGAAGCTTGAGGTAGTGGTGGAGTCGGGGTGTTCGAACTGTCTTGGTTGCAGGGTCGATGAACGAGTCGGGGTTGGGTAGGATATAGCCGCGATCGGTTGGTAGTGAGTCTGGGAAAGAGGAGATGCTGACTGAGGATAGTGCTTTAAGCCACACATCGAGGATGGCTGGTGCCGAGCCGCCAGCAACCGGTGGCCCAGGGAGGTTGGTGCTAATCTTGCGGCGCTGGTCCGTGCTAAGCTTCGAAGTTGTATCTAAACACAGTAGTATCAGTATTGGTTGAATTTCATATCAAGGAACAACTTACAAGGATGAGACGGCAGTGCAACGCGGACATTGCGCTGAACAGAGCTGGAAGCCGTTGGGCAGTACATGAAGTTCTCAGCATCTGCAGGAGTCTCTGCTAGGGAGAAGACATCGCTACAGTGCATTGCAATTCGTGATCCAACCCGCATCTCGGTGATACGGCGTAGACTGGTGGCAGGCCCTTTGAATATGATGGGCATCTTGGGTCGAGCATCGTTGAAGACGAGGGTGGGCTGAGGGAGACGAAGAGTGGCCAGCGCCTTGACACGCACATGACCAACGTCGGAGACGGGATGGACAAACCAAAATGGAATACCCGCTGCCTGCAGTTCCTGGGCAACCAGAGGATCCTGGACGAAAGCCCCAACGACGTTAGCAACGGTTGTTGCGCGTTGCCCCATTCCATCGATACGGGGTTTGAAGTCGACATAATAGTCGATGTACGCCATGGTCTCGCGAGCGTATCGCTGCGACTCGGCAACAGAGCGAAGTAGCTCGTTGCGGTTCATTGGGATGTCCTTGACGCGAGTCAAGAAGTTCCACATGAGGTTGGCAGCCATGAAGACGTTCTTGTCGTTGTCGTTGTAGGGAGGGTCGACTCGCTCGCGATATCCCTCCACATGGATCTGTACACTGCTCACAGCAGATCTGAGCGCGCGCTCGAAGTCCTCCTCAAGTCTGTGGATGACACCCGAGATCAGGCGTGTGCGGAAGTCTAGGGGAGAGATAAACAGAGCCTCGAGCGGATCTCCATGGAAAGGGGGGTTGCGGAGGACCATCAGGTGAGGGTGCATGTAGTTGTACGGCTGCGGCCACTGCAATGGGTCGTCGTCAGCGTAGCGGTAGTCTGCACGCATCCAGACTTCGCGGCAGTGACCAAGGGGAGGGTTGGGAATAAATGAAGCGTTTTGCGTCGTGATGAAGTAATGACCGTTGTCGATAACGGCGCCAAGGTTACCTTCTAGGGGAGACACTGCGCAATGGTCAGTTTCAGACACCGTTGGGGAACAACCACGTACAAGGGCGTGAACTCTTCGGAGAACTGGAAACGAGCATTTGCGGGTCGGCTTGCAGCTCCGCCGCGGTGGGAGATCGACGGTTGGAAGGCATGGCCATGGCGGGTTTGAACGGTTGTTGTAGAGTGCAACTAACGCGGCAAGGGCAAGCGCCGGCGTGGGTTGGCTGTCGAGCTTGAAGGAGGCCTGTCTCGACGGAGGCGAACTCGCGGCGAGATCAAGGCAGGTGCACAGGAATGTAGCGTAGTGACTGAGGCGAACTCGAGATCGACTACGCTACTGGCACAAGAGACCTGTAAAAGAGACTTGCTGAATTGGTTAGTAGGTTGGACGTTGCGACTGGGAAAGGTGCTTACCTGCGCCAGTGGTGGTCAATGAGAGACTAACGAAGTTAATTGGCGTTGACCAAAACGCTCTGTTGAATGCTTGTCTTTGTTTGGTCACAAGGGCGAACAGCCACCATCCGCGCCCAAGACCGCACCCAAAACGGAATTAAGTCCTTTCTCAATTCCGCCTCAAGTCCTCAAGTCTCAAGCACACAAGCAACGTCTTGTCCTCCCGCGAGGTGAGTTTTTGCTTCAAATGATTATAAACAGCCACTCACCTTCACATCAGCTATCGCTCACCACCTGCTAGCTTGGACTCTGACCTATGCGAGTTCGCCTCCATAGGCTCAGTTGTCGCCGCTCATTATCCTGACCTATGCGAGTTCGCCTCCGTAGGTTTGGGGGACCCTCCTCAGTTGTTCTGAACCACGCAAGCTCGCTTCCATAGGTCCTGTGGCATGGCAAACACTTGGACATCCAGGTTGCAACCGCCAACGGTTCTGGAACTTTGTGCGTTTCGTAAATTTATATTATTTTTACTCACCTCGTAGATTCTTTACATTCCGTCTTCTCAAACACCCGTGCTTGCCGTCCTTCAAGACCCACTGCATGCCCAGAATTGTTGGCTCAGGTAAGGATTATTCTGATACTGTTCGGTCCATATCTAATGTCATCCGCCTCATCCAGACCTTATCTTCCCCCATCTGCAAAGAGACCTGCAAGACAAGGCCGGACCCTCTACTGTATCGGCCTAGCGTCGTCCACTGGAGCAGGCCCTGTTTTGTGGTGAATCCGACCAGTGGAGGTACAACCTCGATCTGGCAAGGAGCCGGTGACCACCATAAGCTTGGACTCTAAGCTATGCAAGCTCCCTTCCATAGGCTTTGTGGTGCTTGCAGCCCCTCCACCCACTCGAGTTCGCCTCAGTGGATTAGGGGGACATCTTCTCCACCTCGTTGCTGTCACCCATGAGGCCATGCCCGCTGGTCCCAGTGAGTGCCTAACCATCTGGGATTTCCATCAGCGCCTAATCTTTTTATTGTTAGATCAGAGCGGCACCCAACAAATGTCCTCCCTGCCAGGTCCATCACACCTCTTTTTCCCCATGTCCAAAGTACTCGCCAACATGACTCATGTGCGGGCTAAGCCAAGCTTCCCCACTTCGTCGCCTATGCCCTCCATAGAACAAAACTCCATCCCTCCGTCACCTTTGCCTCCCTAATATCGCTCCAACGTTTGAGGGCCCATTTTCCAACCGCCGGGGGTTCCTCGGGCCACCGACTATTTATTTCTGCTTCTATGATCGCTTCGAAGGTGATACGCAGTGATGCATATTCGAACAAGTCTCGGGGGATTGTGGCACACCATATCCCCTGACTGCCGTCTCAAAACGCGTTTCCAAATCTGTCACCTCTCCGTCTGCTGCACCTACCCCTGAGCTGGACTGGACCCACGCCATCCCGACTTTTGGCCAACATCGTCATGCCTCACCGTCTCGCTCTACAAGCAACTCCCCCGTCAAATCGTCAAGAAGTTCCTCCGCAGGTACTCCTTCTCCCAGTTACTCAACATCGACCTCTCCCACCTCATCTGTCTCTCCCTGAACACCTGTGGGCCCCAAAAACAACACTGCACGGATGCACCGTATCGACTACGCACCGTTTACGGTCGTCATACATGCTCCTCCAGTGCACCCTCTCAAAGGTCAAATCTGCGCTTTCGCATTGCCATCAAAGCGGTAGCGTTCGGACTACTCCCTCTCGCTCATCCTTATACCCAACCCACATATACCATGTTATCAGCATTACAGCCAACATGTAGCAAGTATTTCTCTGCAAGTAGAAACATTCATTCGGCTCTCCGCAGTAAATCCTGCCATTGTCTGGTTCCATCATCTTGCCGTCACCATGGGTGCTTTCCAGACTGCGCACATGCGAAACATCAAGATGAACATTAGTTGGAAATGTATAGTAGAGTCCGACACGAAATGACAGTGGTATAGGTAAGTCCTCGTTGGAACTGAGTGCAAGCGTCAGCTAATCAATCCTGCCGCAGGTTGTCCAGCTAGTCGTCACTCTCAGAGTCAGTGCCAGTAAGGTCAATGACCTCGCGGAGGGAGGGGTGAGGCTGAGGCTTGTTGGTCCGTTGCCTCTTTGAGTTGGGCAACGCGCTGGAGCGAAACGCATCATCAGCGGCCCTCTTCCTTGCGACGCTACCCAACTGTCAGCATAAGCCTAGGTGATGCTAGAGTCGGGAGGACATGCTTACACGGCGGTCGAGGTGTGCGTTGGGTTACCAACCAGCTTGAGAACCTTGAT
Source organism: Coprinopsis sp. MPI-PUGE-AT-0042 (assembly GCA_020736565.1). Lineage (NCBI taxonomy): Eukaryota > Fungi > Basidiomycota > Agaricomycetes > Agaricales > Psathyrellaceae > Coprinopsis > Coprinopsis sp. MPI-PUGE-AT-0042. The sequence continues at coordinate 301,645 of JAHBOF010000087.1, forward strand.
GAGGTTCACAACGCTTTCAACCTTCTGTTTTACCATCAGGCGCTGGAGGACATTCAGGGGTGGGGACGATAGAGAGCAACACCCTCCTCGGCACTGTGGAGAAAATCATGGTGAGCAAGTGACCTCTGCTTGTCTGTAATCTGGACTTACGGTGACTAGTCGCTGGCCATAGGTGGCAGGATCGACGTGCCCCATAAGCACGGTAGAAGAGATACGGTGGCCCTGTGGGCAGCGGTGGTCAATCCGCTCTATGACCAACAGGTGAAGAACACGGAATTCGAGACTGCGAATTGGGAAGGCAGGCATTGAAGTAATGAGTGTGGATATTGGTAGAAGAGATTGAAGAAAGGCGGTAATGCCTGATCGTTCAACCGCCTTGGTATTTAAGGATGCTGAGGTGCACAGACCAGGAGCGCCGATGCTCTATTCTTACAACCTTTGGTCACCGCAGCATACTCAAGAATCGGCCTATACTCCCCGCTGAATGCTTGTGAGCCACGTGTTGCACAAATTTTGTACACTGGCCTCTCCATTTGGCAGTGTGAAGGGCGGTTTGTCTGTATTCCCGCAAAAAACAGCTTACTTTCAATGATCCGTTCCCCTCCCCAACCGTTTCATCCTTCAGCCCCCGTTGTGTTTCGAGAGCCTTACATGCTCAAGACGAACTTTCTTGACTTTGGCCTGCTTCGTTCCCCCTCACCCACATTCGTTTATCCTATCCTTTCTCCTTCCCAGAAGTACAACATTCGTTTAACCCCATCCAACACTGTCCCTTCCTCGTTCCCTAGCCCTTCCACCAACACATCTTCCTTTCCTTCTCCCCTTTGCACCATTCAGAATGGCGAAGATGCCCAAATTCCACAAAGCATCCAAACCCACTGCCCTTGTGGGCCGCCGCTCATCTCTCATGAACAAAGAGCAGGCGATTGGGGCCAATGAGATGCGTGACATCTATGCAGCATACTCAGACTCGTTGTCCCCTCATTTGCCAGATAAGCAACGCACAGCCCTTCTTTTGGCGAAGTTCGATGAACTTTTTGACGAATTATTTGCCACCCCTGCCTTCAAAGCAGCTATTGTCGAAGGTGACCCAAAGCGCAATACAGCAGCGTGGTCTGAGGTAAGTGAAGCTCTCCAGAAGTGTCACGTTGCAAGCTAACCACCGCTGCGTAACAGAAGCTTAAAAAGAAGTTATGCAACTACATGTCGCGACGTAACATAGCCCGGAGGGCTGCGTCTTCAGGCCACTCGACGTCCGCCAGTGCCCCACCATCTCCTCCTGGCCCTCTCAGCGCTGTCTCCCCGGAAACACTTACCGCCATCCGCCGCGCCCGTCTTCTCCTTCGCGGTGAATTCCCTCCACGCGAAGTATTTATCTTCAAAGAGAAAGATGCGATTGCAGCTGAGGTGGAACGCCTGAAAGACGAAGGCACAGACCTGGCTGGAGGGGCGTTGCTCAACCACGCGATAAAACTCTTATGGACCGACGAGAAGAAGGCTGAGTATGCCGATCAGGTGGACCCTACTAGCGAGGACATTGACGCGTAAGTCAATTGGTTGATCCCTACCCTGCATGCAGCTCTGATACGACCAACAGAAACCAAGAGCTCTTCTCCTCCCTCTTGACCAAAGTACTCGCTGATATCCTGACTCGCGGCCTGCTGGGCACTGCTCTCATCAAGGTTTCAATTGCGACGCAGAATGAGACTGGAGACCTGACCACAACGATGTAAGCATGGCATTATTGTTCTCATTGTAGGGAAACAACTAAACGTCTGTCAGCTTCTACGAGGGATTCGATTCTGCCATATCAGAGCCTATAGCCTATTTGCCATTGGCGGAGGATGGGGGTGATTGGCAGATAGAAGCCAACAGCATCATACCACGTGAGTAATCCTTTGATAACTTTATATTGCCCATAGCTTACGCTGAGTGCAGGCTTCAACCCCCCTATGCCTGAACTTCCGCTGGACGATAACGGCCTTCCCTTATGGCCTTTGATCAGCATCCACGACACCCCCATTACCCAGCTTGCATCTATTTTGAACCACTACATAGACGCTGTTTGGTGTATGTCGCTGTATTGCCTTGCCATTGATACCCACTCACATATTTCTCCTCCCTAGTCCATGCTGTCCCTCGCAGCACCACCAACCCTTGCTTCCCTACTGCTGAGTTTGCCGATGATCCTAGCAAATTCTTGGACACCAACACGTTCAGGACTCCCACCTCAATTCCTCCCACATTGGACGACACCTTGACACTTGCTCGGTACTTTGAGAGCGCTTCGAGGACCGGCGCCCCATTTCATTTCCTTCCTGCCAGCGAGATTGCCAAGTTCTACCTAGCAGCAAGAGGCGATGACCACAGCTCGGCTGGTGCTGGCGAAGAGGCATCCCTTGCACACGCTCTAGGGATTTTTGATTCTGATACAACGCCTCCAGCTGAGGTGGATGCCGCTGGCAATCCTCAGCTGTTCACCGACGCCATTGCATCCAAGCCTGCCACCAATCTGGGCATCGATTTACCTCAGCCACCTCCAGCCAATATCGAGACTCTCAATGCACCTCAATCATCGGGTGATTGTGCCAGCTCAGCAAGGCTACCCCCTGTCGAGATCGACCTCGAACAACCCCAACTCAGTGTCGATGCACCTCCACCTCAGCCGTCTTCACCTACCATTCGGGCTACCAGCGCACCTCAGGTTCCCACCATAGACATTGGTACAGCTCAAGCACCCCTCCTCAGCATCACCACCGATGTTGTGGATCCCCTTGGTGCCCTCGTAGCTGCTGCTGCTGCTGCACTTGCCCCTGCCGTCTCGGTAGGCAGTGATGCCGCTCAAGCGCCGGCACAGCCACCTCCCAGCAACATCCGCTTTGCTGGTGGCCTTGACGCCCTTGTAGCGGCTGCAGCTGCCGCTGCCGCTGCATCTGTGCCCCTTCCCATTTCCGCACTCACTCCAGTCGTTCAAAGTGCCGAGATACCTGCAGTTGAACCATGCTTGTCAACACGTCATGCAGCTGCCTCTCCCCCACCGCTTGCCACTTTATCCCAGGCCCCTGCTCCCAAGGAACGTCAAGCACTGCAAACCAAGCGCCAGACCCGTAGCTCGATGCGTACTGCATCGAGTTCGTCACCCACTCAGGCCGAGGAGCTGCCCTCTCAAACAACCGGAGATCCACCAACCGAGCTCAAGAGAAAGAGGCTGAACTATGCATGGCTGTGCCCAGTTACAGGCAAGCTAATTGAGAACAATGAGCTCCCCGATGACATGCGCCCCACCAAGAAACTCAAAGGCACCAGCTCGACATTCAAAGAGAACACTCTACAAGGTTCGGAAAGCACCAAGAGACGTGGCAGGAAGTCCAAGAAACAGTGATCCTGCTTTAAGTATATTTCCCGTGCACCTTGCCTCCCTCTCAATACCCCTCGCCTCGTCTCAACTCATTCTTGCCTCAATACCATATCACTTTCGTCTCAATTCCCTTCCCCTCGTCTCAATTCATTCTCGTCTCAATATGTTACTCGCTTTCGTGTCAATTTCCCCTCGTCTCAATTCCCTTCCCCTTGTCTCAATTCCCTTCCCCTCGTCTCAACTCATTCTCATCTTAATATGTTACTCACTTTCGTCTCAATTCCCTTCCCCTCGTCTCAATTCATTCTCGTCTCAATACGTTACTCGCTTTCATGTCAATTTCCCCTCGTCTCAATTCCCTTCCCCTCGTCTCAATTCCCTTCCCCTTCTCTCAATTCCCTTCCCCTTCTCTCAATTCCCTTCCCCTCGTCTCAACTCATTCTCATCTCAATACGTTACTCACTTTCGTCTCAATTCCCTTCCCCTCGCCTCCACTCATTCTTGTCTTAATACCCCTTGTCCCATTCCACTCCTTATTATTCCTTAACTCACTCTTGTCTTAACTCACTTTCGTCTTAACTCCTATTCTTTGCCCCTATCATCCCTATCTCATTCTCATCTCAATCGCCCTGCCCATCCCTATCTCATTAGTGCCTCAATCACCCCTTAACTCGTCCTCGTCCTGATACCCCTTAACTGATTCTCATCGTAATCGTCTCAAGCGCACATTCAAGCTTATCTCAATAGCTATGTTTAAATGCTTGTCACCCCGTGACCCGTCTTAATGTCTGCATGCCAAATCTCAATTCCTTTTGCAAGTGAAATTGAGCCGGTCTCATTTGGGTCTTATTCAGGCTATCACTTAATCAAACGCAAGTCTTAAGATCCCTACCATCGGCGAGCAACATTTGAGTCGATCTTATCTCAAGCTAGGCATGCTCTAAATCTTAAGCAAAGTGGAACTTGATTTATCGTTGGAGGTCAGGTAGCAGCCAGGTAGTCTCGCCTGCTGAGTGAATACAGGGATGCGGGCATGATGGTGGAGAGAGGGCAAGGTGCGATTTGATTGATTTTTGCATGGTTACTCTGATCTCTCCGACGCATAACATGAGGATCGTGGAAAAGGTCTGACTTTGTATAGTACAAGGGAAGGATGATACAAACGAACTCTAAAGGAAGGGATGCATGTACATTTAGTGCCTTTTGGAGAAGGGTAACATGAGAATATAGGCAGGCAAGTATAAAACCGGTTGGTCGAGTGTCCTCTTCTGGCCACCTCCCAGTCAGGACACAAATTCAACGCTGCAGCATTTGGGCCGCTACGAGGGCAGCGGATTGTAAGCCGCCCACGGCGTCTCACAGCGACAGGAGACCCCTCCTTTCACTACCTCCTTTTGGTCGGGTAGTACCGTTCTCCACTGGGGGCTTGACCAAGGGTTTGCTCCCGCCCATATGTCGGAAAGGTGCTGGTAGCCACTTGAGTCCTTGGGGGATACATGGTAAATCCGTGGCTGGAGTGCCGGCCTCGACTGCGACTGCGATTGTGCGAGCTAACTGGAGAAGAAGGATGGTTGCCCGTGGTGGCCGCTCGCCGAGGCTTGTAATTCATCACCATCTTTGCTGGAAAGAACTCAGAATCGCGATGATAACAAGCGGCATCATCTTTCCTTACCGTTACGTCCAATCCTTCCCAAGTTCCGATTACCCGTAAATCTGCGAATGAAGCGATCGCCGTCGGCTGTAGTTCGAGGCGGACCCTCATGCAGGAATGGAGATGGGTCTTTATCATAGTTCATTTCGAGATTTCCTGCAGGAGGATGAGTGTTCAGGAAACGCAGATTAGATACGCCAGGAATGAACTCACCGTCATCTTCGACTTCACCCTCGTTCACGTTCCAAACTCTTCAACAACGTTGTATCCTGTAGGATAGGCTACCAGCCCTTGTCAGGTATGCATCTCAAATTTGAGGTGAGAATGGGTACTTACGCCCATACGCATATCTTCTCGGAGCCTCTCGCTGGTCACCCGCTCCTGAGGTTGTTCCGTTAGGGAATAGATTCTATGATATGGATGAGGAAATACCTGAATGTGACCGAGCAGGCATCTCAGGAAGCTGCTGTTCGTAATCATAGCTGTCTGGAGCACCATATAAAGACCTGGGGGGGTCGCCCTCATAATAGTCGTCATGCTCGTACTCTACTATTACGTGGAGTTAGAAGAGGCGAAAAGGCTGACGACTTTTTCGACTTACCATCGTAGCAGTAGTCATCGCGACTGGCATGTGTAGGAACGTATGACGGAAAGGGACGCAGGCTGGGGGGGTTACCCCAGCCATATGCATGACCATGATCGTAGGCATCGTTCGTCGAGTAGGTATATCTGTCGTCTCCGTGAGGCTGCCGATGATGATCCATGATAGGCAAGATGGGTCGTTGTAAGGGAAGGGGCAAGTTGGGTGGGAGAGGCAAATGGTGGGTGAGTAGAAAGCTATTGTTCTATCTGAAATTCAAAACCCCAACCTTTATACCCTGTCCGCGCAGCACCAAGAAACCCACCCCCCCCCCCTCCGAGAGCATCAGCGAGGGTTGGGATGGATAATCTCAGATCCCCCCTGACAATTACATTCCGTTGTAGTTTTTCTGTGAGAAACAGGACGGCAAAATCGAGTCAGTTGGTCAGTCAAAAACAAACAATGCCCAAATCAGGTGGGCGTCGGTCCCATTTGGCGTGAGCAGGAAATGAACTCCCCGCCGCATTGGCTCTACAGCGGGGAGGAGCTAGCATTGAAACGAAGGCAAGGGACCTTGAGCTCTCTCGCGTGTCAGATTCATGGTGCTGCCCTGGCATATGTTCACGGACTCTCGGGCTGGAGTGGCGAGCGGAAGCTACCAAAACATGGGGTCAGATTGACGGTTCCGTTGCTTATCTACCGTCATGCGCCTTTAAGGCTGCCTTTTACTTTCCGAGGCCTCGAGGTTTCCTTGATGCAATGAATGGAACACATCGGTGATAAGAAAGCCTCTGGAAACCAGGCCTCATTGTCGCCGACTCGAACCAAGGGTATTTTCGTATTGCCGATCCGCAAATGTGTCCGCAGAGAGTGAACGAATATGTTGGTCCCGGGGTTGTTGGTCTATCGTCTTCATTCAAACCAATCCCAGATTGGTTTGGTTTCGGTTTAGAGGTTCGCGGCAACATTTTGATCTGCCCTTGCCTTGGCGTTACAGCCACCAACGGAATGGCTTCCTCCGTTTTCAGCGAACGCTAAATATAGCGAGCTACAGGGGTCGGTGACCCATGCTGTATCCGAGCTGGTTGGCCATTTTGTGCAGCCAATTTCACCGATTGTGTGACCATGGAGTAAAGTAGCTAGGAGGACCAGAAATGCCAAGAAAGGTAGAGTGCTTGCTAAATGATCGACGTGCTCTCAAGGCGCAGCAACTGGTTCCGTTGTGGCCCAATTGATCATGATGCGTACAACGATCAACTAGAGGACCCCGTTTATCCTGAGCGATGTCCGATCTTTATGCGGTCAAAACGGGCACCAAAAACCCCCCCATGTCCTATCTTTGTGTGGCAAAAATGCCAAAAAACCTGGCTCTACTCCGATTCTTCATGCTCCTTGGTCGGTAGCTATGTCCGACCCACGGTGCGGACATCTATCTCATTCATCGCGGTGTGGTGGTGGGTCGTGGCACTCTAGTACAGATCAGAAGGGCACAATCTAACAAGCCTCTATCCTTTGAGCGTCGAGCCGAGCATCTGAAATCATAAAAAAATTATTAGCATCATTTGGAGCAAGAGCAGGGGCCCAGAGCAGGCGAAAGCATGTTAACGGCGACGCGACGCGACGCGTCAATCTTTGCGCCCAACTTGATCTCCCCAGTCTTAGATCCACACTTTCCGTCTATTTTTGTTCAGCACCTACGTCTCTCGATACCTCAAGCTTCTTTTAGTAGAAGTAGGTATACAGTTAGCGCCTCCCCCTCCAAATAGCTGCTTTTTCGCTCTTGTGCGAACATCTGAGCAACGAGAAGACTCCAATCTAACATGCGGACCGAAACGCGCCAAAAAGGGATGTCCCGATCTTTCTGTGGCAAAGACGGGCCATTTTTCGGGGGGACAAACCCCAGCGAAAAGGGGACTTTCAGATCGGACATCACATAGCATATACAGGGGTCCTTCAACTAGATCTGCACCCGTCAATCGACGCTAAAGGACTGCGTTACACGAGACGAAGTCAACTCCTACGTTACTGTTGGATTGTTAAGACCATGCACAGAGGGACATGTGATAAGCAGATAATATAAGTGGACAAACCAGCTCCCAGCCGGTTCCTTCGTTGAAACGATTGGTCAACGCGCGTGGGGCTTAGCTTCGAGCTATGCACTACGACCATCCCATAATATCCCATCCCAAGCCCCGGTAGCGCCAGAACGCAGAGAAACCGTTGGTTGACGCAGAGCCTGCTCGTCATGGGCTTGGACTGCAACCTTGATTTTTTGCTAGCTCTGCCTTAGCAGGGAGACCAAGTAGTTGATGCCTGTCGAATGCGGTTAGTTGGTTGGGATGGAAGTGGGATGGAGAACTTACCAGGGAAGTCGTTGAAAAAGACCTGCTTGCCAGCCACGTTGACACGGTCAACCGCGACACCCAAGCACAGACATTCTTCAACTAAAATTTGATTGTCGAGCGAGCCCCATTGACCTTGCTGCTGAGTTCTTCAGCATGAGGGACGCATGGCGAACTTGCCGGCTGAGATGAAGGCCAGCGCTATAGAAGCTAGATCCACAAAGATTAAGCCCCCAAGCACCCGCTAAGGGACCTGACGCATGAAGGCTTCAGAGACGAGGAGAGAGTCGGACCTCTTAGCCAACTTCTTGACGAGCTTCTCGTACTTGTTGGGACTACCACCGTCATCAACGTCGTGACACAGAAAGACCGTGCATGAACACTCACTTCTTCAAGTCATCGGTCATTTACTCGAGCTCGACCGTTCGCAGCTGACATTGGCGAGAATGCAGAGCGGCACGCGTTGGTGGGGGATGGTGGAGAGCCGAGAGGTTCCAGCGAATTGATCATGGGTTTCGCAGTTCTTGGGACCAGTTTGCAGCTCAATGGCCTCGACGAAGTTGCGCTTCTTTCCACCTAGGAGGAGAAACGATCAGTCAAGATGGAATGGGTGTATCTTCTGGTCCGTTCAGTTGCCTCCTGCCATTCTGAACGTTCGCCGTTCGAGGCAAGGGGGGACTGAACGGGATTCATGGTGAATGCGATCCGAGATCCTTGGACCCCTTGCCAACAGGTGGGGTGTATGCCAGTAACGAAACCTGAAGCCATGTTTTGGAGTTCATATGATGCGCCGGTAGCCTGAATTACTGAGGTTGCAGCGACGGTGGTGGCTTCGGAAGGCACCATCCTTCTATAGATCGGTGAAGTTGTTTGAAAGGGCCACATTGAGTGGAGTACGTCGCACAGATAGAACGAGACGGACCTGATCATACTCGAGCGCCTTGAGCGCGCATATCGCGACCACAACCTTCTTCCTCCCTCCCAGTTGGCCAGTGCCTCGAACACAAGACTCTTCCTGTCCCCGCACAAAGGGTGCTGTCGTAGCCCAAGAGTGCTAGGGTCGAATAAGGTGGGCGTGCCAATCGTCTGGCGTGTGGCTGAGTGCCCGACGCGTAGGCGTTTCTTAAGCGATTGCCTCGAGAGGTGCCCAGGGAGTGACTTCTTGATGTCCGGAAGTCCGTTGTGGCCTGCAGCCTTTCGTTCACGACGGTTCAAGGGCTGAGGACGCGCTGAGCGAAACGCGTCGGGAGCACTAGTGTTGGCGGCCGTTCCTCTGCAGGAGACGCAGGCTCTCGGTCCACGAAAATCTTCAGAGTCGTTCTCAGTGTATGCATTAACACAAATCTGAAAGAACTTCGCACCTCTGATCGTCGAGTCAGCTTCTATTCGAGAATTGGTGGGAATCCGTCAAATACGCAAGTCAGGCGTGTTTTCGGACGTAAAGAGTTGAGAGTGAAAGGACATGAGTGAAGATCCCAATGGAAGTGGCTTTAGTCCTGTACTTCAAATGATATTAGTATGAAAAGGTGAGAGTAAACAGAACGGATCGAAAGATGGTTTCGGCATTTCCACCTTCTCCGAGGGTTGCTACAAATAGTGGCAAACAAGGATTAGGGCATGGACCGAAAATTGCCCTGGAGAAGCTCAAACATTTTAGACAGACAGATGATGGTCACAAATTCTAAAGGAAAATTATGCCTAAAACTCCGATGCCTCGTGACAGAAGAAGAATAAGCCTATACATGTAAAGAAGCAGGCGATCGGTCGAGTGAACCTGAGATCGCTGTCATCTCCCGGCTCGGAAGCGATGATCCCTATGTCATCAGCATACAGCGCCATTTGTCCAACATTCTAGCTCAGCCAGCGTAACTCGATCGCATAAGTAAGGGGTATCAGGGTATCAGTGCCACTTGGGCATGGGGTATCGCCAGCTGTCGGATCACAGCGGCAGCTGGTCGCGAATCCAACCATGTTGTCTACCTTCGTTGGCTCTGGGTGTATCGATTCCCATTGCCTTGGCCCAGAACGTTGCCTTGTCCAGAGAAGGGGAAGGTGCCAGGGGGAGCTGACCGGGTTTGCTGCACATGGTGAGGTACGATCATCGAATATCCTTGTCTGGACGATTGTCCTCCATGACGAGACTCGGTGTACGAACTGACCACCGAGGCAGACGACCCAGGGCTGTTCCCGGTGGTCGCTCGACGACTCGGTGGCTCATAGACCTGTTTCATCTTCGCTAGAGGACTCTTAAGCTGGGTGGACAGCGGCAGGAAAAGATCCAGCCGTCGCTTACCATTAACGCCAATAGGTCCTGAACTAAAGTTGCCCACCACCCTGCCAATTATGACCTGTGGTGCGCCGTCGATGTTGGCTGGGATTCCGGGAGAAGCCCCTCGTACAGGGAGGAGCGAGGGATCGTCGCGGTAGATCTGCTCATAGCGGGCTATGTACAAAACTCAGATTTCAGCATGTCAGACATGGAACTCCCAGAACGCACCTCCATCCGCGAGGGGTGACATGGATGTATTTCCATAAGCCTCGCCAATGATGCCCGCAGTCGAAGGTGCTACCGGCCTTTGTTAATCAAGGTTCTGAAAAGCTCAGAATAAATGGTCGACTTACGTCCATCTGTATGCCTTCTCGAGATAATGTGGTGGTCGGCCATGGCTGGAACTGTTTGACTGATGTCAGTACTACGAACAGCATGAGACGGATGTCGGCCAACATGGAGGAGGCTGGCCTTGTGCCATTTCCGGAGCCTGGCCGTCGGTATAGTAGTTTCTTGAAGGCGGTTTAGAGCCTCTTCCGGAAAGGAGGCGCAAGCACCTCCTCGCAAACGATGCAAACCTTCTGCACACTCCTTGGCGGTTCTCCCTGCGTGTGTCTCGATTCCCGTGCGCTATAAAGCTCCGAGTCAGTCGCGTAATAGTCCTGGCAACAGGTTCAAATCTTACATTCGCATCGATCAGCCTCGCGAACAGGCCGAGCCGGGTGGTGCGACGAAAGGGATTGTAGACCAGGGATGTTGCCCCAGACCTCCGAGTAGACACGAGTGTCGGTCGCGTTCGTCGATGGAGTGGCTCCCCCTTCAGCTCTGGATGGATGGTGATAGCTCATAGAGAGATGATATACGCGTTAGGGGTGGAGGAAGTGCTTCTATCAACGTCCTGTACAAGACGTGGTAGTGAGGGGAAGTGGAAGAAGGTTTCGAGCTCTGACCTCCTTTTGTTTCAAGCACTGCCCTTTTTATGTGTTTTGCATGGTATCCCACGCTATCCTTCCGCAGCATGAGGGTGGAAAACACCCCTACTTATAGTCCGCCAGGAATGAGGAGGATGGTGGGACTAATTAAACTCCCGAGCCGGAGTGGATCCACCGCTTCACCATGCCGACATTCAGACATCACTGACCTATTTTCACCACAATCCGCATTCTTTCCCAAGCACGGTGACGTTATCTCCTTTGTACAAGCTTATCCCTCGCCTTGCCATGATCATTCCCTATGATTGTGCCGGAAACAGCGGTTCAATCCCACTCACGAGGTGAAATCGGGAAAGCCTTGGCACGAAGGAAGAGAGGAATCAGAGGGTGTCCGGATTGCAAAAGCCCGCCGCCGATGATATTCTCGCCAGCGCTCACCGGTGGGTTTCTCCTCCGCCGACCTGCATTTCAAGGCACGGGGATCATAGATAAGATTCAGGTAATGCGGCGTTGCAAAAATGATAGTCACCAGTATCACGAGACAACCGTCATGGCAGCGACCAAAGACCTGCCAGACGAAAGAGAAGACAGACTTAGCTCGACTTCCCTCCTTACCAACTGTTTTGATCTGGAGCGTGCTCTACGACAACCCAAGAGGAGAGCGTCCCGAGAAGGCCGCGCATCCCAGATTTGGAAAGGCCTCCTCCCCGCTAAAGCCGACCAAGCGCAATGAATTTGCGGATGGGTCCCCCACAGGATCGCATCTACGGAGGCATTGGTCTCACGGGGCGTGCAAAATGCCTATATTGGGATGAACCCAAATAGTGGTAATTCGGAAACTTTGGGTTTTAGGGCTTCTTCTGGCTACCATCCGGAGCTTTGTTCATATCCCCTAAAGGTTCCCAAGTCTTTCCCTTCCATTTGCGGTGTCAAGGTGTCACTGACATGCTCCTGTATCAGCAAGTTTAAAGTTTGGGCAAGAGAAGATTACAACGAGGCTCTTTGAAGCTGATGGCCAAGCTGATAACCACTTCAATACCCTTCCTATGTGGGATGTATATACTGTGTGTTCTGCGAGGATGACTCTTGAAATGGAGGATGGGCCCTACCAAAAACGGTACCCTCTTTACCAAATCGGGGTGCAAGCCATTGCCGCCGAGTTTGAAATGCCCGTGGTCCGTCTGATTGCGATCAACTCGTAATAGGATACCGTTTCAATCGGTTGACGAGTGCTAGTGAGAGACACAGACTGAGCGATTGAAATCGATCTTTCGAATGTTTTGGATTGTCTAACAAAGGTGATACACCGAGTGATGTGGGTGAAAGGAAGACCCGAGGGGATTATCGGCCCCCAATCAGTTCCCTCGTTGTTGAAGCCGTTGGCCTTAGCGTGCAGGGGCTTCATTTTGCGCGTTACGACCGTCTCACAAGCGCCCTTCCAGACCTCAGCGATGATACCAAACACAGCAAAGCGCTTAGTAGGGGGGGACTGGATTGCCCATGGTAATGGTGTTGAGAGATTTGATGTTTTGCCAATTCTTCTTGAGCAGAGAGGTCGAGAAGTACGCCGAAAGTGATCGTAGGTCGATATTGCGAAGATGTAACATGGAAGGATTGCGCACCTTGGACAAACCGGGACCAAGGAGACAGGGAATCGCAGACTGAGGACTTCAAAGAGATGGAAAGCGTTGTACTTCTTGGTCAATCTCCTGCTACTACCATCCTCAACACCATGACACGTAGACTTCATCTATAACTACTCACCTCTTCGAGGCATCGACAGACATGTACACGAGCTCCATCTGCTTCGTATGGTCATATCGTTGGCATCGACGAGAACGCAAAGAGGGTGCTGCAGAGTTGAATGGTTCCAGAGGAACGCTCTGCACGCTGGGGTCCTAGAAGTTCTTGAGATCAATATGCAGCGGGATAGTGGCTACAAAGTTGTGCGTCGTGCGAATTGTGCGTTGTTTCTGCAGGGGGTGCGAGCATCTTTGTTACTGATCCCCTCATACGAGACGCAGCTCAGAGTCTACTTCGGCTGGAAGGCCAAAGCCGGAACACTGGCCATTGAAGGAAATAGGAGTGACATGACGTGTCACGTACCTTCGCTGGCTTTGAGAAGAACGACATCGGTGAGGAGACCGTGGTGTTAGCAGATGCAGGGCACGTTTGCTGCTGGCATCGTCTGGTGCATTTCAATGCCACCTACCCTTTTCCTATGTACGGCGCTTCGTACTCTGGACATTTGAGCCAAGTTGCTGTCGAAAAGACTCGAACCGATGCAAGAGAGGCTTATTCACCCGAGCAATAGCGTCAATCTCAAAGCCTTCAAGCTTCAAGACGAGCCCGGTGGCGACCTTGAGAGCAGAACCTATAGCGGTAATGGATACTAAAGCCATATCTCAGTCCTTCTGTACAGTCCCAACAGCATGAGTCGGTGATTGAGGTTCCGGCAATGGTGGAGGTAGGTGGGCAAGTGACAGTTTGATGGTAGTTCCGATCTTTGCGCGTAGAACATCGAAAGGATAAAGAAAGTCATTGAACGTCGTTGACGAGAAACATATGTACGTCTAGCGTCTCTACATAAAATATTTACATAAATCATGGCCATGCAAGCATAAATTGGGTTGAGCGACGACACCCAGTGTCGTCGTCTATGTATCCCCCAGCTCAACCAGTGAGAACCAACAGCGTTAGAAAGAATTGTATCCACCAAACTCCCACTTGGGCATTACTAGGCACATCTACGCGATCCAAAACCCCACAGAGACGGCTGCGCTGATCTCTACCTCCGTCGTCTCTCGGAATACTTTTCTGCCGGCCGTTGGCCAATGGTTTGGCCTCTTTCGGGCCCAGGAAAGGTACTCGGGGGTGCCGAGTGGGTATACTGTGGTATAATCACCGAAAATCCATGTCTCGAGGTTTGGTCCAGACTAAGGGATTCCAGTTGAGGAGTGACCACAGATGAGCGACGGCTTTCTGTGGTAGTCACTCGTCGAGGTTCGAATGTTTGGGCCATCTTGGCTAAAGACTGGTTAGAAATGTCGCAACGAAGAGGGATACAGATTTCGCTTACCATTGGCACCAATTTCGCCCGAGCTAAAGTTTCCCACCACTCGACCGATGATGACCTGTGGCGCGCCTGTTATGTCGGTTGGAAATCGAAGAGAATCCTCTCGTGGAAGAAGAGAAGGGTCATCTCGAAAGTTTTGCTCATAATGTGCTTTAAGAGAACGCATAAGGTGAGGCGCCAGCGCACAGGAACTCGATTTACGCACCTCCAGGGGCGAGCGGGGAGAAGGACGTGTTCCCAACGGTCTCTCCAATCATACCTGCCGTCGGGTAGGCTGTACATGTCTGTTAGCCAAGCCGAGGATTTAGGCACAAGAAGTGACTTACTGTGCCTTCCTACAGCCAAGGTCTGTTCACCCATTGTTGCAACTGTTCAGTAGTCAGTTAGGTAAGATGCACGAGATAGGGTATGAGTGAAAGCTTACATGAGGGGGGTTGGTTAGGCATCATCTGCGGGTGTCTCTCTATACCATATAAGCCACAGTGGGAGCCCTCCCATGACGGAGGCGGCAGCACCTCATAGACGACATGAATCTCTTGAAGGTTCCACGCCGAGTGGGTCGCTGAGAGCTTTCCTGTGCATAGGCTACACCATAAAGGGCACTCAGAAAGGGTGGGTGGGTCAAAAATCTGATAACTTACCTTCATCTCGACCGAGTGATGAGAGGGATCGCAGGTCAGGGACATTTCCCCAGACCTCCGAGTGCATGCGGCTATGGGTCTCACTGGTCGACGTGGTTTTCTCTGATGCCTGAGGCCGGCGAGGATGGGACATGATGGAAGCAGCGGATGGAAAGGTTTGTCTGACGCGTGGGGTGCGGGACAGTTGCGCGAGGGTGGGGTCCGATACAGGATGCCTCTTGTCTCTCGGGCATTCCACCTTTATACTCATCGCGTTGTGTCTCACGCTAGCGGAGAATAAATCTCGATTGGTGTTGTCTGGTTGTAAGGGTGAGTCGGCCCATTTCACGCACCGTCCTGTGGGATGAGGAAGTTGCTTCCTGAAGCAACCTCGCGTGCTTCATTAAGGTTTCGCATCTTGTTTGGGAAAGCCGACCGGTTAATCAGTGACGCAGACATGAATCTGTAGGCCATGGTAACACCATGATTATTCCGAAACAAAACTCGCATTTATACATTTTGTTCCAAGACCACATTGTGTGGCGCACTGGCTCTCAGAATCTTTGCTAGCACAGGAAATAATTTGGAGGCATGCAGGTTTGGCCACTATCGCTACTCTCTCTCCTTGTCGCCGATGCTGACGACGATTGTTTCCTGTTTCCCCGCAGATACAAGGTTTAGATGAAGGCGTGGTAAAAACGCGAAAGTTAATCTGACTGAACGTCATCAGGTCTTCGAATTCAACCTTCTATCTAACCCGGCCTTGAGGATCCAGAAAGTCCTTTTCAAGAAGCTGGATGAACAAGGAGATTCACGTGAGAGCCCGAGCGCGTTCGACATTTCAAAACAATCTCGAACCTGAAGCTCAGTTCAGGTTTGGTGGGATTCTGGTTCAGCAGGCAGTTCGGTTTGGTCGAGAGCGCAAGGTTCCGGTGCGTTCGCTGCCCAGTTTCGGAAACTGTGGAGCACGAACAACCCAAAGGGGCCAGACATTTTGGCTCACCCAGAGCTTTATGCCGGATAGCATTTCACTCTCTCCCTCCCTCAGTACCAACCGTCTGTTCAAGTTCAATGCTCTCCAAAAGTGCATGAGCAGGCGTGTATTTGACCTAACTCTGTACAACTCAAATTTCAGAATTTCAGGAGAATTACTCGATTTTAAAAACAGGTAGACGCACTTCTACACCTTAGGCCAAACCCAGTAGATCCTGTTCTACGATTGACCATCACTGCGACCCTTCGAGTTCATCATGTCAAAGGCATTGCAGTGATCCCCTTTAGGCCTAATTAGGTTTGCGATTGAACGCGTTCGCCCAGGTTTTGCTCACCAAACTATGCTTTATGGCGGGTACTGAACCTCGAATTTAAATGAGGCCATGGGGCTGTTTCGGCTCGTATGCGTTCGCCGAGGCTTGAACCGCGCATCAGCGGCCCTGGACAAAGCACGCGGCTTCCAAGTTGCTGCGGCGAAGCGTTGGATCCAAATCTTTGTGTGCTATTCTCGAGTTGTTTTGTATAAGGACCCCAATATGGTCCTTTCAGAGAATGTGCTGAACTTCGCCGTACTCTACAGATCCGTAGTTCAATCTACTGAGGTCTGCTTGGCGGTTTTTTGTCTTGCTGATACGCGTGAACCCCTTCCGCTGCTTCCTTCAGACCCTCCTTCGCGGCGCCCTGCAGTGCCTTACGCGCCTTTCTTGGCATTACTTTCTTCTCAGGGAATTCGAGGGATCCCTTTGCCGACCAAGCTGCCAGGCGGTCTTTCCCAGTCGTCACTTAGAACAGACTAAGCTATACGCTACCACATCTTCAAGAAAAAGGCGGGGTGTAAACTGCGATTGCGCTATGAAACCCTCATTTACATGGTCGTTGCCCTGTGGCTCGCCTTTGATCATGATCGACGCTCAATTTCTCGATCAAATATATTGGATCCGCCAATAGCTTAAGGGCTCGTGACGACCAGTCAGTGTTTCGAATTTGTTTTTAGGATTGCTTCATAAAAACGATACACCGAGTGATATAGATGTACGGATGATATGAGTGGACGTATCAGCTCCCAATCAGTTCCCTCCTCATTGAAACTGTTGGTCCAAGCGTGCGGGGCTTCATGTTATGCATTACGACCATCTCACAACCACCTCCCAGACCCAGCGACGAGTACCAAAACGCAGTGAAGCGTTTAGTAGAGGCGGACAGGCTTGCCCATGGTGGACTTGATGTGGAGAGACTTGATGTTTTGCCAGTTTTTCTTGAGCAGAGAGACCAAGAAGTTGATGCCTATCGAACGCGGTTAGGAATAGGTTGAGAGATGGGATGGATGGAGGCTCACTAAGCATGACGTTGGCAAGGACCTGTTCGTCGGTCATGTTGACGTGGCCGACGGCAACACCCAAGCAAAGAACCTTCTTCAACTGGAACTTGATGGTCGAGCGGACCTCGTTGACCTTGTTGCTGAGGTCTTCGGCGTGAGAGACGGGGGTGGGGGAACTTGCCAGCTATGAAGAAGCTCAGCATCACGAAGACATGGCCAATAAGTATCACTCACCCTTGGACAAACCAGGACCAAGGAGACGGGGAATTTGACGAATGAGGACTTCGGAAGCAAGGAAAGCATCGTACTTCTTGGCCAACTTCTTGACAAGCTTCTTGTTCTTGTTGAGCCTACCACATCGTCAGCACCATAACACATACAACGTCCATACCCACTCACTTCTTCAAGTCATCAACGGACATGTACTCGAGCTCGATCTGCTTAGCACGATCGATGTCGTTGGCATCGGCGAGAATGCAAAGCGACATGCGGGGTCGGGGGATGTTGGGGAGCTGGACAGTTCCAGAGAAACGCTTGTCACGCTGGGGGTCGTAGTTCTTGAGACCAATCTGCAACTCGATCGTCTCGACGAAGTTGCGCTTCTTTTCCGCAGAGGCGGCGAGCAACTCCTTGACGGAGCCCCGCACGCTTGACACTGAGAGTTTGCTTCCACTATGGTGCTGATTAGAGGGCTGGTCGTCGAGCGTGACGTTGAGCAGGGTCGTACCTCATACTTTTTCAGGCCTTGAGGACGGCGATGACAATGAGGAGATGGCCTTGGTCGTCGTTTGGAGTTGTGTGGATGATCTCAAAAGAAGGTTTGATGGGTTGATGACAACGTTACAGCTCGGCAACTTCGGCAGGCGCAACCTCTTGGCCGTTCTCGGGCGCGTGAGTCCCTATGTTTCTTCTTGTTCCTCGACCACAATGACCTCTGGATGCCTCTTAGTCGAGTTCTTCACCTGGGCGACCCTGAGTCGCATATCTTGACTTTGGGCTCTCTGCATCTGGATTGACTTTATTCTTGCACATTTCGAGGGCCATAACTCTGCTTCTAAACCGTTGGTCTGGTCCAGAACCAGCAACCGACGATCTAGTGTCATTGGAGCCTTATTGACGACACAAAAGCTAAAAGCCCCTCTCAACACCGGTGTCTGAGTGGTCTCACAGGAGCCACAGTTCTTATCTCGTTGCCAATGGTGAACCGGTGACATTTAACATCGTCATTGATGTCTCTGCGTCATCGTCTTCTAGGTCTCTATAAAGCTCTCTGGATTCGAGTCGTTCTTGCAGAATAACAAAACAACAGCTACTACTATCATGGATTTCCTCACAGGCAACAAGAACAAGACTACCACTCAACAGTCTGGCAGCGGAGGCGGACTCATGGATAAACTCCACGGTGCCGTCGGTGGTGGACCTCAGAGCGAGCACAAGGAAGGTATGTCGTTGTAATCGACTGTGATTGATACCCTACGCTCATGCTCATCGCCTAGACCCCCTTGACAAAGGTTAGACAGACCCTAAGTTGGCATCTATTGCGCACAGGACTCTTAGCTGACCGACCTTTCATTCAGGTGTCGACTTTGTCCAAGAGAGGATGGGACAGGGCGCGCAGAACAACGAGAATGCCGTCGAACAAGCAAAGGACGAACAAATCTCTGATGCCATTCGCCGGGGCTACAAGAGCACGACGGGCTCAGAGTTCCCTGTCGCTGACAAGTAAACGGACTAAGATTCGGACTTAACTCAATGTACCACTAGTGTATTTCATGCATCATATCATAATCGACGCAGACCACGATAGCAGCCAGGGAAAGCCACGATGAGGAGCCAAGGGAGTGAAAGGGTTGTGAGACGGTCATGAGTTCCAGTCCATCCGGACCCACAGCACGTCCTTTGCACGAGGCGATGAATATGACGCGCTTTTAGAGTACAACGCGAACGAAACACTCGCTCCATTACCAGCAAGCCCGGATCGTTAGTCACGCTCACGACCTGGACAGTAACAAGTCGTATTGAAGTTTAGTTGGTTTGCATATGGTACAGATTACTCCCTGATCCTCGAAAACACCAAAGCAGATCATACGAACAACGTCAGAGATGATGAAATACAACGATAAATGCTAAAAAAAAATTGAGCTTCATGTCCGCGCCGACAAAACCGTACTCGAAGTTGGCGCAATCGCCGCTCCTCTCTCCTGCGCAGTCGTCAAATCGACCGAAGGCTGCAAGGCATTCCACCTGGAAGGCGATGCCGCTCTGAACTGGATGACAACTGCAGCTTGTTCAGCCGGTGGTAGTTGTCGTTTCCCTCCGCCGAAGTCGCTCAAGTCGTACTCGCTCGTCGAGTTTCCTCCCAGCGATTTGCTGTTCTGGATCTGAAGGATGTAGAAGAGAAAAGGGTGGTCAACGGGGAGTCCTCTCTTTGGCGAAGTCCAGGGCACCGCCAAACGGAATAAAATGAGCAAATGGGGAGGACGAAGAGCACGAGGGATGCAGGAATGGGTAAAGTAGGGGGGGAATGCGGACGAAGAAGGTAGATCGAGGTGAGTGTAGTTGGATCTCGAGCATATTATGAGAACCAATGAACAGGCGGGAACATAGCCTTGCCTAAACCTAGAAGCATCCAACACAACCCAAAAGTGCCCGCTTCGTGGTCGTGTGAGAGTGGGAGGACATCGAGATGCTTTCTCCGAGTTACGAAACAGAAGACATGATTGCGAATGTGAATTGTGAAGAGAAGGCGTGGGTGAGGAGCGTCTTCGGCTCCCAACCACAGCCCAATGACAGAGAACGAATGGAAGCTGTAGAGAGAAGGAAAGGTGTGAAAAGACGTACCCTGAGCATAGATTCTGGGCCCTGGTCATGAGTGTGTTGATAGCCTGTCGTGTGCCCGGGGTTGAGTTGTGAAACTCTTCTTCCCTGGAGATGACGAAGGTCGTTCCGCATATGAGAGAAGCTAATAATGAATTGGCGTATACTTTCCGTATGTCAGACGGATTCCGAGGAGGGGTAGAGCGGCGCATACGTTTAGATATCACGAAGTGTAGGCCCATGAAGATGAGATTATGAGGCATTGTCAGCCACTGCAATGAGGTGAATAAGCGTCAGGTCATTTCAAAACGAAGAGGTGAGAGGAGGCAACATACGCAGATTAGAGAAGCAATGGCAGCGAAGCAAGTTAGAAGCCCATTTTCCAAGGTATAAAGTGTGAGTGTGTCGACCATCCGAATCATCCTTCAATATAACATCAGCATTTGAATGGGGTAAGCCTTGGCTGGAAGAAGAAAAATAGACTCACATGGTAGAATGAGGACCTCCAATACGCGAACGAACTTCCCGAAGGAAGTAGCACAACCATCCTGTAATCAGGACATCGATAGCAGCGGAGAGTGATAGACCCGTTGTAAACAGGGACTGTTCAAAGGCTTCGTCAGACCCACCGCGAGAGTTGAAGGAAAGGCTAGGTGAGGACTTACGCGAGAGAAGTGGCTATCCAGGAACGTAGACAGATGTTTTAAGCGAATCCTGGAAAGCGTGAGCACGTCTTGCGCCTCGATAAGTGAAGGATTGAACGTACATGTTCGCGTGGTAACTGAGCATAAAGGTCAGCGTGGTTGAGATAATGCCATTGAAGGAGCAGACGCACTGGTTGCAGAGCCTATCCCCGACGGTTGATGTTAGAACGATACACCCCGATGCAAAAGGTCGAGGTCTGGCACCCACCTAATCTGAGGAAAGCAAGAACTACCTGCCATCTTCGTTAGCATCCCTGTCCACAACCAAAGGCAACGAGGCAAGGCTCACGATTGGTGCAGTGATTATCCAGTTATTCTGACTAGCTGAGGAGTTCAGTTAGTTGAGAGGCCTCGGATAACAGACGAAGGAAAAACATACAGCGCAGAATCTTCTCTGCAAAGAAGCTGGCATTCCCCGTGAGATGAAAGCGCTTACAGAAGGCGAAAGCGCCCTCACCAGTGCACTAGCAGAGTCTGTAGGGCCGTTGTGACCACCGTAAGCTATGCCAAAGAGAACCTTTGTCAGTCTCCAAAAAGAGAGAAATTGAATATCCCTCACAGCAAGGTACCAAGGTATCAAATCGATACTCTCGACGATTCCATATCGTTGGATCAGGTACTCATAGATGGAAAGGAAGACGAAAGTCGTATGTGCGATATCGAGTGTCCTGTTTGCTCATCCATTGAGCGAGCGATCACGCATCTTTTGGAACACACGCGTACCATGAAGCAAAGACCTGCGTGCCCATGTACATCAGTACTTAAGATTACAAAAAGAGCGAAACAAGTCAAGGAAACGTGACGTACCACAGTTTTCTTCTTCGAAGAATCTCTTGGGTATTGCTTGTAGTAAACAACGCACTGGATCGTCACAATCCCGCTCAGGCTGTGGGCGCGTTAGCAACTGCGCATAAAACTCGATCTCAGGATTCAAAGTACTCACCCAAATGCCGTTGAGGCACCCAGAAGCAGGGCCCCAAACGTCCTCGGTATATCAACAGAGGCAGAAGAGCCAGCTGCCGCCATCGCGGAGCGCCCACAGGTGAGTCCAGTTTGTCGACGCGTACCAGCGTAAATCCTTGAGCTCCTATCCTATTTCGAGACTTCGATGAAGAAGCGAGAAGAAGAAGGAGTAGATCTGGAGAAGCGAGAGAAGCGAGAGGAATCAAAAATCAAAAGGGGGGGAGTCGGCGGTAACCAGGGAACGCCTTGTATAGTATGGAAAGCTCGTGTGCGGGCTTTTCGCACATAGGACCTGAGTGGGATAGTCAGGCACGCGTGCAAATCGTAACCTTCCCCATGGAGAGTGGTGGCTGATCTGATCTTCCTAGACCATCTTATCGCACTGGCTGAGGAAAGGGTTAGCAGAACGCTTGTAATTCGTGAACAGGAAACATCAGAATGTACTGACCTGGAAAGAATTCCGAGGAAACCGTCTCGAAAGCCTCTGGGCTCCCCATTCACAAATGAACGCCGCGACCACCCAAAGGGTCTGGCCAAGACGCCCAGGACCGCATTAAAGCGCTGGAGTCAGTTGAGAAGCGGTTGAGGAGGACAATTCCGAAGATGAGTACCGTGTCAGTGGAGGTTAATAGGTGCGCGTTGAAAGTAATGGATAAATAGCCAACAGATAAAGTCACTGGGGCTTAATTACGGTTGTGCAACTAGGTTAAATCATAAGCATAGCTGAGTACTGATACAAAGTGGGTCTACAAACAAAAGAAACAAGTCCGACATACAATACATGTACCAAGCTTTAGACTCGCATGTGTGACATCTTCCCAGTGATCCTGTCCATATTTTCCATGGCTCTGTCAAAGGAAGGAGGTAAATTTCCTCTGTTTCCCGTTGGCCTCATTCGCCTCGCTCGATCAGCTCCTTCGTGGCGGCGATCCTCCCTGTCGCTGGAGTCATATCCAGGGGATGGGGTCCGCGAATAACCATCCACGGATCGAGGGGGTCCTTGGTGATCACCACGATAGTCGGTGGGCTCACTATGAAAATAGGGCCATTCATCGGAGGGTCGATGCGCTGGACGCTGAGGAGGATGAGCGGGAGGTTGGGTATAAGGGACGCCATGCCCATAGCCGGACTGACGGGCCATTGGTGGAGGATAGACTTGGCTTTATATCGAAAGGCGACCTTTCGCGATACAGATCATCCTCTTGGTCGTACCCAGCACGAGCCTGAGGTGGAACACGATCATAGTGATCGGCAGGTGCACCTCGAGGAGGGTGAGGTTGCAAGGGCGACTGCCGCCCCCCCTGCTCGATCACCGGGGTTGAGGTAGGGGTTTTTACTTCCCCAATTAGCTTGTGGGACCGTATAGCTTCGATTAATACCGTCGTTGGGCGGATGGGGAGCTCGACGGGCATCACCTCGAGGAGAGGAATACGAGGGCGATCATGGGGATAGGCTCGTGGATCTTGGCTGGGATATCCACGAGGAGGTTCCGCGCGCCCATGAGGGCGCTCATACCCGTAGACGTAGCCATTGGGATGAGGATATTCCTCCTCATCTGAATCCGATTCTTCATTGTGAGTCATCTCGAGCGTCCCTTGTGCAACATGAGCTAGGTCTTTTTCCAGCAAGACTGAACGTACCGTAGTTGTCCCCTAGATTGACGTTGCCCTGCTTTGTCAATGTTGTGGGACAGGACCATGGTGGTGTGGTAGTATTGTGATCTAAAGGGCCCGAGTGAGTTAGAGAGCTGTAAGGAATGAAAGCGCACGTACGCGAGGTGTGCTGCCCGACGAGAGTTATCGTTGAAAGAGTTGTTGTATCTGTTGTTGTACGAGTTGCCCGAATTCACCATAGAGGTGCGGGCTTCGATCTTCGCTCCGGTACATGTTGCCATTGTGGACCTGGCTGAAGCGAGACCTGTCTATCTTGAATCCACTAGCGTGATCAAACATCTCGAGGTTGCGAAGACTGGATGGTCAAGTCAAGCAGACACAAGTGGTGTGGAGGGAAAGGCGAGGGAAGGAAGCCCTTGTTCTTATAGCTGTCGAACACATGTTCAACAACACAGATAGTCTAGGCTGTGTGTGGGCGCTCGGTGGGCGCTTCTGTAAAAGAACAAAGAATACGATGAGCTTCGATGAATTGAGTTCACCCGAGGACGTCAACAAGGCTATAATGCAGGTGTGCATGGGAAGGATGAACCTTATTCCTATCAAAGAGGACAGAAAGTGATCGTGATTGTGACACACAGCACCACGATGTGCTTGCACAATGCCTGCAGGCTTCGCAAGCTTCCAACACAGCAGGATCAAAGGGAACGTGGTGCTCGCATGTCACTATATCCTTCAACTCTAACCAGTGCTTGGAAAAGGTTACTTCTAATAAATTGTCCAGGGGATTGACAAATAGAGTATCGATATCTGAGTCTTCTACGCGTTCAATCACTACCCCCGTTCTTCACCTGCAGGAGGGAGGCGGCAACGTTGCTTTTCCAGCACGCTGGCAATGAGGCCAGTAACCATAGAAGGAATTGGGAAAGCTTGACATGGCTGCAGCTTTCATCTCCGCTATCCAAGTCGCCAGTTATTTGCCGGTGCCCGGCCTATAGTCGATCCTTGAGAGGACATGGCTATGATAGGCGGTGCGGATCGAACCTGGGGTGGGTGCACCCAAGAGTATCCATGGTTCTCGGTTTGCCCTCGCAGAGACTCCGGTTCTTGCCTGGAGAGCGTTGAGGGTTCCAGTAGTCTGTGCTCGGCGAGGCATAAATTCTGATTGAAGGTTGCTTGAAAGGGGGACATTAGGATGAGTTCATTGAGCGCAAGTGCTCGCATACCTCCTGCAGGAACGTTGGTCGAGTTCAACATTGCCTATCACACGGCCGATAACATTATGGGCTCTACCCTGCGCATCCAATGGGATATCAGGTATTCCTCTTCAACGGTTCGAAGCGAGGTGCTTCGTCGTAAAAGTTCTGGTTAAATGTCCCTAGAGCGTGTGGTCATCCGATGGGGCTCTGGATGGCCACAAATCCTGAAACGACATACCTCCTGCTTCAATTGGACCTTGGTTATCGTTACCGTACACCTCAATGAATTAAAGTTGCCATCTGGTAAGCTATAGATGCATCAGCAGCTATATCGGCGACGACGATGGATTTACAAACCTTTATATGTATGCCTTCTCTGGTTATCGGGATAGTCATGATTGTTCGTAGCTCCTTACTACTCGTTAGGCTTGTGCGTGAGCAAACGGCAGGTAACATACCCGCAGGAGATGGCCTCCATCGAGAGCTGGAGCCCCTCGCACGTTGGTCATCTATCCACAGATCGTGATGCGTTCTGTCAGGAGAGGCGGTCCCATAGGCTCAGAGAACAGAGACTGCACTGCCTCTGCCTCCCTCGGACTTGGTTATAGCACTCACGATTCGAGTCTCGATGGGTGTTGGCTCCCCCGTGACCTAGAGAAATATCATCGAAAGGAATTGTCATACAGTCGAGTCTTGTCTACTTACCACGGCTGCTCCGGTGCTCGATCCGCATGACCAAAGCAGAGAGACGACCACGAAGCGAGTGACCCTTGGCTGCCCGCTGAATGTGGGGCATGTTGCCCAAAACGTCAGTATCAAGAGGTCGCCTGTGCTTCCTTGACTTGGACTTGGACGACTGATTTTGTGGCATGCAGAGGTGTGGTGGTAAGATGTCTGTGGCAGGAAAGGGGAACGTGGATGATGATAACGATGCATGCTTGCCTGCCTTGTTTATACGATGCTCTTCAATAATATATCTACCTACCTTCTGCGCTGTCAAGTTGCGTAACAATAGCGAAAGTGGATCCGATTAGGTGCTTCCCGACCCTGTCTTGAGCGTTCGAGTGTTGCGATCGGCCATCATCGCTTGGATAAAAA
The DNA here is from genome assembly GCA_020736565.1 of Coprinopsis sp. MPI-PUGE-AT-0042. NCBI lineage: Eukaryota > Fungi > Basidiomycota > Agaricomycetes > Agaricales > Psathyrellaceae > Coprinopsis > Coprinopsis sp. MPI-PUGE-AT-0042. The sequence goes on from JAHBOF010000087.1 coordinate 327,175, forward strand.
TAGGCGCCGTATCTGTCAAGTGAGTTTCCATGCATGTCCCTTGTATCCTTCCAACGACATCCACTCTTCAGGTCTTGAGGTTCTTGATAATTAACAAGACGTGCGTCACAAGAGAAGTGGCGTACTCTGCGTCTGTCACTGTCCTCTTTTGTCCTTCTGATGCTAAAGGGCCAACGCCCAAGGGGGCCCAAATTATACCACTTTACATGAGGCGAAGATTTGTATTCTCTATTCTATGATACAAGGCGAGCCAAGAGAGTGACAGGGACCTACCTAACGACGGACTTCGAGTAAGGACAATAGATCCTTGCGGGACGCTTATCGCAATCTACTGCTCGATGCATCTAACATGTAGATATTCATACTACATATACACGAGTTCTGCATAAGTGATTAGATAGACTAATCGACCCCTGGGTCGTAGACATAACGCATGATTTTTTACACTTACTTAAATAGAATTGATATCAAGAAACAACACACCGTTAGATGGCAACTATTTCGTTCCCTGATTGTGGTGTGGTACGGTGCTGGCGTGGCCGCGCTGCTTTACGCCCCCTTGACCTATTAATCTGGGCGTGGGTGTGACCACGGTTGGGTGCGGAAGATGGAGAAGACGAGGGTGTGTGTTTGCGATGCGTTCTCGGTCGTAGATGGGTCGAGGGTGGACTTGAGTAGTGTTCAATTGCGAGGATAGAATATTGTGCCCAGGCTCCGGGGCCGACGCTTGACGAGGCCTGAAGTCTGGTTGAACGTCGCTGGTAGGGCCCCTCTAACGTCAGGTCATGTCAACGAGAGAAGCGATGTGCGACATACATCCAGCAGAAATGACTCCCGAGTTGGTGTTGCCTATCACTCTACCAATAACATTACAGGGCCGTCCGTTCCCGTCTAACGGCACTTGGATAATGTGGGCCGATGGCGGGATGGAGGATGGCATTTCGTCAAAGGTTTGGTTGAAGTTTGCTGCAAAAATATGAGTTAGTAGTCCTGTGTAGGGCACTGTGCAAACGTACACCCTTCCAGAAGTCGTTCAGCGTTGTTGTTACCAATCACCTCGTGAATTACGGTTGCCATTGGGTACGCTTTAGCACGTTATAAGGAGGACACTCTAAGTGAACAGAAAGATGGCTTACGTTCAAGTGTTCTAACGATGGGATGACCGTATAACGCCCCTAACCTGACGTCAGATACGCAGAAAAGCAGTGATGGCCACCTACGGGGAGGGGCCTTCGTTGGCACAGCTTGAGTATCCTTCTGAGCGACAGCGCTATCTGTACACAGACTCGCATTAGTCTCACGTAGTCAGCAGGAATGCTCGCTAGCTAAGACCCTACGTTCCATTTTCTCGGCAGGGCGAGGCGTAACGCCTCTCTTCTAGGGCAATGCAGTCAGAACGAGATTTTGCGACCGATGAGAATCCCACTGACCCCGATTAGCGTTTTCTTCCTTTCGCTGATTGTCCATATATCTGGATGGGCGCGATTTTGGGTGGTGCGAGCAACGAGATCTGATGCGGAAGTACGTCTGTCTCAGGCGTCGTGCCTAATACCAATCCGCCATGCAAGCGAAGCCTATTAATAACTGATTCAGGGCACATTGGGGGCACCACGAGTTTGCTGTTTCCAGCCGACCCTTGGAGGATCACAGTAAAGGAAGACAAGGCTCTGTTGGGGAAGGGGCTAGGGCTGACAGTCCTGACTTCCGGTGTGGTTGTGTTAACCTTCTACTGCCTCTGAATGGCTGTTAACACAGTTGGCTTATCTAGTCGATGATCAGTTCACAGTCCTTAACACCGTTCTTCTTTCCCACACGCCCGACGCCACGTACTAGGGAGCCTGTTGAGGCGTGTCCAGGAGGATGGAAGGTTAGCACGAGAACAGGGCGACCATCATGGAAGTTCGGGGTTTGAAGGGGCCTGTAGTACCACTCCACAACCGTCCCATCGGACATTACCAGTGTGAAGATTACAGGCATATTGGGCGCTAATAAGTTATTCATATTCGATCAAGATATTTGCTGTGCTGTCGAAATCCAGAGCGTTTCCTTGGTGAAAATTCCAGGGCGGAGAACATCTGAATAACCTGAGAGCTTCTATCCGGAATCCCTGCATATGCAATGCCGCCTTTAAATTAATGGACAACACGACAAGGTGTTGCGTGCACTGGAACGTAGGGCACTTATTCACGTGAGGGAGAACCATGTGCCCTAATCACCAGACTCGTATGTTCCACATGGCATTTTCTGTCAAGCGGAGGAATTCCGGGTCCCAGCCCACTGAGTTCAAACTTCACAAAGCTCTAGTGAGCCCAAATTTATTCATACACGGGAAACATTGGCATGCGATAATAACGACAGTGAGATCGAGTTGGGTTTTGCGTGAGAGCATAATGCAGCATAGTAAAGTACATATTACTTAGTAGTATAACGGAAAGCATTAGGAATAGATAGCAAAGGATGTTCAGCAAAGGCCGGGGGATGACGACCGCGAGTGCGACCTGTTGGCGCAAAGATAATCTTCAGGTTCCTCTTGCAGGGGAGTAGCGACGGTAAGAGGTCGCACGGCTCGATGCCGATAGGGGAGGGCTCCAAAATACAGGCGAAGTAGAGGACTCGGAGCTGCTCCTGGTGTCTTCGCTGATGCTGGGGCTTCGAACACTGACGCGGACCTCTGACCTCCTGTCATAATCCGAGTGTTCCAGATGAGGGACAGTCATTTCCCGTCGACGGCTGGAGTATGAGGCTGCTCGAGAAGTAGAATTAGCGACCCATGCCTTGGTGTAATCTGTGGTAGCAGCCCTTTGTTGGCTTGGGCGAGTTGGTTCGCCAGCAGGAGCTACTGGAACGGATCCGGTACTGGAATGGATTTCCGGTCCGTTGTGATCACTGGCGGGTCCTGCGAGTGGCAATGAATACCATTGTTATTTTGGCGTTCGTAGCCGTGAGAGTGACCTTCAAGAGAGTAGTACTCTCGAGGACGATTGTCCCGAGGATGGTTGACATGCCTGTCATGGGTTGGCGACTCGACATACTGCGCAGGGGGTTGTTGAAAGTCCCTAGGATAGCGTTCCTGGTAGTCATCCGGGGGAATTCCTCCTCTGAATCCACCTCTTGTTGATAAGGGTAGTGAGGACGAGGGGCAACGTCATGGCCATGATTGAGGAAGTGCTTGTGGCTCGGCATGGAAAGGGTAGCTCTCTGTCGGGTAGGCCAACTGGGGATGGGACCGGGGGACGTTTGAGGGCAGCATTGGTGCAGTCGGGTAAGAGGGTAAACGGGGGTGGAGGATAGGTTGGTCGGGGAGCGACTGTTCGCCTTATGCCCCCAGTTTGGTGTAGCGAGCCTAAAGTCTTTTAGCTGAGTGTTGCCACGGAAAGTAGTCAGAACACAAACCATGGACAGGTCCAGTGTTCACGTTCCCAGACAGCGACGCCATGTTGACGCTCCCTTGGCTAGGAGGGCTTCCATGATGATCTCCACTACCTCAATCATCCAGGTCAGACATACAGGAAGAGATGGGGCGTACCTTGGTAGGGCCATGTAGGACTTGAGGTCCGGACGATTTTGTGTAATAACGACTAGCGTCGTAGTTGACACGTTTGGCTTCTGTCTTCCTCGTGTACCAATGAACCGTATACTTCGTTAAAGTGGGCGTCTGGAGATGGTTGAGAGGGAGGCGACCTATGTTGGGAGCAGGGGGAAGATTAATTACAAGGGCAAGGGGGGGCAAATGGCCAAGAGCAGAGGAAGCAACCGACAACGACTAGCGGGAGAGGAAGCACGCCTTCTGGCCCTTTCGAATCGAATTATCCCCTCAGCAGTCGACTTAAATACGGCCAGTGCGAACCAAGGCTGTCCTCGTCCAACACGCGGAGACCGCGTTTTGTCCGATCGATTGCCAGTCATTCCCTTCTTACGCGTTTGACAGATGGGAAACGGTCGTGCATAAATCTAAAATAAAGATAAAAGGGTTGCGTAAAGCAGTTATTGAATAACGGGAATCGGGTCTGCTTCGCTTTGCACGGGTTATCAGCCGATTGTCGTCATTCGCCGATGCGATGTTCAACACTGTTCCTTCGCCAGGATCATAGTGGAGATGGTGGGCAAGGGAGGAAGCGCAATACCATGCAGATTGAGACATTTGGCGCTTATCACAAAGCTTTTTGGAGGTAGGCGCTGGACCCTGATCGATCGTTTCAGCCCCCCCGGGGTGTCCGAATGCGACACATTCGGTAGGAAGGAGAGACGAAAGAATGGAAGGTAGTTATATCGACCCAGTTAGCTGTGGTACGCTGCACTGGCGTACGAACAGCTAAATGTCGTCTGACCAGGTCGCTTTGGCCCAAATCGAGCGTGGGCGAAGGCGGAGGCTGGACTGCATGGTGTTGAGGGTAGTTGAAGTGCTGTATCACTGGCGGTGGCAGATGTCCACAATGTCACCCAAGGATCGGCGCGATCGTGACCTTGAGCGTCGAGAAACGATGGAAGTCTTCTTCATACGCTGGAACATGATTCAATGCAGAAGAGGAGGTTCTAGAACGCAATATTCAGATACAACAGCACCCAAGAAGCTAAGTAAAAGCAGACAGAACGGGGGGGGACCATTCGAGGGCCGCTTTGACCATCCCATTGAATTGACCCACCAGGTATCAGCAGGAAGCAAGGAGTAGCCCGTTACTCGACTCACGTCTATTTCTCGTCGCGTCGGCGTTCAGCTCCGGCCGCGCTCCTTGCACCTGCTTCTAATATCTAGGGTTGGTATCCGATTTCCAACATTGAATCAGCGTGGGCATACAAGGAGAGGGAGATACGCTGTCCTGAAATATTCGCAGCCTCGCGTTCCCATAGGACACACAGCCTGACAAGTTTTCCAAGTATCCCGTTGGAATAAGAGGAACAGAACAAAAGTCCTGAGCGACCATTATTGAGATCAGAGATTACGCGGTTTGATGTTTCCGGATTCCCCCGCTAAGGCATGTTGGTGCTAGAAAACAAACTGGTGATCTGTGATAGATTCGTTGTGATCGCGGTATGTCGACAATCCGAGGTGAGGATGTAAAACCTGGGTTCAGACGAGCAGCATTCGGGAAGAGGGCAGTCAACCGAGGAAGTGGGAAGAATGCGCCTCGTGTGTGTGCGTCCTGAGGCCTGAACCTTGATTCCGCCAAGAAGATCGGCGCAATCTGATGCGCTTTGGTCGGAATCGTTGTGGAAACGTAATCAGCGGGAGGATCGCGGCAGCGAGAGAGCACAAACTTGAATCTAACCGAGAACAAGTAAAGGTACAGATAGAATAGATTAATTTACCGTTTTAACCAAGAAAAACGAGTTAGGGGGACCACTCTAGAGGCGTCTGAGTTGGACAGTGAATGCGAGTACTTAGAATGAAGAATACAAGATAAGGTTTAAAGTTCCTAGTATGACAACCAACAAGAGAGGCATTAAATATGTATCATAAGCGCCGACCATCCATCGCTACCAACCAAGTTGACCCGGACCTCGGTACGTGCAAGCAGAAGACTAACAACGCCTTCGTGGCCTTTGTTCGCTGCCCCACATGAGTGATGAGCGCCCATTGTTATCGAAGCGGTTGACCTGGGTCTGAAAACGAGGCGAGGAGAGGAAGTTTGACAGCTTCTGTGTGGCCCATTGCGAGAGGCCCAACATGAGTGGCCCGACCATGATTCAGCATTGACCATGTTAACCTGCATCTTTGAATGTGCGAGAAAGGATTTGACAGCTTCTACATGGCCATGCGAAGAGGCAAGCATCAAGGGGGAATCTCGAAGGATTCGGGTTGCAACATTCGGGTCAACAATCTTGTCGTAAGGTATCAAAGATATAGGTAGATTGTGGGTGGCAAGGAGGTGGAGGGGACTGAGAATATCGAAGTAGGCAAGGTGATTGGGGCTGGTGAAGCCAGGAAAAGCATTGCTTTCACATACGAAGCTTGCAATTCGCCTACGGGTATCCTCGACATCCAAGGATTCTCGAGCGTGGATAGCCCAGGCATCAGAAGCGTAGGCGAGAGGGGGGGGGGGGGGGGGGGGGGTCCGCTCGTCGAGATACGGGGAACTGATTTGCTGACTGCGTTGTTGCATTCTGGAAACCACATTCCGCAAGGTGGGTCATGCAAACTAGGGCAAGATGGGATTGTGGGTGGGGGAATGAACCACGGAGTAGTGTCTGTAGAGTATCCTTGGCGGTGTAATCTGCCATCTTGAATCAATAAAGTAGTAATAGGTTGTTTGAGTCACTTACGGACAAGGCAAACAAGCCTACTTTCCTCTTCGAATGTTACTAACCCACACTAGAGTGCTATTAGCGCCGTCCCAGGCGTACGCCGGTCGGGTTCAAATTTGTAGGTCTCAGGAGAGGTTGCGACGGCACGTTCCATCTCTTCGATGGTCATGGACCTTGAAGCATTCAGAACCCAGGTCAGCGTAGTTTTTGCAATCAGCACAAGGGTCGGCCTTTGCTCGAGAATCCGGTCCTAGGTTTGATGATAGACAACCTCAATACTCAGGGGGAACACTTCAAGGGTCTTCCTTACCTCTTGGATTGTGACGCACTGGCATAGCGCGTCAAGCTGGAGTGAAGCATGCAGAAACCTGACAAGGTAAATTAGCGTGCAGGCAAGTCAGAACAACAACGACTACCTACATCCCACCACACTTGCTCTTGACCAACGATACAATCTCGTCTCGCAGGGAAGGGTCTGCATTCTCCAATAAATCTGCCAGGTTTCGACTGCGAGCGATCTCTTGAGTGATGCGAAGGTCGAGGTCGCCCTCTCGAGCGACGATGGGAAAGCAGCGAGCGCTGGGAACTCGAGCCTCAACAACTTTGGCAGTGGCCGGGAGGTGATGAACAGGCGGACATTCAATGATGCGAGTTTCTGGATGAGATCGACCTGGTGTCTGTCGAGTGCCTCATCGAGAGCGTCAAGAACGTAGAATGTGGCTTCGGTTGCTTCTGTAAACTTGCGCAGCAGCTGAAGAAGCTCGGCTTCCGTTGGCTGGGTCTTTTCGCGAAGGCGTTGAGTGTAGGTCGCTTCGGCAAGCAATGCACACTTGGGGTGGCGCTCCACTGTTTGCTTGACGAGTATTTCGAGCATGTTCCTGACTGTCAGCTCGGCCGGTCGCTGTAGCGGATGTAGACGTAGCAAACACAGATAGCGCCGCCTGCTGCCGCAGCACGGGCTTCTAAATCCCGAATGACGATAGACCTGCAGAAGCGTGTCAGGAGAGCTAAAAACCCATTGCGCAAGATCAACACCAACGTACGCGAGGACGTCTTCCCTGCACCAGCTGAGAAAGTTATGAGAGTCGGCTTTCATGAAAGTTTCCGCTGGAGTGGACTCACGAATTCCAGTGCCCCATAAAATTCTTATATGGCCGTTAAGGTCGACCCAAATAAGATACTTGCGGGTCTTGAAAAACCAAAGGCCCGTGCCTGGGGTGGCCTTGGACAAGATATCCTGGTGAATCGTACGCAGATTGCGAATGGCGCCCAGTAAAGCTGTGATGTCTGCCTGTCACCATGGTTGGGGTAAAGCTTGTAAACATTCACATCTCGCCCCGCGAGGTTGACATCTCCTTGGTTTGTCGCTACGTCGTGGGCTTGCGGTATTGCCGCAGGTGGGAAGGAAGTAGAATGCCCTGCTACGAGACGGCGAACATTTGTTTTCGCTACTATGCAAACTTGCATATCTTACCTATAGCACCATCCCGCCCATGCCACCGCCCTCGAGGTCTCCTATGAGGGCCTATCAGCCAAGTAATCAAGATTCAAATCGGAACAGTACGCACCATGCGGAGAAGGAGTGTGCAGAGGTTACTTCAGAGGACGGTAGAAAGCAGAGTAAAGGGACAGGCTGAGGTGATGGTCTGATAGAGCAAAGTCGATTCATGTGTGAATAAGTAGCCGAATAGAGTCAAGTAGGAGGGGCGGTGGCAAAGTCACCGGTTGACACGGGCCAACCTTCGGACATTACCGTGGGACGAGATATTAGGCGCCTTGATCAAGACATTGCTTGACGCCGACTTGCAAGGCGTTCTCATCGGTGAAACTCCCAAATGGAAGCCCCTCTGAATGTCTTCAGAACCCCATTACAGGATCACATGCATACAGGCTGTACCTTTGAATTAATTACCAACACGAGCAGGCAGCGTGCACGGGTACTTGGAACTGTGGGCGCCTGTTCGCGAAGAGGGAACCCTATGCCCTGATCACCAGACCAATGTCCCCATATTTTGCGTCGAACAGTGAGGATTGGAAGATTCTGGGTCCAATCTTACTGAATTCAATATCTAAGTAACCCTTATTTATTCCTCTACGATAAATTAGCATGGTATAAGGTGACATGGCCAGTAATGAGTGGGGAGTTGCGGGAAAGCATAAAGACAACATAATCGAGTACGCAGTAGTTAATAGAAAAAAAAAGGAAAACATCAGGAATAGATCTATTTTTTATTTTTTATTTTCAGCAAAGACCAGGGGATGACGACCGCGAATGCGACTTCTTGGCATGAAGATAATCTTCGCGTTCCTCTTGCACCGGGGAGTAGCGATTAGGGGTGGTGGCGTAACTGGATGAGGAAGGGGGAGATCCCCAGTATACGGGCGAACTGAGGAGCCGGAGCTGCTCCTGGTGTCTTCGCTGAGGCGGGCTTCGAACACTCAAGCGGACGTCTGATTCCTATCATAATCCGAATACGCTGGATTCAGAGGTGGGGGCCTTTCACCGATGAGATGAGGATTGGGTTGATGGAGAGGCCGAGCTAGCCACCCAGTCCTTGGTATAGTCTGTGGTAGCAGCCCTCGGCTGGTGGCCTGGGCGAGGTGCTTCACTAGCGGGAGCCAGTGGAACAGTACCGTTACGGAACGGATTCCGGCTCTTCACTCGGGGAGCCTGTGATGGTGATGGATACCCATTGTTATGTTGGCGTGCGTGGCGTTGAGAGTGATCTTCACGAGAGTATTCTCGAGAACGATTATCCCGAGGAGGGTTGATATGCCTGTCACGGGTTGGCGACTCAAAATACTGCGCGGGAGGATGTGGAAAATCCGTAGGGTGTTGATCCTGGGGCTGGTAGTCAGCCCGGTAACTTCCTCATCTGAATACTCCTCTTGTTGATATGGGTGGTGACGATGGGGGGCAGGAGTAACTTCATGGCCATGGTATTGAGGAGCGCTTTGCGGTTCGTCATGGAAAGGGTGGCCGTCCATCGTGTATGCCAGCTGGCGCTGGCGCCGGGGGACATGCGAGGCCAGCATTGGTACACCTGAGTAAGGGGGAAAACCGGTTGGAGGGTAAGTTGGCCGAGGAGCGCTGTTCGCCTTATGCCCCCAGTTTGATGTAGTGAGCCTGGAAGGATCTTTAGTTGAGAGCTTCGACGGAAGAACATTCAGGACACCTACCCTGAACGGGTCCAGTATTCACGTTTCCAGACGCGACGCCAATGTTTGACCACTCCCTTGGCCGGGAGGACCTCCAGATGGCCTACACTGTCTCAATCACCCAGCTCAGGCATGGAGGGAGAGATGTCGCGTACCTTGGTAGGGCATGTAGACCTGAGGTCCGGACGATTTTGTGTAGTAACGACTGGCGTCGTAGTGAAACGTTTGGCTTTTGTCTTCTTCGTGGACCAATGAGCCGTGTACTTCGTTAAAGTTTGAGTCCGAGATGTAGGGGCGCGACATATGTTGGAACAGGACCAAGATTAATGGTGAGGGCGAGGAAGGGCAGCTGGCGAGGAGGAACAGGAGCCGTTTGGCAGGCCAGACAAGGTTGCCTACTGGCCTTTAGAACACGAAGATCATCCCGCCTCCTTAAATACCCTGTGGGGGCTGTACTGTCCTACACGCGATGAAACCGCGTCCGGTCCAGTGATTGTCAGAATCCCTCAGATCTCGCTATGACTCGGAGGGACGGGAAAGGAAGGCAGCCAGTGGGATCTGTCTATTGGTTGCGAAGGTTCAAAGCAGTGCGGCAAGGAGGCTAAATGAAACATTACCTCGGTCCTCCGAGTCGAAGGGATCATCTTCACTTACATGTCGCTTGCTTATGACCGTCCTTTTCCAGCTGCAAGCTATCACTATTGGTTAGTGTGCGTTGAGCTTCGGATGCCCTTTCTTCGACCAGAAAACTTTTGAGAGGGTGAGAAACCACTCACCCGCAGGCCACCACAATTTGATGCGTAGGCGCCTATCTCAAACCTTAATCCAACTCCCTTTTTGTTGCAACTGGTTTGCCTCATGGAAGCCGCGTTTTCATTCAAATTCGCCGTTGGAAAGTGACAGATAGAAGACGAAAAGGGGACCTTATATCAGTCTTCTGCTGCTGTTACACGTCGAACTTGCCCACGAACAGCCCATCGACAACCTTTCTACCTCGCTTTAGCCGAATTGAGCGAGGCGGGGGAGGGAATGACGGCGTGGCCTCAAGGGCTGTTGAGTGCTGTATTTGTTGCAGTGCAAAATCTACACCATCCAGCGCGTTGACATCCAGGGAACTGGCGCGATCATGTCATCGAGCGTAGGGAAACCGCGGAAGTCTTCCGACTTCCAACACCAATCGATGCAAAAGAGAGGCTCTGAAACGAGACACAGCAAGCACAGACCCCAAGAGAAGGCAAAAGACGGAGAGTGTCAAATTCGAAGCCACTTCGATCATTCTATTGAATTGACACACCATGATCCAGGAAGCCGTGAAACGGCCTTCTACCACTCGCGACTCATTCGCATCGCCTCGGCGAAAAGGACTGCCGCTCACATATTGAGCTTTTCGTCATTCCCGGTGGTCTTCGTGAGGTTCCAATGTCGATCCAGGATTAGCGTATGGACGGCAAGAGAAGATTACGCCTTCGTAGAACTGTCGTAGCATGTGGCACCGCCTGACGAAGCCCTTTCCACGTATCCCGTTGGAACAAAAGAAATAGAGTTGAAACCCTGCAGGTCCCGAGCGAGAATAGAGGTTTTGAAGTTCCGCTGGCGAAGTGGCCAAGGTGACAGAGATTCAGGATCCCAGATTCGATTCGATCACCAGATAGCGAGTATGAGTTACGGATAAGCTCTTCAGGGAGGGCGGAAGAGGTTGACAGTGGAGAAAGCACAATGGACGTTGGGAGCAACACGCGTCGTAGTTTTTTGTTTGTCCCGTGATTCAAGGTACGATGGCCCAATTTGGAAATGATGCGCCTTTGTCGGGGCGCCCGCGCGCGCTTAAACGAAACATCCATCGTGTATACTCATCCACGGAGGAGCAACCTGCTACTCGGACTACGGATACTAAGTCGAGGATGGATTTATGCGCAGATTATGCATAAAAGGCTGTAGATGAGCGGATATGACTAGTTCAAAACGGTAGTGGGTCCCATGTGTGACCACTGATCAAAAGGGAAAACAAGTGGGATGGAACCTAAAAAAACAAATCCTTTATGTAACGTCATAAATCAAGCTCGAGGCACATCTGAAATCAAAGGAAGAGAAACCTCCCTTTATTCGCCATGGTGCTGATTGCGCCCTACGCACCAGATCTCCCTTGACCTCGGGCTGGGGTAGCGTTGGAGGGTGATGATTGGGCGCCCGGGTGGTCTGAATTTTGCGAGGAGCCCCTTCTCCACGCCCGAAATTCCCGGATTACAAGCCGTCCATGGGGCGTGTTAGGATGTTGAGAATGCTATGCTGTCGCTGCCACTCGTCGCGCACCTGTCAAGCCTCCACTGCGGTCACCGTTGCAAGCTTCTGACAAATTGGGGCTGGCCACGTTCCCCGACGAAGGGGGAAGATTGAACGGCGGGAGACCTAGTGCGACGGGCCCGCGGTCTCATCTTGTAATTCCGCTCGGAAGGGAGCAGGGGTCGCTGTGAAACTGAGTGCGGACACTCAGAGAAGCAAGGAGATTATGTAACGGAGTCGATCATCACTCGTAGGTGTCGATACAACCCACGACGAAAATTAACTTGCATGTTCAAGTAGGTATTCTATGCTGATGTACTGCATCTGGGGCTTTATAGATCTTCCTCAGGTGTCTAATGTGTTGGCATCCATAATGAAAATTCCCCAAGTCTTCCGTCTCAGAAACCTGGTAAAAGACAGTCCCCCATGCGGAGGGGGTCCATTCAATCACCCTGCAGTAGTAAATAGCCACCAGTCTCTTGCCTCTTATCGCGTAAATTATCCTCCGCATTCTTGTTGAAGGACTGGTTGCGTTCCTGAACGCTAGCTTTGTAGTTTCCCTGTGGGTCGCCACCAATCACTTTCGCAAACCGGGACCTAGCTTGCGATCACTTTTTGCTTTTCGACTTTCTGGACTTAGGGTGCCTTGGGGTGCCTTGAGCAAGTGCCGAAAGGCGATTTTCACAGTCCTTTGACAACTTGCAATATCGTCCGTTTCTGACCTTGTTACAGCAAATCTTTCTCACCCATGATTGCTTGAAGGGACGAGATTATTGGAACTGCTGATGCCCTCTACGCTTCGGTAATCTGAAACCATATTATTGCCTTTGGGATGCCCCTGCGGCGAAGTTATCCGTGCTCTAAGCAAAGAGCTGCAGAAGAACACGACCCAATCCGACTGGAAGTCAAATCAACTGGAACGTCCGGTAGAATATTGCCTCATGCCGTTCAATCGGAAATTGCCGTGTGGAGCCAGATAAGCGCCCTTACTTTGATTGTCAACTCTTAAAAACCTTCTCCGCAGCCGGTTTTTTCCATGTTGATGATCTCTGAGCGCGCTTAAGAGAATTCCATTCAGGTGTTTGCCCACAAATTTGGTGCACCTTCAAATCGATTATTAACATGAGGTAGCAGTCTGCGTGGGGCGATGGAATCATGGGCGCTTCGACTTACCCTCTGCCATAATCCCCAGACATTTCCTCCCTGATGGTTTGTCACAATGTTTCTTCTCAAAATGAAAGGCCACGAGGTGCGGTATAAACGAAGGAAATGGTAGAGTGGACGCAGTTTTTTTTGTGAGCAATGAAAACATGCATTCAATCAAAAAAGAAAAGCATAGATGGCGACTTGAGAGAGAACATACACAACGCAAGCATTATCAAATCGATGGCACTAGTAGGGAAAGCATGATACTTGATAGCATATTATGAGCTGCCCGGCCAAGACGTGAAGTCAAAACCCGCGATCACAGCTTGCCAACGCGAAGATATAATCTTCCGGTTCTTCTGGCATCGAGGTATAGCGACTGTGGGTGGTCGCATAGCTCGAAGAGGGAAGAGGGCGACCCCAGCACACAGGCAAAGGGGGCGAAACCGAGCTGCTTCCGGTCCCTTCGCTGGTGTTCGGGCTTTGAGCCCTCCAATTCATATCCGCCGGTCCCTTCTCATGCTCAAAGTGCTCGGGTTGAGGCATACTCAATCCCCTTGCACGAGCCTGCATGTGCCGGTCCGTCGGAGAAGAAAAACCGGCGACCCAGTCCTTGGTAAACTCCACTGTCGCCCTTTGTCGTGGGGGTTGTCGAGGTATACTCGCGTGGGCTGGTGGCATTGTGTCAGCACGCTTGAAAGGGTTACGGACTTTCCACCGGGTGGGGCTTGAGGTGATGGGTAGAAACCCATTGTTACTTTGGCGTCCATGACCGTCGTGGTTTTCGTGACGAGAGTATTCTTGAGGACTTTGGACGGCAAGTTGGGGGATGGGAATTCAGAGTATCCATGGTTTTGCAAAGGACTGTGAGGGTAGTAAATCCGCAGGATGAACGTCCGTGGTGGTCAGGTGAACGAGGCTTTCCTCCTCTTTCATCATAAGAATATTGGGCGATCAGGAGCAGGCCCACGGCCATGGTACCGAGGAGAGCTCTGCGTTGACGGACGCTCGTCATGTAAGGGGTAGCCATTCGAGGGGTGCGCTAGCTGGGGGTTGGGATAGTGGAACGTGCGAGAGTAGCGCTGGCGGATTCGCATAGGGAGGGAAAGGTGGCGTAGAGTAGGATGGTTGAGGAGCGGCTGTTACACCCTGCGTTTGGTTCAGATTGCCTAATTTATGTTAGCCGATCGCTGTTGAAGAGCACTCAGGCACGAACCATTAACAGGGGCATTGTTTACGTTCCCAGTCGCAAGACCAACGTGGACAGGGCCTTGGCTGCGATGGACTCCAGGATAACCTACAGTACTTCAATCATTCGGGTTAGGCAGACGAGAAGCGGCCACATACCTTGAGTTGGTGCATAGCCTTGGGGGTCCAGACAATCTTGTACGATAAGGAGTGGCTTCGTGGTGGAACGCTTGGCTTCTGTCGTTGTTGTAGACCATGGGGTTGTACACCTCGCTGAAGCTTGCTTTGGGAGTATGGGAGGGGCGTGACATTGGCTGTAGGGAAGGTCGGGTGAGGGAAAATGGCACCAAGGAGGTGAACGCCTTTGATTTTGACGCTCGCCTCCTTACCCTTTTATTCAGGAACGATATCCCATCGAGCGAAGATTCCTGAACCAGGCTGTCCAAAACGTGCTGAGCTCGTGGGTTGGCCCTATGGTTGTCAAGTTCTGTCCAGATCCTTTTCTTGCCATGTATAAGAAAAACAGGCCCGCCGATTAGCCTTCCGGAGTTGCCTACATGGGTCGTGGAGGGTGACCGAAACAATGATTGAGTGGAGCAAGAACAAAGAGTGGTTAAATGATGTCTACTTCGGTCCTCCGACTCGAAGGTATTGTCTTCTCTGGGCCGTTGACTGAAGTTCCCCCTCTGCAGGACGGAAGAAACTCTTTTCCTTTGGCCTTGGACGCTTGTTTCTTATCTCATTCTACCCCAATGTACCGGAGAAGTTAAGAAGCGTAAAGCAGCATCCCGGCCTGAGTGTGCCTTACCGGCGCTTAATTCGAACTTTTGGGAAGTAGGTCTGGCCTTTCTTGGCGGCTGCTTGTTCGATGAAGTGGATGTTTCCTGCCCATCTCCTGTTGGGATATAAAGAGTGAATGTGGAAGAGCGTTATATCGGTTTTAATAATTGCTACACGCGGGACTTGCCCCACGAACAAGCCTACTAACAACCTGACCACGTCGCTTTAAGCCAAATTCAGTGAGGCGAGGGATGAGATGTGACGGCATGGGCCCAAGTGGCTGTTGGGTGCTGTATCTCTTGCAGTGCAAATCCACACCATCCAGCGCGTTGACAACCCAAAGGAGCGGCGCAATCAGGTCATTTGAGTGTTCGAGAAGCGCGGACGTCTGCCCAGCCTCCCAACAGACTTCATGGCAGAAAGCCGTAGCTTAAATTGAGACAACCGAGAGAACAAACCCCAAGAAAAACTCGAAGGATGGGGCATCTCGAATTCGAAGCCACTTTGATCACTCTATTGAATCGGACAGCTGTCACCAAGGAGGCCGTGGAAGGGCCCTGCTATGACTTTCGGCCTAAATCTCATCGTGTCGGGTGCCAAGGGGGGTGTTACCCCTTTCATCAATGCCGAGGCTTTCTTGAGCTTCCAATGTCAATTCAGGATTAAGTGTGAGGGCGCAACAAGAGCAAAGCACGCCCCCCCGAAGGATAGTCGTCGCACAAAGTTCGCAGATGGTATCGCCTGACGAAGGATTTCCGAGTATCCCGCTAGGAAGAAAGAGTGCGTTCAAATTCATGGAGATTTTGAGCGACGTCGAAAGCAGAGATTAAGATTTCTCCCAAAAAGCCCGTGGTGATTGCGGCCAACAAGATGACGTGACAGAGATATCACAAATTTGCTTCGATCTCCAGATATGTACTGACATGGTTTCAGATGATTTTCCGATGACCTCTCAGTGGGAGAGGAAGAGGTCGAAAAAGGACAAAGCGCGATGGACCTTCGGGAGCCACGCGCGTTTTGTCCTCCTCTAGCCGCAACGGTTGCCGAGAAATTGAGCCCAATTTGGTAATGATGCGCCTGGCTCACGGGCGCTTATATGGAGGAAAAGTAAAATAGTCGTGTATAAATATCGCAGAGACAAACAATCCGCTAATCGAATGCAGCCAGGTAGTAGTAACGTTACGATGAAGAGATTTTATTTGTAGATATGATTAACAAGTCTCTAGGATGATCATTAGTAAATAGCGACAACAAGTCCAATCGTGACGGGTCGATGAAAGAGAAAACAAAACAAGGATGACTTAGCTAACGTCGTGAATTAAACTCGAGATCCATGTAGACTCAGTACGAGATAAATTGCCTGCTATTTGCGATAGTGCTGATTGTGGCTCTACGCGCCAGATCGTCCTCGACCCCTGGGCTGGCTAGAGTTGGAGGGCGATGACCGGAAGGCCGGGCTGGCCTGAGTTTCGTGAGGAGCCCCCTTCGCCGTAGCCTGAATTGCCGGATGATAGGTCATCTGTGGACCGCGCTAGGGTGTTGAGAGTGTGGTCCTGGCGCTTGTACCCGTCGCGCATTTGTCGAGGCTCTACTGGCGTTACCATCGCGAGCCTCCGGACGAATGGGGCTGGCCGCGTTCACAGGCGCGAGGGGAGATTGAATGACCGAGAGCGAGAGCGACACTTGCGACTCCGCTCCGGAGGGAACAGGAGGAGGTGTCGCATTGGGGCGACTGCGACCCTCAGGGTACCCTAGAGGCAATGAAGGTTAACAGAGTCAATCATCCTCAGGGGCATGTAACACTTACGACGCGACTTGGCTTGTGCGTAGGGTTGGTGATAGTGCTTCTGATTCCTGTTATCGTTCATGGTACATCCATGGAACTGCAGATTTTGTGCGTTATCGAGCATGGGGATAGGAATACTGCTGAACTATGAGGCTGAGGAAGGAGTGGCTGAGTTGCCTTTTATGCCTTTCGCTTCGCAGACAGATTGAACAAAGTGCGGAGGAGTTTCAACTGCGTAATAGATATGACCGGTATGAATTTCCAATCGCTATATGAAATCTTGAAGACATTACTTCCACGCGACGTATGCCTGTGTTGCGCCCGTTCCTTGAATGGAAAAGTGTGGACTCCTTGGACCGATGCTATACTTCGTTGAAAGAAGGATGAAAGACTACCTATGCAAATGAACTCATTCTAGTTTGCAGAAAAAACCACTCATAGCGACGCTTCTCTGTTTCGAACCAGTTCAAAACCTCCACTCCTTCAATTTTACCCCACACCTTCACACTTTTCCATGACATTAAAATTACGCATGGGGCTACCCAGAGGTTCCTAGACTCATTCTACGGGTGACAGCACGCGTAAAACGTGGCATTCTCCTCCTTCCGAGTCACGCAACGAGCCGGGCCTGCCTCCCTGCTCCCATTGAAGCAGTGAAACAACGCGGAACGCATCTTCAATATCCCAAGTAAGGACATATGTTCGCAGTCTAGAATAGACCAATACTTGGTCTATCGCGCCGTGATCATCGCGGGTAACAAGTGGTTCTCTCGTCGTCAATCCGGGATGACAGACTGGTATCATTGCAAGATCCGAAGGTCTTCGTCTGAGGCACGGGCACCGCTGAGCGCACACTGAGGCACGCTATACCGTGGAACTCCATTGTGAAATGAAGCCAAGATAAGTGTCGTTCTGGGAGAGATTTGTAACCAGGCGATGGATGAGCACCTGAGTTGCCCCCCAAAGGGCCAAACGCTGACAGTGAACTCGGGGAAAGTTCATGTCCCAATCAAATGATCGTCCCCCCGCAAACAGGCACTACGAATACTGATGAAGTCTACTGTTGGTGGGTGGCTCTCTACAGATGCTGAAGCAGGAGACAGACTAGAAATACGGTGCAGAAGTCACCATTATCACCGTCGACACCTATCACCATCGCCACCTCCAGCCGAAGAGTTTCGGTAGGAGATGCTCTCGGACTTGTTCTAGCCACGAGGCATGTCCCGTCACTGCTGTAAAACATCGGTGATCAGCAGCAAGGTCTCTCTATCCCATACTGAGCCTCCGTGCATGGCTGAGGCATCGTGACCCGGAGGTTTTTCATTCTCGGTGAATGTGTGCCATACAGATTCTGCGATAACGAGTGAGCAGCACATTGCCGTGGAGATTGATGTTTAATTCAATCATAAATGCTATCCGCACACTGGATTTTAATATTGCATACAGATCTATTGTCGCTGCATGCATCGACACACATTTCAAACAGTCGCTACCACTGACAGGCAAGTTGAACGCTTGAACCCCTATTTGCTGGATCGGTGGATGCCGAATCAAATCCGCTCATGTCGGAACTCGGTCAATCAGTCACTGACTGAACTCTTGCTGTCTGTTCATCTACGAATTTCCAGTCAACACTCAACATAGCGGGAACTCTCCGACACCAGCTGTAATATGTTCCATAAAACAAGCCTCACGTGATCCAAGGTCGACTTATCACCTCTTACCTGGTCTGGCCTCGTCATTTTCAACTTGCGAGCTTGTCATGGCCTGCTGAAGCCACTTGGCTCACCTACTGTATCGCCATGGCTTAAGTTTCTGAGAGGGGCTTGGACTATCTGTGCCGCCGTTAACAAAAGTGGTCTTGCGTCATACCTTCCTCTTGGGACGGAATCAATGGAGCATCCGCTCAAGGTGTCGAGCGGTCGCGTCATGGGACCTGCTCCACGACTGTGTATATTAATCGCTGAGCGCCCAAAGTCCAACGTACGCTTTCTCTCTTACTTCCAAAGCATCTAACTAGCTTAGGTTGAGTTTATTGAAGTCTAATCTCTGCTCATCAACCACTAGTATTCAAGCAAGTGACGCAACTTCTGACGAAATGCAAGTACGGACACGCATTCGGAATGAGGATGTATCTGGCACAGGCAAACTCGAGGCAGGCGGGTACCAACCGCCGCACCAGTATCCCCAGTACCAAGGACATCGAGAACACGAGGAAATTCCCCATCTAACGCCACCATTCCCTTATCCGGCTTCCTCTGGAACTCTACCTCCTGCGGTGCTCACCACCGACCACGCGCACATCACAAGAGGGGATGCAAACCCTCGATACCACAAGATCAAAGATTGTGAGTTCCTGTCCATGATTTCAATCCATTGCTAACCTCCTTTCCAGTCTTCAAGGGTCGCCGTCATAACATAAGGATGAGCACAGAGAGCATGAGCCTCTGCCACAGATTCCAGATTTGTCGGTTGCCCTCAGCGACACGCAGAGCCTGGGTCGTTATCCCCACATGCATGTAGGCGCAAGCCAGACCTCGCCCCTACTATGGCGGGGGGAAGTGGGTACCATGCGGTCCCATCCCCATAGACGTTCCATCAATCATAGTAAGTATGTGCAGCCTTTGTGTTTTGGTCCTTAGACTCTTGCTTGGAGCCCATTGCTGACCTCTCCGTTAGCTAAGGAGAGCTCTCCTTCGTCCCTTGACTCGCCCACCACTTCATCATCGTCGTTGGATGAACCAGCGACCCCGAACGGGATTCGGCCTTTATCGAAGAGACGACGTCAAAGGATCACCTCATGTTCAATTTATTCCGCATGCATCTGGCTACGATGGACAGCATATTCCCCAGTATAATCATAGAAAACATCATTCCGACACACATTACTTCCAACCACAGCCCGAATACGGGTATCAACAACATGCCCTGCAACAGTACGGATACGGACAGTATCAACCTTCCGATGGAGCCACCCCAACGGGGAGGCGAACCTCTCCTGACGGAGGGATAACCCCTTCTCAACGCTCATACCCATCCCACCACTCTCACGGAGGTGCATCCCATCACACCCATACAGACAGAAATGCTAAATCCAGGAAGAGGTCTGCCTCCTGTCTGCGGCCCCTTTCCCAACGGACCACCGCTCGACCGACACTATTGCCCCCCCATACCTACGTCCCAACACCTCAGGACACAGCTCAATACGCACAATCGTCCGACTATCATAACACCCATCGCAGCCTCGTAGCCAGCAAACGACACTGGTAGATGAACCCATTCCGCGAGAGTTGGCTTCGTATAACCCTTCCACCAGTATTTCTTCAACATCGACTCATGAGGGTCGGTCGGGGAGGGATGGCGGGCCGTCGAGACAAGATGGGGATGACGAGACGTAGGAGCAACTCGCATCCGCCTGCTCTCTACGCTTCCAACCATCAACCTGCCTCAATCATCTTCATGGGACCCTTCGACGTTATATCATCAACCTCAACCTCCTAGTGTTCACCTCATCGCATCGGCCACGGGAGACCAACTATGGTGCGACCAGACATGAAAAGGAACTGGACGAAAAGACGGATTCAGATATTCTCAAGTCGGTTCATGGATCCGAATTCGAGGAGAAAGATGATCGCTAAGGGGGTATTGAAGGTGCTAGCAGCGGGGACGATGGCTACGACTATGCAAGGTCGGAAGTACTCTGTAAGAGTAGGCACCGTCGTCCCAGTGAAGCTGCTGAGAAGGGGTGGGAGGCATGGCCGGGTTGGTTTGAGGAGAAAATGGGGATGACGAGGAAGAGAAGCAGTCGCATCCGCCAAGCATTCATAACTATCCCCAGCAGCCAGCGACGAATAGCTCGTCGCGTGCACCGTCTTCAGTGCTTTTCGTTCGACGCAACCACCTCCACCTGAGGTTCCCAGGTCCAACCTGAACCTGCGTACTTCGTCGCCACCTCTCCCTCTCACGGATCTTCTTCAAGACATGCTGTTTCTCCTGAGGAGGACTACACCAAGGTCACCACCACCCGCTCGTCGATCGCCTCGACATTGAAGAGGGGAGCATATGGGTATGACGAGACGACGATCCAATTCCCAACCCATGCCTATGCAATCTTCCTCCTCGCCTACCCACTACTCTTCTTCACAACACCCCGTCAGGTACTCTACCAGCGACTCTCAAGCTCTACCATCTGCCATGGTAGATGGTAACGGCCGCCACCGCCGTCGTGCCAGTTTCGGTATGAAACCCCGTTTTGAGATCCCGACGAGTAGAGGACGATGGAGCAGGGGTCTGGTAAATTGGGATGACGATGATGAAGTTGGAAAGAGTGAGAGAAGGAGGGGGAGAGGGAGGGATGGAGCGCCAGAGGATAGGTCGAAGTATGCGAGGCCACCTTTGACAACTCCGCCTCATCCAAAGCCGTTTGAGTTGAGGGAGTATCAGTATGGGCTGAGGGTGCCGGATTATCAGCCGATCTGAGGACGCGGTTGTCGTTGGATGTTGTTCTGTATGGGATGTTGCGCTCTCGGTTCCGTATTGCTTAGCTTGGACGTTTCATAGGTATTCTCTATCTACCCATTCTAATCTGTTCATACATTGTAACATTACACGTGCATCTGTTTACAATAGACCTCTATCTGAATCTCATTACTCGTGGCTAATAGATGCAGATCTACTTTACTTCATCCGCAGCCATTCGTATATATGAAGACCGACTTCAAATGAAAGCTCATACATTCCCTGAACTGCAATTCCCCTTCCCAATGCATCCCAGATTCATCCTGGTTGGTCGTCCGACGTCTGCATAACGTGCATCGTCGTGACTAGGAAAGAACGGAGTTGGAGGGATTTGCCTGTAGATTTACGGAATCGAAGACATAACATCCCGACTCAATGGTACCTATGTCTATCCTGGTCAGCTGGCCTGTCAAGCTCCCCACGGCCCGCCTTCTCTCAGCTGAAAAGCTGGTTCAATTAACCTTTTTGCACTTGGGTTCGGATTTTCTCTTGGTCCAGAAGCTGATTCTGGCTGGCCATATAATGCTTGGGTTCGCAAATTGAATTCTTTCCTTCTGGCGCCCCACTGCAATTCCAGTCTTCACTTTCGCCCCTCAAATGATTTCACCCCCCAAGCAGCAGCGCTTTTCGAGATGATAGGAGCGCTACTAGGGAGATCCTTGACTAGGTGAGGCTGATTTTTAACCTTTGGCGATGTTGTCTTTATCCCGCGTTCCCTCTCCTCGCTGTTGATGCTGAGCGAGCGAAGGCTCTACATGATGTTACCAACATATAAAGGTAGTGTTTGAACGCCACTAAAATGGCGTGGAGATGACACTCTTTCAGGGATGTAATTCTGACTTCTACGCTTCACCATTCTACTTCTTGCGATGATCGAGAGGCGTGATACTGACCATGATTTTTTTTTGCAGATAGTGGCCCGCTGTGCAACCTCAAGGGCTCCATGCTTGAACGAGGGATCCTTAGTGTCAGTCTTCTAGGTGGGCATCCCATTTGCTCGTACGTCC
Source organism: Coprinopsis sp. MPI-PUGE-AT-0042 (assembly GCA_020736565.1). Lineage (NCBI taxonomy): Eukaryota > Fungi > Basidiomycota > Agaricomycetes > Agaricales > Psathyrellaceae > Coprinopsis > Coprinopsis sp. MPI-PUGE-AT-0042. The sequence continues at coordinate 349,282 of JAHBOF010000087.1, forward strand.
CTCAGGTTATCTAATTCCTCCCTTCCTCCCATGTATCTCCGCATGGTACTCATCAGTGACTTGAAACTGACGCTCTGCATCTACCAGGGTACTATGATGGATCCGAGTCAACCGCTTAGGCGCCTTTGAAAACAAACAAAACACCCAGGTGAGCCATGGTGCCATCCTTTCTGGTTCGACCTCCCCAGCACACGAGGAGAGGAACGTGCATTAATATGATGAGAGACATGATATAAAGGTAGTGTTTGAATATCAGTGTATCTGATATCTTGATATAAACACTCAATACTTCTCTGATTCTATCCCTTTGATCTCACTCGTGAACGCTTGCCAACTGACGTCCTTTCGCAGGTTGCTTTGGACACGGGACCGTTGGAATATGATTGGTACATGTCCAGATACAGTGCTCTAGACTCCTCGATCATTATGTCATATCGTAACCCTCGAATATCATTCATGCATGGCACACACCCAAATATTGTGAACATGACCCTTTCTCGAACCCTTCGTTAGCCAAGGAGAGCTACCCAAATCAAGCGAAAGCCTTGAGAAATTTTTAATGGGTGTACACAGAACCATTCGAGCAGTCTCGTCTAGTCTCGTCGAGTACGATAGACCTTCTAGCCGCCTTCTCCGCCTTCCCCGTCGTCTGCGGCTGGCATAAGCCGCCCAAGTATACGCGTGTGGAATGATGGCGGTGCGACGCCGAGCGCCCATCACTCTGTCATCATTCCTCTCTGTAGTTTGAGTTTCTTTCCCTCTTACCAACACCACGACCCAAATCTTGCAGTCCCTTCAGCCTTTTGGAACAGCTCTTCAGATTGGAATTCGCTCGTCAGAACAGCCCAAACCTTCACTAGTGATTCGCCGGAACCGTGTGCCTGTCGCTGACGGTAGTTCGAGAGGTCTAAGCGCAGGACGCAAGCACAAGAGCATAGGACTCAAACACCTCATATCCAGTGGAAACTAGGACGGACGAAAGATGGCACCTTATTCGGGTTTTTGAAGAGGAACAAGAACAGTGAGTTCGCCTGTCGTTGCTCTGAGACCTTGGCGTGGCAGAGCGCACGCTTTTGGCTTTGCGTATGCGCCCAACGCCATGAGAGATTGGAAATGAACGCGCTGCACCTGCGTAATACTATTGCCAGGACCAGAGGCCCAACTTTTCAATCTCAAGCCATAGGGTGTCTCGGAATCGACGTCCGGACGAGCGCTGAACCAATTGATGCATAGAAACCACAGATGGTTACGCCAGCGAGCCTCAGACCTACACAGGCACCTGGGTAGACCGTCAGAGGAAAGCATTCAAAGGGAAATCCAGAGCTCAGTGAGTAACCTGTACCTGGGTGAGACCTGCCAGATGCTTACAGCTACTTTAGAGAGGTCTTCGAGCCCGACATGGCGAACGGGGGCCCCTGGGACGTCAGAGACGGAACGATGCGCCCAGTCTATGGCTACCCAACTCCTCAGGTACCGTCAAAGCAACGCCCAAGCTTCGATGGGCCCTACGGCCTGCGGAATATGCTGCTTGGAACAAGCATAATCCAGGTGCGACGCTGGATCGCTTCGGTGAGTCACTGTTGTCATTGCTACTCACGAAGTCATACTGAAATCAGTTGTATAGGTTCCGTCCAGTCCAAGGCAACCACATTTTATCCGCCAATCTCGCCAGATCAACCCACCTTCCCTCTTGCTGAGATCCGTAACCACCAACAAGCTCATTCCAGGAGCAACGACTCCAGACCGGAATACCCGAGCAAAGATGCAATGAGAAGGGGTGCACCTCAAGAGCAAATGCATTTGCAGCAGCCATTTATGCAGCCAAATCAGCCTTCTCGACCGTCCTCACGAAACTCTTATCTTCCTCCGCCACCTTCCACTCAAAATCCCTACGCGCAAGAGAACTCCACAGCATTCCTCCCACAGCAATTAAACACGCAACCCTTTACCCAGGCTCAGCTTCCCCGAGAGCGCCTTCCGATACGCTGTCGGAGAAGATGAGGCGGAGAACCGTCTCTGGGCCTACACCACCCTCCATGGCGCCTCCGCCAAGCGGTGACGACCCACTCAAGAGAATGAAAAACGATCTACAGGTCACATCATTCCTCTTGAACAAGCTCAGAGGCATCCACTCGGACTCTTCTGCGCAGAGGTACAACCAACAGGCGGGCCTCTGCGCAGCGTCCCTCCCATCGTCGAGCAGCCTCGGCCATGGGGTTCACCAGTACCCACAACCCTCCCATCAACGATTACCGCCCTGAAGTCAACCCAATGAACCTGGTCGATCCGTATATTGATCGAAGAAGGCATGGGACAGAGTTCCACCAGATGATGAACCATGGCTTGTTGATAAACCCCACCGTCGCTCGACAGACCCAGGAGCCTACTAGGAGTAGGACGCGGAGTGATGTAGCTACTCATGCACCTCCAAGCTCGTACGCACCCGCGGGAAGCTCGTCCAGAGCCTATCAGCCGCAGGCACCCAGCCAGCCGAGTGCACCCAGAAGGTCGAGGCACGCCAGTGATGTCCAGCAGCCACCACCCTCGTCCCACCAGCCTATCCATGTCCGACATACCTCTTCTGCACCGACAGCGTCGAGCTCCAAGCCTGAACGTCGACAAGAGGAGCAACCTGTGTTTGGAAATTTCCGGAACCCAGCGCAGTTCCCTGATACGGCTTACCTTTCCGTTCCTCCACGCAATGGACAGTCGTCGAGGGAGCAGGAACGTGATTCGCGTCGTGATCGGGATAGGTCTCGACGGAGGGAGGAGGAATATAGGGAGAGGTCCAGAGACAGGGAGAGGTCCAGGGATAGGGAACAGAGAGATCGAGAACGTGAGCGTGAACGAGAAAGGGAACGGGAGAGGGAAAGATCCAGGGACAGGGAACGAAGCGACCGCGAGCGATCAAGAGACAGGGAGCAAAGAGACCGGGAACGAGCCAAGGAGAAAGAACGCGAGCGAAGTACAACCTTGAGGGAAGAAACGGCGCGAATCCGCGCCAGCGTCGACACTGGCTTCTCTTCCCGAGAAGATTGTTCCCGTCGAATCGGACGACTCCGGATATTACTCTTCAACTCGCCCGCGAGACCGCAGACCCTCGTCGTCGTCGGCCACACCCAAGAAACATGTCCCTGCTGGTCTGCCGTTGGATGACATCCCTGGAATGGGGATTACACCTGAAGCTGTTGCGCAGGGTTTGTCGATGACGAAGAGCGAAAAGACGGATAGGAGGGTGAGGTTCAGAGGTGGAGCGGATAGTGTCATCACGACCCCTGCAAACCAGGCCAACTTCAAAGGGGTACCCGCACGCCCTGCGCTGGGGAGGGCTCGGTGAGCACGGTGACGAGGAAATGGAGGATGGAAGCCCGCGACAAACCCTTTTTTCATTTGGTTGGTTGTGGTGGAGCTCGAGGGGAGGGGAGCATGAGGCGGCGGCGTCGTGCGAGAATGGGATGGACGTATTTATACTCGTGCCTTCTACCTTGCGGTTTGCACGAGGCGTTACGGGTGGGAGGATCGAATCCTGCCCTGCACCTGCCTCTTTCAGTTTCACTACTTCGAAAGTGCGGTTATTAGACTTATTCTTATTTGCTATTCGTTCCTTACTTGAACTGTGCTTCGGATTCATCGACCTCTAGCACTTTCTAATCCTTTGCCCTAGTAATTATACAATTCCTTAGAAACTGTTGTCTGTACTGTCGCTAGTTGATACATATATGTATGCAAAGATCATTATGAACACATGCTGTTGCAACCACCCACAAGTTCGAATGCCACTGTTGCCGAGGCCCCTATCCGCAGACCCAACTGCAATTTATTTTTAACGCTTTTTATGTTGACCTGAACTTGGACGGATCCACCGTGCACGACGACCAGGGTGCGCTCCCTTTCGCCCTCGACGCTCAACGCTGGGCTTATTGCGGCTTGAATCTCGACTGTGCCTGGTTGATACAAGTCTTGGTTTGAAAACATCCGAGATCTAGGGCCAAGAGAGCTTAGATCATACCAACAACCACGAACATACGCGCCGGCCTCCCTTGAGGTCTGCCGCAATGAGTGCTAGAAGTCCTGAAAAACCCTTCAGACGGACACGCCCTATGATCTGAAACAACGTTCACCACGAAGTATTATCGCGTTTGGAACGTGCTTCCATCCTCTGCTTTGCTCCCTCATAAACTCCTGGGCCGTCAATTGAGCCTTCTCAACTACCCTTGCATATCTTAGGGCAACTTTGGCAACACCTGGTCTATCTGTGCGCTGGCACTGAAACCCCTAACACAGACACAAGACCATGGCGGAAATTGCGAACAACCACTTCTGGAGGCAAAAATGGACGATGGACAGGTTCAACTCGACTATCCTTAGCGATATCTGGCCAGAGCTTATCCTGTTCTCTGGATGGGCTACCAGTGCGTTATGACAAGTTCTCCTCGTACTCTTTGGGCATCTAACAATTGTCCAGTGGTGACTTTGCTCACTGAGCTTACCGAAGCCAATTTGGCTATCAGCCCCCAGCTGTTGACTGTAGGGGGCATTGTCATGGCCCTCGTGGTATCCTTCAGGACTTCCTCGGCGTATGAGAGGTGATTTCGCAATCCATTCTCAGCCGCAAAAGGACATATTCCGAGAGCTATGTCTACAGGTACCAGGAAGGGAACAAGATGTGGACGAACATACGCACTGTATCCAGAACACTCGGTCAACAGGTGCGTGGCGAGTCGCAACAAACACGACCACCGGATGCGTGGCTGGGCTGCGACGAGCTCACAGTTATGCTGCAGATATGGTTCCACGTTTCTGATGAACGCAAGGACGGCGAAGGGAAAGATATGTCGCCACTTCAGGTGATCATGGAGAAGAGAACCATGATCAAGATCGTACGTGGTCCACGTGTTGGCCTGCTTGCATGAGCGCTTATCTGGGTAAAAGATACATGCATTTGCGGTGTCTGTCAAGGTATGCTTCTAAACGACCTTATCGGACCGAGAAATCGACCTAACTTGGATTCAATCTACCCAGCATTTGCTTAGAGATGAACCTGGGGTGTTCTACGAAGATCTCTATCCATCTGTTGCCTTCCTTCCCAAGTTTGCTGCGGGGGACAGACCACGCACATGACATCCTTCCTCTTTGGCACGTTGATGGTGGCCGGATGATGAAGCCGGTCATGCCAGGGTTCGTCCTGTCTCTCCGTCTACTACATATCGCTGATTATATTCCGCAGTCGAAAAGATACGCTATTGGAAATTGTCAAGCTGGAGAACCCGCCCCTCAAGCCTGCACATATCCCACCAGAAATCACCATCTACGATTATTTTGGTCTACTAAAGCTGCCACGCTTTCTGATTAGGAAATTCCTCTTGAAAACGCACCTGCGATGCGAACCAAAACCAAAGAGGCCCAAGAAGAGGATTGCATACTCGAAAGTGGTGGAAAGCACTGTACCGCTGGAGCTGCACTCTGTCTTGTCTAGGTGGGTGATTCTACTTTCATACCTTGCTGAGGAGACTAACAAGGCTGCAGCTATGCAGCTTGTAGGTGCATTCTTCGTCTAAGGAGGCGGCTCGTTGATGAAGACGGTAACAGTTCTCATGACAAACGGCTATATCAATCTTACCGTGTCGAGCGCGATGACCACCTCTCTCAATACGATGCAAGATGCCCTCGCGAACCTGGACCGTATTTGCAACAATCCGATTCCATTTGGATATCAGGTTCATCTGCGGGTATGCTTATGGTGAGCTTGTAATGTTCTCCACCATCGTTCACTGTTTGATAATGTCTGTGACGATAGGATTTATCTCTTGCTCCTTCCAGTAGGTCAAAAGTGAATAACCTTACGATTTGGCTAACACCTTCTCCTCGTCTCTAGTTCCAGCTAGTCGGGGAACTCCACTATATTACCATACCCGCTATGGCTTTCGTTGCTTTCCTTTTCACTGGTCTTCTCGAGATCGGTCAAGAGATGTATGCTGTCCTTTACGTTCTGAGCCTCTGTCATGCTGATGGGTAACAACAGCGCTAATCCCTTCAACTACGGCTTGAACGATCTGGGTAGGCTTGCTCTTACGGAACTGACTTATTGTGGACTTATCTTTGGCCATAGACCTCGACTGGTTTTGCAATGCAATCAAGCGAAGCCTAGAAGAGATCACTGCTGTGAGTTCCTTAGTTTGAGTGGACCGTCTAGGACTTCTCGTGCTCACTATGCCGTTCCAGCAACCCAACTGGGAGCCATCGGATTTCATCTTTGACAATAGGTTCGTGCCCTCCCCCCCTCTCTAGTACTCAAGTGCGCAAGGCTGACATCTAAATACAACCAGAAACCAACCGTTCGCCCCTCTGGATAAGAGAGGCGCTGCAGATCTTGCGAATGCACCGAATGGAGAGTATCAGCCTCTAAAACCAGATACTCCCTCTGGCATGGATGGTGTGAGACGAGTTCTCGTTTGTAATTGGAAGCAAGTGGATTCGGTGACGAGGAGGCCGTTGGACTCTTGTAATTAGGTCTGCCATTTTTCGTTGGTTAAATTATTCCTACGTACCATGGAACCTGTATGTTCTGTCCAAAATCTATCTACTAGGTGAAGGCCCAGACATTCTGAGAACGGAAGCAAATCACACCATAAAGATAAGATTAGATTTCATCGAATTCCCGCGACGTCATGTTGGAATCAAAAGGAGACATCGGACCTCCCTCGTCGCAGCACACCGCCCTCGTAACAATCACCATCATTGCGCCGGTGAGTCGTTTCTGTATAAAGTCTGATCGTTTGCGGCGTCTAACCTTTCTTCTCCTTATTCTGTGAATCACCTCCTATTCGAACATAAGTACGCTGGTCGCAGTTCGAAACCACTTTTCTTCCAAACAACAATCTCAACAACAACAAGAACTTCAGCTCCAACAACGACGATAAAGGCTCTGTTCTACAGGACTATACGACAATCAGAACCTTTTATATTCACTACGAACGACTTGAAGCAATATGGGTGTAGGATCTGATTCAGCTGTTCGAAAGGGACACCCGAGTGAGCTGGAACCGTCTCGTATGTGTTTGGACCCACTAACGATGTTCAATAGTTCTCTTTGGGTCCATTGTGTTGTTCTCTATCATCCAGGTGCGCACAGTTCTTAGCCAGTCCTTGGAACTTTGCTGAGAACCACCCATCCAGTTGTGTCTCACAGCATGGCTCACAGCCCGGTACAATGACCGCCACGACTACCCCTTCCCCGCAGTCCAAACCCGAATTCGCTACATCCTCTTCTGCTCGGTCTGGACCGCCATCGCTGGCACGGGTTTCCTTGTCATGTTCTGGGTCATGGCTGGGAGCTCCATCATGACGAGCGTAGCGGCGCATTTCATCTTGTGCGTAGTATTCTTGGCTTCTAGATGGCACCATAAACTCATGACGCTGCGGATTTTTCTCCTCCACACTATAGCCTATTTGTCACTTGGATTTTCTGGGTCGCCGCCTCGGCTTCCATCACTCAAACCCTTGGTGGTGGTCTTTCCTGCAGTCAGCAAGACATCTGGCCGTACTGCGGACAGCTCAATGCTGTCGAGGGTTTCTCGTGGTTGATCTGGTATGTATCTCATCTCTGGAGGAGCTCAAGGGCTTCGATTCTTACTTCTGGCTATAGGATCTTGGTCACCTTCACCCTCGTCATGGTCATCATCCGCGGTATCGCTGCTTCGCGTGCAGGAAGTGGCTACGGTAGCAGCCTCGTTGCCGGCGACGCCTAAGGCCTAAATGACAACCTAGGCCCGGATCGTTCACTTCCGGCCTGACGATTCTGAAACGCACCCCTCTCACCCCGTCTCACACTGTTACGATCGAACGACCACCTTTCACCATTCAATCTACTGGACACTTTACGACCGTATCTCCCTCTTGCACCTTTCGTCGCTCTCATGTAATCCTTTTTGCATTTGCCGTAATTGTTGTATCTTAGTTGTTGTGCTTGCCGACCTTCATGTCCGGCATTTTGTATAGTTTTACCTCTAATCAATCTTAGGAAGTTGTGGTCCCGTCTCGTTGTCGTCTGAGCAGGGCTGCCATGGGATTCGAACCTCATGCGATGAACACGAACTAGGGGTATCTAAATGATGGATACAATAGTTAACGAATAACCAATAGTAAAGAACGTCTATGTACATCTGAAAAGTCGAATAGAGAGCGTACAAGAAAGCATTCATGGTATTCACGCTGTGCTGCCAGATGCAATGCTACGCCTCTCGTCGGCGAAACCAGCACGCTTTCCACGTCCGATGGCGTTCAACTGATGCTCCCGAGCATCGAGCTTGCGGAAGCTGTGATCATTGGTGTCAGCGAGGTCGAAGCTCCTCACGAAAACGAGACAGACGCACGTAAAGAAGAATATGGTGCCAATGACCCAAGCACAGATAGCAAACGACGCATACAACCACACAAAGTGGTGCTCGGCATTGACAGCCGTAAGAGTAAAGTTGATAGCAGATGAAAGAGCGACTTGAAATTGAGAGAAAGCCATGACGACCGACTTCATTCGTGCGGGCGCCTGCAACACATCTGTGAGTAAACAGGAAACGCAGGCGAAGGGGAGAGTAGACATACCTTGGTAAAAGCATACTCTAGCGATGTGATCGAAGCAAAGATCTCGGACATGCCGATGAGGATGTAAGGTCCAACAACGAGCCATACGTTCAGATGTGAAGGGTTTGGTCGTCCATCTGGAGTCTCGCAAGCAGATGGTTCATTGCCAGGACATGGTGAGGTGGTGTTCACATAGTACTGGAGGACCGAGGACCAAACCATGGAGAGACCTGCGACGAGGAAGCCAGCGTAGATACGCTTGATTGGGGTGAAGTCGATGCCACGGTTACGAAGGAAGGGATAGATGAGGCCGTCGAAGATGGGGACCATGATGATGATGCCGATGGGGTTGAGGTTCCTAGGTGCGGAGTGAAGTCAGCAGGCGTCCGGCAACGTAAATTACGAAGGGTGCTTACTGGATAAGGTCATTAGGTGTGCCATTCAAGGTCATGCCTGCAGCGGTTGTGCTCAGGTTACCGTCGATCTGGGAGTAACCTGGAGCTCCGGTGAGATGCAAGCAGTGATGGGAAGACGGTGCGAAGGACTTACAAAGCCAGTAAAAGGGGAAGAACAAGAACACAGCGCAAGCATCGCAGGTACGAGCGACCTCTCCCACAAACTCATCATCCCAGGTGATAGTAGACGGCACGTTCCCACCATAATAGCCTAATAGAGTTCCCTTGGTGAGGCAGGTCCTAATTGGAAGGTTGGACAGCCGGCCAACTCACTGGGTTTGGCAGGCTCCCAGAATCTTGGCTGCTTGATGTTCCTGATCGTTTGAACAGGGTTCATCGACCAAGCGGGTGTCAGAGCGAGCCGGATAACCCGTACGGTCTGCAAGGTGACAATTAGCCCTTGGAACGAGGATTGGGAGTCACGAGCTATCTGACCTCGAGCAAGATGGACCCACGGGGAGGCGTAACGACATACTGATTCTTCCCAAGCAGTAGCACACCAGGGACGAGCATGAAAACGACGGTGGGTACGAGCCAGCAGACCCAGTAACCGTGGTCACGAGCAAGGAAGGAGGCAGAGATGGCGCAAGCGGCACCGACGTTGATAGCGGCGTAGAACCCTTGGTTGACGCATTCAGTGAGTCAACATGTCGCCAGGTGCAAGAAACGCAAGACTTACATAGGTAAACCCTCTGGATTGTAACGGCAGGTGATACGATGACAGTTTCACCAGACGCAAGGACCCCTGCCGGTAATAGCGGTTGTTAATTCATGAACCACACCTGAAGCAGAGCTACCCCGACTCACTCTTGCGCAATTTTCCAGTGTACTGCTCAGCGATCATGGGGGAGACATTGGCTTTGACAGAGCCTGCTCCGATAGCCTATTGCTTGAATCAGCTGTATGTTCGTGACTGAAAGTTGTGTAGGACTTGCCATGATGACGATGGCGACAATAAGGAGACCCATAGCAGTGTCTCCATGCGCGATGGAAGGTGGCGAAGCGCTACCGACGAGGACAACATGTCCGAACCTATAAAAGCGTATGAGCATGGGAGCGTGTGATAGTTGAATTCTTCAAATTACAGGCAAACAACCGAGAAGAACACGATCGTCTTGTATCGCCCCCACATGGTGTCGGCAACGATGGCTCCAATGAATGGTGTCACATAGACGAAGAAGGTGTTGAACTACTACCAGTCAAAAACGAGGAAGAAGCGAAGACCGGGAAACTTACTGTGAGGACAGCGAAAGAGGTCGTTTGGCCCTTCCCAAGAGCACCAGCGATCCCACCTTTACGATCCTGACGGTGGACGACAGCACCTGTCGTGGAGTCCATAGGGAGGTCGGCTCGAATGTAGTTGTTGAAAACGTTGGTGGTTCCATAGTAAGACCATCTGCAAGTTGTTGAGCGGGCTGAACGCGATTCAAGAAAGGAAACGCACCGTTCAGCAAACTCAACCACTACAACGAGCCATGCAGCGACAGGGAACTTGTCGGAGACATGACGATAGGTCTCGAACTCCTGCTGAGTGACTCCCTCCGATCCTTCGATAATCTCTTCATGTTCTTTGGGAAGAAGAGAAGAGAACCTTTCGTCGAAAGATGGCGCGTACCCGATCCCCTTGTCTGAAGACATGGCGGGAGGTGACCAGTGACCGAATGCCCTCAGGGATATTCAAAAGACCGCTGTGAGGGCTTGCAAGGGACAAGGGAAAAGGGGAGGGACGGAAGCGTTTCTCCTTCCGCATACATATTTCAAGAGACCTGATCGCGTCTCCAGAACCATGTGCAAACTATATGAATTTCACCTGAACACGTTGCCTTGGCGTGATTTTCCAGGATCCAATTCAAGATAAGGGCCCAAGGTTGCCAGATCGTCTCAGATCGAGGAGTAGATGAGATTCCAGATTTTTCACTCTGCCACGCGCAGCGGTGAACAACGGTGCCAGGCGGTACCGCAGATAACCGGTTACTTGCTGGGAAAAGAGGAGCATGGACGGCGCATCTGACCTGGGACTACTGCCGAGCAGGCCGCCTGTAGAACGACAAGTTTTAAGTTACGTATATTCAATATATTGACGATTGAACTGACCGGGTGGCCTATGACATTGCGTGTGAGGGTCGAAGTGCAGTGCTGTGTGTTCTTCATCAAGTGCTGCTGGTTACAAGGGACGAAGGGCGTATCCTGGCATTATTGGAAAATGTAAAAAGCATGCGAAGGCGCACTGTGAAATTCTGAAGCCCCTGGAACCCTCCAATGGATTTGTTGTTGACGTTCTGGAACGGCAAGTAGGTGCAAATGTTCAGTCCAGTCGGCTGATCAACTGTTTGACATCTTCAAAGGTGAGGGAGCTGCTGGGATTGTGCTGGGAGCTGTGGTAGAACTGTGAGTCTAGTCCGAAATAGCCCCAGAGGTGACGGCAGCTAAAAGCTGGCCGCTAAGTTGAGGGTGAAGCACGATAGGCTCCCACAGGAGGTTGACAGCTGAGGCTGAAGGGTATGTTTGCTGCTGAATGCCGACTGCTCTTCCAGAAAAGGGTTGTCAAAGTAGTGTGTTTCAGGAACGTTGCGCCCTGGGCCGTCCTGTCCTTTAGCAATAGTTCAACCGCTGTGACCATATGGTCGCTGATCGGTAAAGGCCAGCTGACGGGCACTAGTCAAACTGGAACGAGGGTTCGCAATGACATGCGCTGTTGGAAGCCTGTACACTCCTAACTTGTATGTATCGACTGAAGCGGTACCATTCAGCGTACATGACGACGAAGGCGTTCGGCTGCGTTTGCCCATCGTGGTCGTTGTGAACAAATGGCCTCACATGAACACAGGCGCCTGGACTGGATGCGCCATCAACAAATGATCGGAGCGGAACAGCACGCATTCCCGCTCGTACCTAAGCCTGTTTCTAGCCGTCAAGGCTATTGCAAAACAGCACAAGCATCTTCGAGCCCGCAGTATTCGAAACCCAGACGGTATTTTCGAAACAATTTATAATGGTCCAAGAAGTCTTACAATATACAGTACAATACAGAACGAGAGCAGTCATAACAAAACATAAACACGTTTATTAATGGCAACGTGGGTGGCATTCATGGAATCAATCCCTGAACGAGTAGGAGATACCACGCATGATACTACAACAGCACGGGAGGGAAAGGCACCGCGTGGGCGAGGCTTAGGTCCTCTCGCCACGGAGGCGGCGAGCGAGGGCGAGATCCTTGGGTTGGATGGTGACACCTAGATGGAAAGGAGAGTCAGCACGAGGCAGATACATGGTAAAGGTCGTGAAGCTTACGCTTAGCGTGAATGGCAGCCAAGTTAGTGTCCTCGAAGAGGGAGACGAGGTAGGCCTCAGCAGCCTCTTGAAGAGCCATGACGGCGGAGGACTGGAATCGGAGGTCGGTCTGTAGGATGATAAAAGGATCAGGCAAAGGTCGAATACAAAGATAGAATGTAACTGACCTTGAAGTCCTGAGCGATCTCACGGACGAGCCTCTGGAAGGGAAGCTTCCTGATCAGGAGCTCAGTGGACTTCTGGTACCTTCGGATTTCACGGAGAGCGACAGTTCCGGGCCTGAAACGATGGGGCTTCTTGACACCACCAGCGCTGGCCTAAAGTGGCAGAGGCATATATCAGTGCCAATTCAGGAAAGTGGCGGGTGCCTGCGTCATCGGTGGCCAGCAGCCACGGCGACGGCGACGAGCTGACTTACTTGGGCAGTCTTGCGCGCAGCCTTGGTGGCGAGCTGCTTACGAGGGGCCTTGCCTGAAGAATAATATTAGGAATTGATAAGCAATTATGACGAATTTCGGCGTACCTCCAGTTGACTTGCGGGCGGTTTGCTGGTGACGACGACGACGACAACGAAGCACATTAGAGACAGCGACGGTCAGTTTCATACTTCAAGATGGTGAAAGGCACTCCAAAAGACGTACCTTGGTACGAGCCATCGATGTTGAATAAAAGTTGTCGAAGTGTTGTGGTGGTGGTGGTCGGAAGGAAAGGAATGAGGGGGACCGAAGGGCAGAAAGGCAGAAAGAAAGTGGTTTCTGTAAGCGTCTCAGGGTTGGAAGTTCCCACGATCTGGACAAGCGCACGAGCCAGCCGCGAGATTCTGAGCGTTTTTGACTCGGAAGATTGCCGAATATACCTATGTCATTTTCTACAGCCTCACCCGTGCGTATAATCTCAAATGTAACTAAATAATCGTGTAGGGGATGAGAATACCTTTAATACGGATTTTTGATGAGCCAAAATGCTCAAGAAACAAGGGAGAAAAGTGCAGGTTGAAACGGAGACGATTTGACTGTGGAATGTGTGGGTACTTCGGTCGCGGGAAACGCCGAGACCACAACCGTCAACAAAGAGACGCGATCAAATGCCACTGCCTCGCCTCGAGGTACCTCACGCGTCCTAACGATTGGCCGGTGTGCCACAAAAAACAGATAACTATGGCCTACGTGTAGACATTCGACCTGAGTTCCCCCAATGCCTCAGAGCTGGAAGAAAGCCAGGGCCGCCTCGACCCCCTCTGGCCGAACCTGGGATGACCTTCCAGCCCCTGTGAGCGTTTAGTTCCTTTGTGAAGCGGAGGTGAGGAGCCATTTCTCAAAGTGGGTCAGTCCCAAGTGCCGACAGATGCTGAAGCGTCATTTCCTGGCTCTCATTCCCCCAGTTCCTTTTCCGCAATTCAGGCATCGTTCAATTCTTCTAGATTCATTCCGCGAGTACAGTAGCGGAGCCCGTATATTACTGCGCTCAATAATGCTACTTCCAACGATCCGTGTGCTGGAACCTTTGCCATGAGACATGATGCTGAGCAGCCCCAGGATCCCAGCCATTTCCTTCGTACAAGAAGACCATGTGATTCCCTCGCCGTGCCTCCAGTTTCTTGAAAGGGAGAAAGCCTCCTTTTCTGCCACTGTTACGCAACACACTTGGGCCATGTGATTCCAGAAGTCCCCATATCCATCCCGGTGAGTAGCGGCAATTAGTCCTTTTCGAAGGAAGCTCCAAGGAATGCCCTGCGACACATCAGTCGTCAACCTACTGTTGTGAGATTGCATCGGCAGCTACCAATGGGGAGCGCTCTCATGTGCTGAATTTATCCTGCATATGTTGCCCCAGAGGTCGATCAAGTTGTTGCCTAAAGTTGCTACCCATTGATACTCATAGTATCAGTCTGCTTCAGTATTCTCGAAGTGTAAGCCTCGCCCCGAGGCCCTTCGAATGCCTGCGTTTCGCAAGTTAGTACACGTTCAGTTGCCGATACCGAAAGTCATACCCGATGTGACGTAGGAATTTGCGACGAAAAATGCAAATGGAGATCTTCCCGGACAATACGGCTGGCATCCAACCCCTCAAGCCGCCGTTGAGACATGCGAAGAGTACGGCGGGTGTTCAGGCTTCTGGCCCGTGAGTATCCTACTTCATCGAGGAGAGGGCTAATGTACTCACGTTGCGAGAAGAGAGTTCGCGTATACTTGGTGTCTGTCAGAAATAGCAAATGCCGGCAAGGGCTATGACTTACATTTACCAATGACGAAATGAAGACCCATAAAGATTAGGTTGTGTGGCATTACCAGCCACTGCAATATCTCAGCGGGGAAGCGGACAATGATTGCAACGCAGACGTACGCATATCATAGAGACGATGGTGAAAAGGCTGGATCTCCGGTTTTAGTGGTTGGATCAACGTGTTGGTAGTTTACTTACCAAGTAACAGAACCAATTTCGATGGTGTATCGCACCAGAGTGTCAATGATTCGACCAAGTCTACGCCAGAACATCAGGTAAACGACTTTGAATGGGTCAAGCAGCGTACTTGAGGGTATCAGGCCCGACGGTGTCTCGCAGCAGGAAGAACAGGGACGCGGTCACGATGATATCTACGGCCGATGACAGGGCCAGCCCGAGGGTAAAGCTCCACTGGGAAAGCGGTCGTCAGCCAGTCACGAAGACCCGTGAGTCGGAAGCAAAGCGTACACTCGAAACCTCGACGAATTCGTTGAAACTCCGTAATCTGATCCTGTGCCCAAAAATTAGTTACCAAGCGCACGAAAGAGATCCACGACACATACATTTGAGCACTCGTGACTGAATTGATCAATGCTAGTCAGTCCCCTGGTAAACATCGCGTCGTGTTCACGTACCACATGCGAATGCTTTCACATTGATGAGCTCATTTGATGTAGAAAGATGTGGATTCAAGTGCTCACCAAGTCTCGCGGCTGCTAGCATGATCTGGATATAAGGTTATTTAGGAAGCTATAATTCGAACGAGGAACTCACGATAATCACGGTAAGGTGCCACTTGCCGGCGCTGACTACATGGTTCTTGATTTAGGACTGAATGCGTGAGGATGTAGAGAGGCCCATACGTCTATAGATTCTGTCTGCAAAAAAACTTAAGACAGTCTCAGCATTGAGCAGCCGGCAGCACCTATTGCCAAGGGACTTACAGATGCACCAGAAAGGTCAGGGAAGCCTAGAGTGATAACCAGGCATCAGCAAACTGCATCATGTCGCCCGCGCACGACATCGTCATACGCACAGTTACAACGATGCTGAGCTGAGAAGCCAACAGTCAAAGATGAGTGACTGATTGTGGGACGCTGATAGTAGCCATACCGAGATTGAGCTGTCGCAAAGCCGGGCTCTTTCGTCAGTAAGAAACGCGCATGGAGAGTAAGACATACAGAGGAATGTAGTCAATGTCTGCTAGGCTCCTCGGCCTCCTGATGAGATATTCCCAGATTCCCGACCAGACCAAGGTACTATGTACCATGTCCAACAGACTGAACGAGCCCCACACATGAGAAAATGTAGCAAGCGCTGAGGAGGGAAGCTACGAACCAGACAATCGCGACCTATAACGAGGATGTGAGGCCAGTTCGTGAGGGATTATAAACAGAATTTCGGCTTACCAGCAATTTTGAAAGCGGTCGATCAAGAGGGAAGACCTTGTAGTAAATTAGAGTCTGTACTACAACAGCTCCTGTGAAGCTGAAGAGAAAGCACTGAGAATTCCTGAGGGAAGTAGGCAAAGCGTTACACACCATGCAGATATAAATCCCCCCAACAATAGAGCTCCATAGGTCGAAGACAAGTCCTCCTGAACCTCCACCATTACTACGCGGAACCAGCACACGGAAGTCGGACGGCTGTTAAGAGGGCGTCCGAGGATGGCGGTGACGGCTTGTAGGCAACATGGGGGGAAGGGTGCAACTTGCGAAGTCTGTAGGTTATATAAGGGTGGTGAATGATCATCTCGTACATCGTACCTTTTAGTCAATGTGTTGAAACTCTGATATTGATCTTCATCTGGCAAAGAAGGCGAAAGGAACCACATATCAAGTGGCGGCTTCTGGAAACGCCCACCTATACAACCGTTGATTAAAAGGATGTAAGCCCCGGCTTTTGGCCGGTCTATTGACTGTACACTCCTTCGGGACCAGGGCGAGGAGGGGCATTCAGGTTTCGGCGTAGCCCAATTGGTGACATGGCGGCTCTGAGCTGCTGATTTCCATGGTGAGATTGTGGCTCGGACAAGGTGATCTGCGCAGTGGTGCAGGGGGTAATGGGACTGGGAAATCACCCGCCATTGGGGGCTAGGTTGGAAGCGTTACTATAGCCTGCAGGGTATGCTGCGCAAATCTCCGCATGAATGAGGGCATACTATACCATTTCAAGGAGGCCCTGGTTGTACGGACGAGCGAATGCAACATATGAGCAATTAGACCAATTGTCGGATACGCCAGATTTCACAACGGCGGCCTCGATGCTTGACGCTAGCAACTCCTGGCTTCTCAGAATGTATTTTCGTTCACCCTGCAGCAGGAGAGTTGGGTCTAGGATCGTCCCTGTAAGGAGTTAATGTTCACCCGCCTCTTATTCCGAGTGGCCTTCAGATCTTAGGTCCACGGAAAGGGCGTCGAAGGTCCACTCCCGCACCGTGTTAGTGCACAGGTGTCGCTCTTGCGCCAACTCTCCGTTAATGAGAGAAGATGGATAGCTAGGTGTGCAGATGAAGCACAGAAACCTATAAATGGCCGAGTTGATTGGATGATGGATCTATGCCCATCAACTTTGTCACCTGATCGCGATGGGCGCTTAAACATTTGAAACGGAATTAGCAGTGACAGTGACAGTCTCTTTCTCTTCGATGTATACGAGTCTATCGCTCACGTGGGCACTGCACGGCCTCTCCAATCTCAATGTCAAAATCGATTTTGAAATCAAATTCCAGCTCGATGCTCTGTCATTTCTGAGTAGCCCTTTGTACTTTACGCCGCTCATGCAATCCAGCCCTTCTGCCTGGCGCTGATCCACCCGTTGTACCACGCTGTTCCCATCTTCACATACCCACCTGCGTTGGGATGGACACCATCCGCCAAATCGCTAGTCGTCACTGCCGCCATCGAGACCCATACAATGTGCTGCCCTTGGCTGATCCTCGTTTGGACCAATGCTTGAACCCGTTGATTGTACGTGTCAACGTTGGCCTGGCCGAAGGACAAAGGGATGAGGCTTGCGACCATGACAGTGGCGGAGGGCGAAGCGGTGAAGATCTTGTCGACGAGTTGCATGAGGCGATTGGGAGCATTCGCAATATCTCGGTTCTGTCCGATATCATTGGTGCCTGCCTTGAGAAGGACGACCTGCAGAAAAACGTTGATTAGTAGAGGAAACCCATACGTTTCTGAGTGAAAAACTCACGGCAGGCTTCTGGGTCAGAGATTGGGTGGCATATCCAGAGATCTGTTCAATAGTTGCTCCGCTGGTGCAAGTGCATTCGTTGTCTTGCATATTACCAGCCTTTGTGGTTCCAATATAGTCGATCGAGATACCGTCCTGTTGAAGGAGATCTTTCAGGGCTTTTCGGTAAGCATTCCCATCGCTGGAGCCCATGCCAAATGTGATACTATCGCCAAGAGGGAGTGTGATGATTGGGCCTGAGCTGGGCGGCTGCGTGGGTTGCGTGGGAGGGACAGATGTGCTCGAAGTGACGGGAGGAAGGCTCGTGACTGGTGGTTGAGTGGTGACCGGAGGTGCAGAGCCCGGTTGGCACTGTGAGTACCCTGCGATACGAAAAGTGTCATTCATCGCTCAGCGACGGAGAAATGATGCGGCCTACAATCATTAAGCTTTACGCATGTCGCCCCACTGACACAGGTAGTTGAGCCAGTCCAACCGGTACCCTAGATAGAGTTTGTTAGTTTATATCTCAAGCCAACGAGTGACGTACCCACCCCGCATTGACCGTACAGAGGAGATTGGGCCCAGGAAAGCTGAAACGATAGCGTCGAAAGAGCAATAGCAAGCAGCGTGACCTGCATATTTCCTCTGGAAGTGCCACAGAGGCCTGCATAGCACCCGTCGCCTTTTATGCATTGAGGACGGCAATACTGTGCTTCCTGTTCGACGAAGTGTGCCGACGGAAAAGCACCCCGGAACTTCGGCTAGGGAGCGATCTGAGAGTCTGGGAGCAGAAGTCAGAGGCCTATAACCTGTGGTCACTTTCCCAACGCACTGAAACAGTGGGCAGACGTTTGCAGTCCGGAGCGGAAGAATGAGAAGCTATTAATATTGCCCACGTGGCCTTGTTGCTATCAAGTCCTCTCTCGCGTGGCAGCCACGGTATGGCGATGAGGGGAGAATCGATTAGCAACTGTATTCCCCTGCAAGAAGCCACTTCATCTATCCGAAGATGCGGTGATATGAAAGGACAAACCTTGAACGAAAGGACCCTGTCGGCAGCGTGCTCCCCGAGTTTCCTACTGGCAGGATTGATAAACGTGGACCCTGCTCAATCTACCTCGATGAGGTACAGGGAGTCGTCATGAATAGTGACTCAAACAGAAGGAGCACCCACCCAAAGTTTACGGTGCTCTCGAGGACAAATGTTGACCCGCGCCACTTTTCTCCCGGAAGTACCTCTGAAAACTCCTTAAATGGAACGAAACGCGCAAGTTCGAGCCGCTCGGCGGCGACAACAACTCAACAAACTACCGGACTGGTCTTCTCGAAGACGTCAGCGGTGAAAAGCAAGGATGCTTTGAGTTATGATTCTCCGTGAGTTCCTAAACTCGATAGAGTCATGGGATGGCCTCTCGTAGTGATTTTGCTCCTGCAGACACCCTTCAGGAGAAACGCCAATAAAATTCTATGCGATGGAAGACAAATGATATCAGTATCTTTCAGTTTCTACAAGCGCTCACTCATCGACCCCACTGTTGCCATGCCTTGCTTGACTTTATCCATTGGATCAGCTCGCTCCTCTTCACCTGCGTGCCCTTGTCCGCATTCTCGACTTTAGCCTTCTTCCCATCGACCACTTCCCATCGCTGTTCCCTGACAGTGACGACACCCTGCGCGAGCTCGTCCGCGCCGACGATAATGGCAAATGGTACCTCATCCTTGTCGCTTGCATCAAGTTGATTGATTAACTTGGGTTTGTTCTTCGCGAGGAAGTCGGTCTTTAACGGAAGGTCAGAACACATTCTAGCTTCCCACGCAGAGAGCGTACCTTGATGTCAGCCTCCCTGAGCTCACGAACGAGGGCAATCCGCTCATCGAGCAATCCATCACGGGCACTCATGACATAAGCCATCGTCCCCTTGCATCTTGAGCCCTGCTCCACCCACTTGGGCCAGACGAGCGCAAAGATCCTGTCAAGCCCGATACTGACACCCACACAGGGGACCTGAGGGATCTTCTTCGCCTCCTTCGAGCCAGGTTGAACGCCGGCAGCTCCAGCCATGAAGCTGCTCACAAGGTTGTCGTATCGTCCGCCAGCAGCGATCGAGCCAACACCAACTTGCGATTCATCAACCTCAGCTTCCTCTCCGTCTGCTGCCTTCTTCTTTGCCTGAGTGGCTGGTGAAGGCGCCGACGGTGCAGCGGAAGGCGAGGTAGCAAAGGCATTTGCCGAGCTGAATCCCGGAGGGGCGGAGGCAGCCACGACGGCTTCGTAGATGATACCGGTGTAGTAATCCAAGCCTCGTGCGAGAGAAAGGTCGAAGGAGAACTTGTCGACGATGTTGTAGGCTTTGAGGTATCGGAACAAGAGACCCATCTCGTCGAGTCCCTCCTTGGCGCGTTTGTTGGCTGTGAGGGTGGTATCGGCGAGGAGCTTTTCGAGAAGCTCAGGACCACCCTTGTGCTTGACGTATTCGCCAACACGGTCAGCTACGGCAGGGTCAAGGCCCTTCTCCTCCGTCATCTCCCTCTTGACGTCTGCCCAAGGCATCTTGTCGAGTTTGTCGACAGCAGATGAGATGGTCCGAATCTTGTCGGCGGGTACTCCGCAGACTTCAAAGAGGCCATCGAGGATTTTCCGGTTGTTCAATTTGACGGTGAATTCGCCCACATCGAGCTTGGTGAGGGCGGTGCATAGCATGCTGAGTAGTTCAGCATCCGGGATCATGGAATCCCAGTTGCCCGTAATATCAAAGTCCTGTGAAGCCGAGTTATTTAGAAGCCGTCTGCAACCCAAATAACACGCCCACATACCGCTTGTGAAAACTCACGCATCCGGCCCTTGGACATGACAGGGTTGTCACGTCGGTAGACCTTGCCAATCTGCCAGAGCTTGCTGTGGGTGTTGTTGCCTCCGAGCATAGCCAAGTATCTTGCTAGTGGTACGGTGTGGTCGTATCGCAGTGCAAGCTCTTCACCGCCCTGGTCCTTGAGGTCGAAGATGAGCTTCGAGTCTTCGCCGTACTTGTCGGTCAAGACATCTTTCCGCTCGAATACGGGAGTGTCGAGGCACGAGGCACCGTAGGTAGTGAAGACTTCCTTGACTGTCCGTTCGACATGCTCACGGCAGAACATTTCTGCTGGGCCGTAGTCACGCGTCCCCTGTCAATTCCTATGAACTATCGAACTGACGTCTACGAAATGGGACACACCTTGGCAGTTTTCAGAAGAAGTCGTTCCTTCTTCTTGTCTGGGGCTGCAGCAGGGGCAGCGTCTTTGTCTTTGGGCTTCTTCCCCTTGCCAGCGCTCTTCGCCAGCCCCAATGCCCGTTGCAGGTCACTCAAGCGCTTCTTGACATCGTCAAGAGCTGCCGATGAGCTTGATTTATCAGGGTTGAGCCTAAGCTCGTTGAAGATTGCCTTTTGAGCCGCGATCTCGGCCTCCAAAGCCTCTGGTGTAGTCGGAAGGGAAGCCATAGCGTGCGCTAGCCGTCTGCAGAAATATCGATCCGGTGTACAATTGTTGGTTAACCGTAACCTATAAGACCGTTTCAGAGAGAGATTCTGGGGGTTTCTGACAGCAGAAAGACCTTTGGCCGATTGAATAGATATCGAAGATGCGGAGAAAGATATAGATTTCAGCATTTCTTCGTTTTCGGTGATGCAAATTCGAGGAAGACGTGACTCGGTTTATGTAAACCCAGATTGAAGTCCCGCTTGGGGCGCCGCTCAATTCTCCCTTCTGAGTCCCTTCCCACTCAAACCCATACGAATAGACGCCCAAATACAACTGTGAACTCTGGTGGGCCATTCTAACTCTGAGTGAGACATTTCCCTCGAGGCCCTTTCAGCAGACCTAGTGGCGGAGTTTGTCTCTCGGAACAATTATTCCACGTTGTGTTCGCCCCCTGTTGTTTCCTGGCCACCACCTGCATCGGCCAAGTAGCAGCCGCTCTCTGTCTTATCTCTGGCAACATGCAAACCGGTTCCACTCCCGCTGTCTCACGCGATGGCTTCTTCTTCGATGGCTCTGGCTTTGGGGCCGAAGGTGAAGGCTATCGCGGAGTCCGGATGAGCCCTTCAGATCTGCGCAAAGTGCTGACGACAGACCATGCCAGAGGTCATGACAAGTCTGTTCAGTGTTATGCTGCTCAGCTTGTTCACTATGGTATGAATCCTATGAAAACGAAGGACGCGATCAAGAAGAAACTACTTGCCAAGGTCAACGAAGGGTCACTGAAGGTCCCGGACCATATCCTTCTCCTTGAACAACAGCTGAAGCAAGAATGGGCAGTTGCAGACAACGCAAGGAAAGCCTCTGCTCCATTGGGAGGCTATCCACCAGTTAATCAAGCCCCCGGTCAACGCAGAAAGCAAACAGCTCGTAAATCGACTGGTCGCCGGCCCCATCCTGGTGGATCGTCCCGGATATCTCCCATTTCAGTAGCCTCTACATCCCCGGAGGTTGAAGATGCACCTGCCCGCACAAAGCCAACAGCTCGGAAGTCATTCTGGCCTGGCCACAGGGCCATGTTCGAGGATGCAGCCAAAAAAGCTCTCCAAACGGTAAAACACTCGAAGGAAGAAATCAGGGAGAAGGTCAACAAGCTTTCGAAAGCAGATGCACATGCGCTCATTATGCACCTTCTGGAGGGTGCGCCGGCTGTAGGCAAGCCTCTTCATAAGGCCTTGTTCTCTCGTGAGAAGGCTGGTGGGAAGAAGATTGGTGTAAGTGCCCTGAAATGAGTGTCATCCGTCCTACTTGACCCCGCTTCTAGGAACGCCTGTCTCGACAAGACTGGGCAGGTCTCTACTATGTCACAAATCGAGGTTTGTTCGAGGAGTGGGGCTACGATGGCCCGATGGAACTCGAAATTTACCCCTCATCAACCTCTTCGCATCTTTGGGCATCCTTCGACTTTGGCATGATCTCAGGAATCATGCGTTCGATCCTCCGTCCACCCGGAATGGCAGGAGAAAAGGTTCCTTTCGAATGGCGGGGGCGTGAAGGTATTGATGAGAAGCAGATGTCGTTTGGGCAAGACAACTATGGCTACCTCAGATTCTATGGGAATGGATTGCTCGAGGCGAACATGCGGGGCTTTGGATCCAAGCTCAGGTTCTCCGCTGTGATGCCTTCAACCGTTTCCTCTGACACAGGTAGCGCGGCGGCGGCTGGATCTGGAGCGGCGGCGAAGTCGTTGAGGGAGACGACGGTCAGGGGCTGGAAGCGCGAGTGGAGGTCGATAAACATTAACAATCAGGAGATCGAGGGCTCCCAGCGGTGGGGGAACTCAAAGTGGGGTAGAAGGGAAATGGTCGATGTGGCTTATGCAAGCGATACTTCAGCTGGGAACGGGAAGAGGGATGGACCACTACCTTCCTTTGACGCCCTTTCGTCTGGATCAGAGGCTGGGGAGGACTCTGATGATCATGGTTCTACCTATGAGATGGACATCGATTATCCTCTGTAGGCACCCACTTTCGTTGCACTTTGACAAGGAATACTACCGTGCAGCCTGATTGGTTCTACCGCAAGGTATAACGCGACGTGAGTAGAAACCCATTTCAGCACCCCACCTGTCGTACGCCGGGCACCAAGATGCTTCGATGGAGTGCCAACACCCTGCATCGAAGCCTCCAAGGGTCTCGTCGGGCCCTGTAATTCTAATCTTGCTTCCTCTTCATAAGAGCTCAGACCTGCATCTCCCATCAGCACGCGAGCCAGTGCAGGATGGAGCCAGGGCCAGATGGGCCAGCATTATTGACGGATCCCAGGCGGTCATGATGCTACGTTTCAGACACTTCTTACGATAACTATGAGCGGTTTCTGGAAATGGCCAAGTCTGCCGAGGCCCTGTCGTCTTTAACCATTGATTCGCTTGCAACTCGCTTCACAAAGATCCAATGGCCGGATGTGCTAACCCGTGAATCTTGCTGCCGTTTGTCGTCAAGTTGAAGCATACGGTATCCAGGTGCCGTGTCGGAAACCATATAAATACCAACTTCCGATAACATCATCGACTCCTTTCCAACCCTTCCCGCTGTTTGGACACCAACAAAACCTTGCCTAATGCGAACGGAATTGCCCCGTTCGTGGTCTTCTTTCCATTATGATGAGAGATGCTGATAGTACCTGTTGACTAATATGACAACTTGGAAACGTGACGGTTGACGTTTGTACCTCTTGACCCTCTCCCCCCTTGTCTTCCGATTGACAACTGACTTGATAGGATGATACGCTGTGCGCAAATCATCGGCCGCCTAGGCTACTTTGGTCGGACATTGGCAGGGCCTAGACAGCGATCTCAAGATGACGCCTCTGGGTGTGAGTCCTTTCAATAGTCCTAAATCGTTATCACCAACCCAATCCCTTTCTGAACTGCATACAGGTAGCATCCATCTGATCTCGTACTCGTAAAAGGCTGCCTCTGGCACTCCAGTCTTTTTTCAGCTTGCCAACTAGGAAATGAATCGGGCGCCATTCCGATGTTGGCGTTGCAGGCGCCGGCTTGAAGGGGCTAATTGCCCGATGAACTGGCTGTTTTGAGTGGGCTTTTATGGGAACCCTGGCCCCAGGAACATGCATAAAACAGGAATGCCTCCATATACCACGGGGTTGCGGCGAAGGATCCTTGCCTCCTCCATCTTCATCCCAGTGCCCTCTGGCACCTTCAATCTTCAATCTTTGCACGCTTATTTGACATCCTGAATCTATTCAAGGTTTGTACGTACAGCACGCACCGGGCAAACTGTCAGTCATCTCATTAATACAAAAGCGCATGAGCTCACCCTTCGGCATCTTCTTTGCATGAAACCCCTTACAGCAATTCGCGGAACATAGGGCGCGGCGCGGATTTTGCGATTTTTGGACACGCGACCACCCCTAAAATGAATCCCTTCGTATCTCGCTCATTTTTGAACGGATTGCCGATTTCTTTGCTCTATTATATACAGTTTGAAATTGTAAATCCTTGGGTACCAAATTTATAAAGGAATTGAGAACTTTCGATAGCATCTCCTCGCCTCGGCCTTTTACCTGCTGCGTTGGGACTGTGATCAAATCTCTTGTAGTTATCTTGCGTCTGGCTGCGAATTAACCCTTTGAATGTGTGATACAAGTACTTTGTAAGACGTATCGGCAGTACCAACATGCATGGAGGGCTTTATTCGGATAAAATCTGGGAGACAGCTTACCCTCTGCAGCTGGCTGACCACCTTTGTAAATCAGCAATTCTTTTGAAAGCTCTGAGCCGAGATGGACCTTTAGAATAGTTCTAGCATGCGTTAGATGAGCTTTGGGCATTATATATTTGGGACTTTTGCTTTTGGCCAAAACCTACGAGCCTAGAATGTTGCCAGCAAAGCACTTCTAGCAGCTTCCGTAGCTGCATGCACATGAGCCCTGTTGGAGGATTGCGTTGCTGATAGCAACTATAGACCTTCTACAAAATCTATTGATGCATTTTTTGAAGGCCGCTGCCCTTGTATGATGCTCAAAGCGACGGGAAGGCGATCGGGGGTACGACCAGGAACCGGGGTATGTCGCAAGGCACATGACTGGGCACTATCCTCCCAATACGTGCCTTCAGGGATTTAATGCTCGTTTGGTATATCTAAAGTATTCTTTTTATCTTCATCAAGGCTATACTCTGCGCTTGCATTCGCATATTTCAGTCACCCCGTTGCACGCGTGACGCAAAGTGCTCCGAACGAGAAATCAACCTGTTTTGAGGGAGAAATCTTTATCATTACAATGCTCTACATAATGCGAGTAGAATACAGCCAAAATCGTAGCAAACCGAAGGTATTTGAGTGAGCTACGAAGGAATTTGTCTGAGGCGCGATCGGGTGTCAAAAACGCGCGAAATCCGCGCCGCGCCCTATGTTCCGCGAATTGCTGTAAGATCAGGCCACTCACGATCTGTCAATACCGTTGGCTCCCAGTCCCGCGACGTTGGTTCAAGATAATCCACATCCCGTTCCATGTCCAACATATAATCCTGCTCCAAATCGTGAGTTCGTATCGAATACCCAGCTTGGGGCCTTTTCTCACCTGACATACGAAGAACATCGGGCAACATGCAACTCCGGCTCCAAACGACACTGCGCAACTCGATATACACCCAACCCCAATGCCCTCTCTACCTCGATATTCTAGAGGCCATCCTCTACGAGCATCGCCTGGATAATCACACTCTTGCCCAATGTGCGCTCGTATCTCGGACGATGCTGCAACTGACGCGGAAGGTGTTGTATCGCTCTGTGTCCCTCGATCCATCCGAAAACCCCTACGCATTCGACCAACAACGTCTCCTTCGCACCTCTCTCGCAAACAGCGCCCACCTCTGCAGCTACATCCACACCCTCCGACTTCCATTGTCCGACGACCCACTTTTGACCAGAGTCATGGAACAACTCACAAAGGTCGAGATTCTGCATGTGATCGGAGATGGGCCAGGGACTGGCGAAGTGCCAATACTGGCGGAACAGCAGCACTATCACCATTCTTCCGCCGGCAGCAGCAGCAGCCACCGTGCCTTGAGGCGATTATTCGGCCTTACAAGCTTGCGCAAGGTCACGCTAGAAGGCTCCTTTCCATTCTCGGCGATCGACTTCTCAGCGTTCAGCGAAGTCAAAGACTTGGAAGTCTCGTCGGCTTGGGGCGTTGCCTTCAATATTCCTGATGAGCGGCAGCACGTCAGGGACTCTGGCTCTGATCCCCTTTCATTTTCCTAGCCACGAGCCCGATCCCCTCCCTGTCGTCCCTGCTCCTCGTGAGAGAGGCAGACGGCTTCGATTAGATCGCCTATCTCTCAAAACGAAGGCGCTCGGCACGCTATGCCAGCTCTTCAACCACAGTGGACCCTTCATTCGGGAGCAAGATTCATCCGACGTTGACATTTCTCACCTCCGAGAACTGCATCTTGATGTATGCAACCCAGACGACTGTGATACAATATGGAACGCGCTTCGACAATGCAGCCACTCATTGGAAGTCTTATCAATACGTCACCTATGGAATGGTCAGTGTTTAATCTTACCCTCACAAGCCGTTCTTCGCTTTACTTACGCTCAGCCATTTAGACTCTCAAAGCTTAACCTTCTCAGACAGCGGGCTTGGCCTTTCCAATTTGACCACTCTGGTGCTTGGGATACCAGCGTTTTCACCATCCGACGATCCCTTCCAGCCGCTCTTGCGCCTCTTGTCCTATCGCTCATCAGCTCATCTGAGCACCTCCCATCAGCGCTTTCCCTCCCTACGCATGCTCAAAGTGATCTTTGACCTTTGGGGCTGCGAGGGTACGAAGATGCCCTGGAGGGCGGTGTCCAGCTATCGAGGTTGGGCAGAGATAGACGATGCAATCCAGTTGGCTTTGGGTAACGGGGGAGTTCACCCATGCATCACGTTCGAAATCCAAAGCAGTCCTCGCTACAAAGAGTACGATGGCCAAGAGTCGGTACGCGAGCCTGGAGGACTTCTTTCACTCTTATTGAACGAGCTACCCTACTTGAGACGCAATCCAAAGTTTAGTATGTTGTAATCTTGTGTGTCAATTGTATGTACTACCACGCATCCTTCGCTATGTTACATAATGTCTAGTAATCCTGTACTTTATCGCCCACTTCTTGCTCTCATTCACACATGTATTCTTTACCACTCCGACATTCTCGACTCAATCAAGCGTTAATTTTGGAACTCCTCAAAGGGTCTTCCAACATGCCATCATTGGAACGCCGTGCAGAAGACGTCTTCTCTCCATGAAGCCTTCTGCAGCTTCCTTCCCCTCGGTGAAGCACGTTGATCTCAACCGCGTGCCAGTCAGCAGAAGATCCCATTTCATACGGTATTCTCTACTCAATCGGTCTCGATTTCAAGTCATACAGTGCTAATCACAGATGGGCAACCCATGCTCAACGCTTCTCATTCTTCTCCATCTTTTGATGGAAGCTTGCGAGATGCCCGACCATGGGATTACAAGCTTGATGATTACCGGCTATAAATGCCAAATGTCTCGTTTTGCTTGTCTGTCGATCCAGTCTGCCTGTCCACCGTCAGCCCGGTATCTCCTCCCTCTACGCAATTCATCTATCTGCTATCAGCTGAACCGACGAGAACCTCCTCTGCCGTTGAATATCTACTATTATGGCAATCTCTCCACTTCCTCCATTTCCTGAGGAGATCCCCACACATCCTCTGCTGGTCATTGACTATGCAAAGATCGAGCGAAGAGAACCAGAAGAGATCGACAGACTCTGGGAGGCAGCCACCAAGCTTGGCTTCTGGTAGTAAGTGCCTCCTCTCGAGATGCATTAGTGATGGCAGTAACACTTCTCCCCCAGTCTCAGTAATCATGGATGCGTTGAAAAGGCTGACCGGATCTTTGACTTGGGCGCCACCGCCATGGCTTTACCTATGTCCGAAAAGCTCAAGTACGAACAAGGCGACAACGGCACTTCAGCAGGGTAAGCAATCACCAACCCAATTCAAATACTCTCGAAACTGGGCTCATGCCGTTCCAGGTACAAAGCGGCTGGCGCAAACGCGGTAAACGCCGCTGGCCAACCTGACATTGCAGAATTCTTCAATCTATCCAAAGACGACGTCCTCAACTACCCCAACTCGCCTTCAGGCCGTCGATACCCCCAGCCGATCGAAGATGCTATGGGCACCGTCGTCCAGCCTTTCGTCCAAGGCTGCGTGGACATTCATAACACGCTCTTTGAGGTGTTCAATGACAGGCTGGGGCTTCCCCCCGGTACGCTCGCAAGCATGCACACGCTGGATAATCTTAGCGGAAGCGAGACTAGAATCACAAGGACGCCTCCGACAGGTGACGTGAATCGGGTGGCTATTGGAGGTCACACTGACTTTGGGAGTCTGGTCAGTCTTTTCGATCGTGCTTCCATTTCATTGCTGTCAAGTAGGGTTAAACTTACATGAACGGCTTTCATTTGACAGACTATTCTCTTTAACCGTCTAGGCGGTCTTCAAGTCCTGCCTCCCGGAAGTGAAGGCTGGCAATATGTCAAGGTAGGCTTTCGCTTAAGATACCGAGAATGGTTAATGGACTTACCGCTGTCGTTCAGCCATTGGCTGGACACGCCATCTGCAACATCGGAGACGCACTAACCATCTTCAGCGGACAAATCCTTCGTTCCAACATGCATCGAGTTCTGTATGTCTTCCTCTGTTCCCCTCCATGATTTCTTATTCAGCACTGACGCTGTCGAATGACAGTCCACCACCAGGCTCCCAATCCCTCCTCGAGCGCTGGTCCGTAGTCTACTTTACCAGACCAGGAAGCAACATCCTACTCCAACCCCTTGCCGAAGAAAGCAAGCTGATCGCCGACGCCATTAGCGCCGGTGCCGCCGCACAAGGCCACCTCCCCTCGTACGGAGGCCAAACGGCCGGCGAATGGTTCGCTCGCAGGATCAAGAACCAGAGGATGGCGAATCGCAAGGTGGGACGAAGTTTTCTCCCTGGTTGGCGCAATAGATCTGACCAAAACCTTTGCTGTTTCCCTCTCAGGGTCCAGAGACCTGGGAGGCGAGTCGAGGAACAGAGATTCGTCCCGAAGAAGCATGAGGGGTTCTTTAAAGGCTTGTATTCGTTTATATTGTATTCCTAGAAAAATCCAAGCATTGTCAGTCATTTTGGGCTCCTGGGCTCTGGGTCATAAACCAGGGCTGAGTTTAGAAGTCCACCTTCCCATTTAAGCGTTGACTCCGAGTGGTTCCATCAGGACGAACGCGTCATACAGCAACTATCCGACTTCTGGTAATTTAAATGTCCCATGGCGAAGCTGCGACGACCTAGATGATAGTTTTATACCTCGCATGATACAGCAAAAGGTCATTGTGAATCGAAGGAGAGGGGGAACATAACCTTTCGGCTTCACCGAATTGATTGCGCAATGTGCACGCCTAGGAGCAATTTCTTTTAGCCGCTGCGAAGGCAAAGAGAAGAGCGGAGTGGGACGCAGATAGCCATAGACCTCATATCTGCCTTGGGGGTTAGTAGCCTCGAACAATATTCCACCACCGCTTATTCCAAAACCCAGATTGGCCCTGCAAACACCAGGCTCATCGTCAGCAAGAACGAAGGAATGTAAGGGAAGGTGAGAAAGTATCGAAGGGCAACAACCAAGTGCGAAAGGAAACAGAGAAAACAAGATCCCAAAGAAGAACAGGAAGACAACGTACACACAGCTTCCTTTTGCAGCTCCTTCTCACAAGCCACCAACCCATCCAAACCAAACACCTTGCGCTTCGGCTTGCTCCCCAACGGATCCGTATCATAACAGATGTTACGAGAAACCACAACGCAAAAAGCACGCTTGGACGCGTCGGTTGCAAATACAGCGGGTGCGTAGTTGTCTTCGTCGTTGGTAGAGACTACCCAGAAGGCCCTGCTGTTGCTTGCGGTGTTGGTGCTGTCATTGAAGAGGATAATAACGAAGGCAAAGTGAATTATATGTGTAGAACCCTAAACGGCCCAAAGGCCTTGCGCCTCCCCATTCGACATCTTGTGCGAGACCTTGGTCTCCGACGTGCGTGTAGCCTACAACGTTATCGAGCTCACTCATAGAGCGACGGTCACCGGTCTAGGGGTTTGCAAGGGATGCTGCTGTTTCTAGTAGACTTAGCGCCTGAGTCTGCTTCTGACGCTGAAGTTCTTATGGCGTCTAGCTCTCGCGTCATTGTCGTTTGTGAAGGAAAGCCGATAAATCAAGTGCGCCGACGTGTTGTGTGACAATTCCCACAGTCGTCGCGTCAGTCACGCTGTCCCTTTCAGGCATAATAGCCCCTAGCCTACTGTCGCTGAGTGAGAGCACCCGATGGCATGAAGCTTAGGAAACAGAAGGGCTTTACTCAACCTTTACTTAAATCTGCAACCATACCCCTCAAGACTTTTGGTATATGCGGCCTCCCCCTACAACGATAGTCGCTTTTCTGTGCTCAAGTGATTCTCGCACCTTCGACCTGACTGACAAAAGTGGTTCCGTCAGGATGAAGGTGTTATAAAGAAACTGCCCGACGCCGAGAACTCCGTTCGTTTGAGGCAATACCGATGCACTACGCTCAACTGGACTTAAATGACAGAGCTCATTCTCGCCATAACGAAGACAAAAGGTTGCTAGATTCTTTGGATTTATTATACACGGTTAACCATTTGCAGAGCCAGTTCCTCACCTCATCCGAATGCGGTTCTTTCGCATCGACGGCGCCATATTTGGCACAATCAAACTATAGAGAGGTCGTCAGCCTTCACCAGATTACAATGGCGGAAAGAAATAAGACGAGACACGAGTACCTGCTTCAATACGCCAGCACTGGTTTCGACCCTCGTAAACTGCCCGAGCCCTGATAGCAGTCCCTGAGGTAGAGTCCCCACCATTGACCAGTTCAAGGTGGAACGGAGAGTTGTCAGCGACGATCCTAATCGTATATTGATAAGGGTGAGTGGGCGAGTTTATTGGGATCGCGAGGATGGCAAAGATGAGGCGGCATACCTCCAAACATCTCGATCGCGCCAGTCCTTTATGACTTTCCACGTGAATGCATCATTTTTCTGGAGGGCATAGACATTGTCTCTGACCACGCCTCCATCGACGGAGAGGAAGCCATCGTCGTTGAAAATCAACCAATGGTCGTCGTCGTCCAATTTGGTGAATCCCCACTGAAATGTCAGAGCTATGTTATCAAACCAGTGCGGATCGAGGCACAGGCACGATGCGTACATGTTGATTCTTGCCACCGTCGTAATCACATCCTCGGACTGTAAAGAAATGGTATCAGCTGGAAACCTGGCATCTGAACACTCACTACCACCGCCGTTCAAGGTAGTGAGGGTGGTGCCGCCCTCAACGTTGACAATCTTGTAGAATTGGCCTTCCTTGATCATGCTGTTAAGTGGGGGGCCGTGGGAGGCTGAAAGGCAGAGATATCATTCTCAAACGCTTATCGCCCTGCCTTTATATAAGTCATCGCGTTTCATTTTAAGAATTAAAACGCTCCCAGGTTGGTCTCCTCGGTCTTCCTCTGAGCCGATGTTGCTATCCATAGCCCGTCTTTTATTAGACGCCCTGAAATGCGCCAATGGTCGCTTTCCGCAACCAGCGTAATGGTCATAGGCCTGCGCATGGGACTGGAGGCCTTTCCCAAGCCGTCGAGAGCAAGCGAACATGATACTCGGCGCCTGTTTGAGTCGAAGCGAAAACGATATCATATCAGGCACTGAGCCTATACGACAGTAGAATAGAAAGCGTGAAGAAGAGTGGGCGATAGAAGGGCAGAGGGACAAGCAATGGCAAAAGGGCTAAGGGAGGGAATAGGGGTGAGCAAGGAGAACGAACAACGGTCGCAATCCAAGCTATCATTGGCAACCGACCAACCAACCATACCGATGAACCCCAGCCGACCCCACACTAATGCCGTGTACAGGATCCATCGCATCCATCTTATCTGCCTTGAGCTTTTGAAGGACGTTCTACCGCCTCCCGTTCACAACTCCACATTGCTGCTGCAAAACAAAGTTTGTCAGCTCGTCGTCAGTATAGGTAACAAGAACAAATGGAGACAAGAGAAAGTGAGCAAGGATCAAGGATCACATGAAAGGAGTCAGGCAAGGGTCGAGATTCGGAACAATGGAAACATACCTGCGTATATGTCAGCGGAAGAATGCCGCGTTTGAGTTGGAAAGGGTGCTGGCGAAGCATACAAAGGAAAGGCCAAGCATTCTTTCCACCATAGCCAACCCGTTCGCAGCCCAACGGGTATCTTGTCAAGGTAGTAAAGCATAAAGTTCGTGGTGTTTGTATCTCCCGCACCAGAGCTGGGAGCATACCAAGCCTCACGAAGCCTACGCCAGATGGCTGGGTGAAAGAGACGCGGAGGTGGTTGGGGGAGAGCACACTCGGAAACAAGCACCAGAGAGCTATGAGAAGTTATAGTTGACCTGGTGTTCAGCCAGTCGAGCGGAAGGGTGGGTGTGGTGTAATGAAGGTTGCTACATCATCTTTGTTAGATATGGTGGCCTCACTATACTCTGAGCCTATAAGCAACTGGGCAATCAATTCAGCTTTTTTGGTAGAAAAACATAGGCCAAAGATGACTTACAGCTTTAGCTACAGCCTTCTCAGCTTCATGAATCATGGTCAACATCCTCCACTCCGTCCAGCCAATACCGAAACTCAATATTTGGCGTCGATGTCGAGGCAGCGGTTGAAGGCGCTAGAGCATCGCTCAAGGACTACTCGGAAGCCATGAGCTTCAAATGCCTCAGAGGCAAAGCAGCGCCAACAGTGGTCGGTCGTCGTGAGTTGAAAGCAATCTACAGGCGCTCCCACAATCGCGTTGGTGACACGCTTTTGGGTGTACCCGCCCCTATCTTCTGTCAACATGAACTGCTTCAAGGGTGCCCTGGGGTGGGACGATGCCTGTGGAACAGAAAACGGTATCTATGTATTTATTCAATTCCTTGAAAGCATTTGATCTTTGTAGCTACACACAAATAAACTTGCTTTTGTATGCTGTATTGATCGAGTGATCCTCTTTCCAACGCTGCACCGGACCACCATGTTGCCAACCACTTCATTCCAAGACCGACTCGGAACGAATTACGTCCCCAGCCAGGATGAAACCGTCGCTATCCAAAAGCTAATTGAAGCAGTCAAGCCTCAAATCGTCTCTCTCGATGCCGAGATCGAGGCTCTGAAGCAGAGGAGGGCCGTCTTTGCCTCCTTTGTTGCTGACCATCGCGCTTTGATATCCCCCATCCGCCACATGCCCCCTGATATTCTGCGCAACATATTCTCGTATTGCGTACCTCATGATTCTCCTGAAAGGATCATACAAGTCTCCGAAGGGCCTCTGCTGCTCACGCAGATCTGCCGCCACTGGCGCGATCTTACTATCAAAACGCCTACTCTCTGGTCTACCATCTTCTTAAAAATCCCAGAGCCACCGCTTGGCCACCCTTACCAGACCATTCTCCCTTGTGATGCTGAAGAAGGAGGAATAGATATAGAAGCGGAAGGGGCATCGGTCGCCCTGTATGCATCGTTGATTGATGCATGGCGTAGAAAAATGGATAGCCGGGTCAGCCTTACCAACGTGTGGCTCTCCAGAGCCGAGGGATGTCCACTTACAATCTTCTTTCGTGATATGGATCTAGCCCGTCACCTCCAAGGGTGGCCGGTTGTCGACATAGATTCCTTCACAAAGGAGCCGATTGAGCGTTTACTATCACTCATCTGCGCTCGGACGTCACAATGGGCACAGCTAGACCTCCGGATAACAGAGTCTAGCTTAAGCGAGGGAAGATTCCTCTCTCAACACCCTTCCCGTACCCCCCATCTGTGCTCTATTCACGTGAAATGGTCGGCGTCTCACACACTCTCCACTTATTCCACACCACCATCCCAAGACCACAATACACCGAAATCCTCTGCAGATTTCCACACCTTCCAAGCCACCCGCTTACAGTATCTTTCGCTGGACAGCTTCAAAGGGAACTTCAAATCCATCTCAGTCGCAGTGGAGCAACCTCACCGAGCTTTCGTTGGCTAGTACCGGGTCTCCAATTCAGTACTATGGGTCTCACATCCCGTCCACAGACAGGGCAGTCTCGTTGCCCCCTTCCGTCGCCCTTGCATTATTGCAAGACTGCACCAACCTGGTCCGATGTGAGCTCCACCTCATAGGGCTCACGTTCAATCCTAATGAACCCGACGACCAGATGTCAGTCGTAGGCCAAATACACCTCCCTCGCCTCATACGCCTCAGTCATATTCGAAGCATAAACAAAGCCCATGCCTAAGCTTCTTCAAATCTCTCATGCATCCCACTCTTAACCTCTATCAGCTGGTCAAGTACCAATTCCGTTGTGTACACCCCAGGGTATCCAGATTTAACACACCAAGCCCAAGCTTCGCCTTCTCACCTCTCACCCTACCCTCTACTGGCAACTTCAGGACACCAGATCGAACACCTAGAGTTCGGCGTGATTACAGTATCCGTCGACCAAATCTTCGATACGCTGAAGCTCGCTGTGGGCGTGAAAGATTTGACGATCCACATTTCAAGCGTGACCTTTTCCACCTCGTCATCTTCACCGTGGGGTGCAACCCCACCGCCGTTTTACAGAGATGAGCTGTTGGATAGGCTGAATCCCTCTTCATCCTCCTCCGCCTTCAGGGACCATTTGTCCAAACCTCGTCATTCTCAAACTCATTGTGGGCCAACCGTCGGAGATCACGACAAAGGCCCTCAAAACCCTCGTTGCAAACAGAGGAATCGCTGACTGGTCACAACGGCTGATGAGCGCACTCACTGCTCCTCGACGCACGTACCCCTACAACACGTTTTGGTGCGCTTTACCGCACCAACGGCTTACGGGGACATTCGTGTTGGTACAATCCCTGGTGGCATCCATACCAAAGAGGTGGGAAGAAGATCAATTGAATTCTGGGTTTAGTAGGCGGATTATACGGGTCGAACGGCGAAAATCGAATATCCCATATTGCTTACAACAGCAGAGGACGTCCGAAAGCCTTTTGAGACGTACTGGGATTTTGAATCAAAACTTTGCGAACGATGTTAACGTTGATGGTGCTTCCGCTACTGCTCTTGACTGTACTCGATTGATTTATCCATCACCAATTTTATTCCCTATTGTTTATACATGACTCTAGCATGAGAGTAACAATTGAAGCTCACTTTGGCAGGGCGAAGCTGTGATAGGAAACAGACCAGGCGTAGCCTAATGATCTAGTGATGGCCAATCCTTCAACCAGAACCACCATGCTGCCTACAACCTCATTTGAAGATCGACTTGGGACGAATTATGTTCCTACCCAGGATGAAACTATCGCTATTCGAGAGCTAATAAATGCGATCGAACCTCAGATTGACTCTCTCGACGCCGAGATCGAGGCTCTGAAGCAGCGGCGGGCCATCTACGCGTCCTTTTGTCGCTGACCATCGTGCCCTGATATCTCCCATCCGTCATATGCCCCCCGACATACTCCGGAACATATTCTCGCACTGTGTACCCTATGGTAACCCTGAAATGCTCATGCAAACCTTCGAAGCACCTCTACTGCTCACCCAAATCTGTCGCCACTGGCGCGATCTCGCAATCACAACACCCACCCTTTGGTCGACTATCTTCCTCAGGATCCCCATGCTACCCCGAGGGCGCGCCTATCCGAGCATCCTCCCTCGTGAGATCATGGACGTTCAAATAGACATCGAAGCAGCAGACACCTCAGAGGCCCTGTTCGCTGCGTTGACTGATACATGGCGCAGAAAGATGGAGAACGTGGTCAGCTTGACCAGTATGTGGCTCTCCAGAGCTGAAGCATGTCCCCTTACCGTCCTCTTCCGTGATATCGACGCCATCCATCCTTCAGGGCCGCATGTTTCTGATGAAGGCTTCACCCATGAACCGGTGAAGCGATTGACGACGCTGCTCTGCGCGCGATCGTCGCAGTGGGCCCAGCTGGACCTTCGAGTCTCAGAATCAAGCTCAAGTGAAGACGCCTTCCTCTCCCTCTCCCCTTCTCATACCCCCCATTTGCGATCTATTCATGTACAGTGGGCACCTCCGTCAGTCCATGTTCGGCTTTACCACACACCAAGGCCAGCAAACCCCTGATCCCGCACTGAAATCCTCCCTTCACCTCTTGAAGTCAAAGCACCTGCGGCATCTTTTCATCGATAACTTCTCTGGGAACTTCAAAGACATCCCAGCCGCGTGGAGCAGCCTCACCGAGCTTTCGTTCATCGGGGCTCACACCCTCTTTTCGGGTGCATTAACAGGTTTCACTCCCTCAGTGGCTCTTGTTCTCTTGCAGGAATGTCCCAACTTGGTGCGATGCGAACTCCACATCTCAGAGTACGCACCCACCATCAATGTCAACACTGACCATCACACTGGCGCTCTGTCGAAGCGCGTGCATCTCCCTCACCTTCAACGCTTTGTGGTATCAGAATACAAAGACGGCCCATCTCTGACGCTTTTAGATTCTCTTGAACTTCCGGTGTTGAACTCGATGAGCCTCTCGGTAACACTACCCCACGTGACCCCGCATGAAAGTGTTCCTCCCCTTTCACTTCAGCCCCTCTTGGCAGCTTCAGGACACTCCATCCAACACCTCGAGTTTGGCGCCATCTCGATAACTGTTGCGGATATCGTTGCTTCTTTGAAGCTCGCGGTGGGCGTGACAGAGTTGACGATCAACATGTCCAATGTTGTTCCACCCGGCGGGATCAGGTTATTCCTACCTGGACCGGGGGATACGCATTCGTTACCACTACCCTTTTACAGGGACGAGCTGCTGGTCAGGTTGGCTCCAGCCCAATGCATTGGCAGCTGAAACGATCATTTGTCCCAAGCCTTGCCTGTCCTCAACCTCACCCTTGCTGACACATCGGATATCACGACAAAGGCGCTTAGAAACCTGGTTGCTCACAGAGGATTCGTCGAATGTCATAGTACGAACACTCCCAGTCACAGGCAAGGCTTGACTCACGCACCCCTTGAGCGGGTCTCAGTGCGGTTTAGCATGCCTTCAGTGATTATCGGGGATCCTCGAAGTCACAGTGGGGGGAAAATGCCCGTCTTTCCAAAGAGGTGGAGGGAAGACCAGGTGAATTCTGGCTTCAGTCGACGGGTTATCAAGGTTGAACGGCGGAAAGCGATAACTCATGCTGGTATGAATCCCATGATAGGAGTTTGACCGAAGACCGTTTGAGCCGTATTGGGACTTTGAAGCTAACCGTTATGAACAATGTTGCTTGTGAATGTTTGGAAGTGGATCCCTATGTGCGCGTGTGACTACATCGAGTACAGTTTGCTTTATTCATTAGTGTTACTGTTGTCTGTAGATTGGTTCGCACTGATGAGGGTACAGAATCAGAATGTCGGCTACATGCTCAAGTGGATGCCATGGCATATCGCCTGTAGATAAGGGAAACTTGGGGAGAAGATAAGTCGTACACAGGCCGGGAATGTTGAAGGGTCTCACTGTAACGACCATAAAAGCGGTTGCTTCGGATGACCGGGTAGATCATTGTCTCCTAGACAAAACAGAAGCTGCGATAGTAAAGTGATGGCCATCCTGTTCAACCTTAGCCACCACTATGCTGCCAACTACCTCATTGAAAGGCCGACCCGATGAATCACTTCACCAACCAGGATGAGACCATCACTATTCGAGAACTGGTCGGTGCGATCGAGCCTCAAATCGCTGGTGTTGATACCGGATCGAGGTTTCGGAGTCAACTCCCTCTGCAACTGCGAGCACACCGCTAGGAGGGAGTAGGAATATTTTCGACCATCCATTTGACAATTTGACTTTTCTTACGATTTTGGTTATTGTAGTAAAGACTCATCGCGACGATGCAGCACCAGGCGTCCAAACCTCCTGTAGTCTACGAGGTGGTAAGACTTCATGATATATCATTTGGGTCCATTTATCACGCCGAGTCCGCCGTCGCCGTGCGAGCGGCCTCATCAGCAGTAAGTATATCGGGCACAAGCAAATGCGCCGCAGTGATCGGCTGTTGTTTATTCTTCCTACTAGCTCAACACGGACGCCTGAACCGCAACCGCCATGCTGCCGACCACCCCATTCAGAAACCGACTTAAAACCAACCATGTCCCCAGCACGGAGGAAACTATCGCCATCCGAAAGCTAATTGAAGTGGTTGAGCCTCAGATCGTCTCTCTCGATGCCGAGATCGAGGCCATGAAGCAGAGGAGGGCTGTCTACGCTTCCTTTGTCGAAGACCATCGCGCCTTGATATCTCCCATCCGCTATATGCCCCCCGACATCCTCCGTAACATATTCTCCTATTGCGTTCTGTACGCCACACCGGAAAGGTCATGCGAGCCTCCGAAGCGCCCTTGCTACTTGCACAGATCTGTCGCCACTGGCGCGATCTTGTTATCAACACGCCTACACTGTGGTCAACTATCTTCGTAAAGATCCCAGGGCCACCCCAAGCCCATTCTTATGCTCACATTTCTTACGACTTGGTGGACGCTCCCAGAGCGAGACGAAATTGATGTTCGAGGTAGAGGGAGCATCCGAGGCCCTGTCCGCATTGTTGGTAGACGAATGGCGACAAAAGATGGAAAGCTTGGTCGGAGCTACCACTACTTGGCTTTCCAGAGCCGAGGGATGTCCTCTTACGATCTTTTTTCGAGATCACTACCCGATCTATGGATCAATACTCGACTGAAGCACTCATCCAGGAATCGGTGAACCTTTTATTATCGTTCATCTGTGCTCGTTCTTCGCAATGGGCCCAACTGGATCTCCGAGTCGCAGAATCAAGCTCAAGCGAGGAGTCGATCCTATCGCTATCTCCTTCCCAAACTCCCCACCTGCGATCTATCCATGCAGAATGGACACCTCCCCATGGTGGCCCTCTCACTCTGCCCCTATCCAACTATTCGATGTCATCAGAAGGCAGTAGTAGTGGTAGGAGCAGCAGGAGCAGCAGCAGCGCTGGCAGAAACAACTATGATGCTTGGAAGACTCTCGCTCTACCAAAGTTTCCTCTTAATATCTTCAAAGCAACAGGCTTGCAGCGCCTGTCCCTTGAAAGCTTCAGGGGGGACTTCCAAGACATTCCAGTTGCGTGGAGCAATCTCACTGAGCTTTCATGCACCAGGCCCCCTGAGCGGCGCCACAAGAGGTCCAGCTGCTCCCCCAATCTCTGGGACAGCTGGCATCTCCCCCTCAGTCGCTCTTGCGATTTTGCAGCAGTGCCCCAACCTTGTGCGATGTGAGCTCCATCTCTTAGAGCTATCCAAGAGGAAGCCGTAGTGATGCTTTATCAACCCGGCACGTGCACCTTCCCTACCTTCAAGCACTTCGTGGTATTAGAAGATAAACAATGCCCATCTCCGACCTTTTTCAACTCCCTGACCGACCTTCCACTCCTGACCTCTATGAGCTGGGGGATTCTAACGTCCTGGGTTTCCTTATACCCACCCACAGGCGGTCTTCCTCCTCCTCCTCCTCCTCACCTTTCCATCTATCCCTTATTGTCGATTTTAGGACACCAAATCCAATGCCTAGAATTTGGATCCATGCCAGCATCAATCACCCACATCGTCGATTGTTTGAAGCTTGCTGTGGGTGTGACGGAGTTGATGATCAACATGTCCAACCTAACCCCACCTACACAACCCCTTCCATCCGTACAAGGTCCCACTCTAGAGGAAGATACAGCTGAGTGGGGATTACCACGACCATTTTACCGTGATGAGGTATTGGCCAGCCTGACTCCCTCTGATTCAGAGGTATCAGCCGAAACCCCCATCTGCCCTAACCTTTCCATCCTCAAGATCACCCTCACCGACCTGTTAGATATCACGACAAAGGCGCTTAAAAAGCTCGTCACACTCAGAACTGGTAATCTTAGTCCAGGGCAAGAGGCGACTCAGACTGTACCCCTTACAGAAGTCACAGGTGCGCTTTATGGGTCTGGGGGGATATCACGATGATTCTGGCAGAGTGCCACCACCCATCTTTCCCAAGAGGTGGGAGGAAGGCCAGCTGAATTCTGATTTCAGCAGGCATATTATCAAGGTTGAATGGCCACGAGCCACGGCGGGTGATGTCGACGAGATGAACAGCACCGATCACTACATAGAAGGTGCCCGAAAAATGCCCTTCGAGAAGTACTGGGACTCTGATTCGAAACGTCATGAACGATCTCGACAACATAGTGGAGTCGCCACTATTTAGTACTACATAGACTACGTTCGCGACGTGCGTGGGTTATTGACCTTGCTGATCGTCTCCCCGCTGTATGTAGGTGACTTCACATTAAGAATGCAAGGCAGGATTTCAAAGCACTCAGACCGAAGTCAAACTGTCGATCTCATTCTCATCATATGCGCTTAGTAAATCAAGTAGGCAATAGTTAGGTGGGAAGTTTGGGACATTAAGCTTCTCGGAGGAATTGCTCGAATGATGGACACCCATCCTTTCCAACTCAGCACAGAACCACCATGTTGCCAACCACCTTGTTCAAAGACCGACTCGGAACGAATTATGTCCCTAGCAACGACGAAACTATTGCTATCCAAGGGCTGATCGACGAGGTCGAGCCTCAAATTGCCTCGCTCGATGTCGAGATCGAGGTTCTGAAGCGGAGGAGGGCACTCTTTGCCTCCTTTGTTGCTGATCATCGCGCCTTGATATCTCCCATCCGGCATATGCCTCCCGACATACTCCGCAACATATTCTCGCATTGTGTTCCCCATTACACAAATGAAAGGAGTATGCAGGTCTCCTCTGCTCCTCTGCTGCTGACGCAAATCTGTCGGCACTGGCGCGATCTGGCGATCAAAACGCCTACCCTTTGGTCCACCATCTTCCTCAGGATCCCTGTGCCACCGCGCGGGCGTTACCACCCGAGCCATCTTCCTTGGGACGCTCAAGAGGGAGACATAGACATCGAGGCAGAGGGAGCATCAGATGCCCTGTCTGCCTCGTTGGAGGATGTATGGCGCAGAAAGACAGAGAGCCTGGTCAGCCTTACGAATATTTGGCTCTCCAGAGCTGAGGGATGTCCCCTTTCAATCTTCTTTCGTGACTGTCGACTCAGACAGTCACCTTCCAAGCTCACCACTCTCCGACACAGACTCATTCACCCAGAAGCCAGTCGATCGTCTACTATCACTCATCTGTGCTCGATCATCACAATGGGCTCAGCTAGACCTAAGAGTTCCAGAATCAGGCGCAAGCGAAGGAACATTCCTTTCCCAACCCCCTTCCCAGACCCCCCATCTGCGAACCATTCGCGTGCAATGGTCACCTACGCGGCCCGACAGGGTGCCCCTATCCGACCATTCAGAATCAACACCACCATCTCAAGACCATGACCCTGACACCGTGAAGACGGCACAGAGGCCCTCCTTTCATATCTTCGAGGCAACTGCGCTTGCATCATCTTTCCATAGACAATTTCAATGGGCACTTTAAAGACCTGTCAGTTGCGTGGGGCAACCTCACCGAGCTTTCATACACTGGGCGCCCGGCTCGGTACTATGGAGCTCACAGCCCTCCCCCCGACAGGATAACCCAGTTCCCTCCTTCAGCTGCTCTCGCACTATTGCAGGAATGCCCTAACCTGCTGAAATGCGAACTCCATCTCTCAGAGTTCACATTCAACAGCGACGCCACTGATCAAACCACCCTGTCAAATCGAGTCCATCTCCCTCACCTCGCGCGCTTCGTCATCTTTGAACACAAACAAAGTCCATCCTTCGGCTTCTTCGAATCTCTCGACCTCCCACTTTTGTCTTCTATCAGCTGGTCAAGTACGATATCCCCGTTCTCCCCCGGTTCTTCGTCCCCAGCACCTCTTCACCTTTCGATATACCCCCTATTATCCACGTCAGGACACCAGATCCAATACCTGGAATTCGGCGCGATCACTACGTCTGTCGCTCAGCTCGTCGATACTCTAGAGCTCGCTTTGGGAGTAAAAGAACTGACGATCGACATGTCTAGCGTGATTTTCTCCATCCCGACGTCATCCATGAATGGTACAGCGTGGAGTGTACCCCAGCGACCGTTTTATCGAGACGAGCTGTTGCGGAGGTTGACTCCCTCTTCTCCTTGCTCTTCCTTATCGTCCTCGTCCTTTTCTGAGGAAGTCCTCTGCCCAAACCTCGTCATTCTCAAACTCACCTTGGCCGAACCGTCGGATATCACAACCAAAGCGCTCAAAAACCTCGTCACACAGAGAGGAATCATCGAATCTCGTATTGCAGAGGACGAGACGCCCAATCGTACGTCGATGCACGCAGTACCACCACCCCTAGAGCAAGTCTCGGTACGCTTCAGCGCTCCCTATCACGTTGGCGCAACACCACCCTTGCCAAAGAGGTGGGAGGAAGACCGGTTGAATTCAGGCTTCGGCAGGCCGATTATCAAGGTAGAACGGCGGAAGGTGGCATTACATGGTCAGAGTCATGCTTATAGCGCAGAGGGTATTCGAAGGCCCTTTGAGGGGTACTGGGATTTTGAATCGAGTCGTTACGAATGGGATGAATGTGATGTTTCCGCTACCACGGTATAGACCACTGTTTTACAGCCCAATCAAATATGGATTGAAGACTGATAAAGTCACAAAGTAGAGATCCATACATTGTTGCCCACCACTATCAGGTAAAAGAAGCTGCAGGGTCACAGATTCGACTGTCCATGCAAGCAGCAAATGTCCAAGCCCTGGCTACTCGCGGATCCCTCTCTCTCCTGGCCTTCCAATCCCTACCCTGAATCTCTCAACCTGTCGTACTTCAACCAACCTACCCAGGCAACCCCAGCAACCCTCTTAACAGACGCCACCCATTTCTTATACTTGAAAGACGATCACCAACTCCAACAACTTCTGATCCTTGGGCACCTCCAACTCGAACTTCTCCTCGAGCACCTCCTATTGCACCAGCGCACTGCACTGCGAGTGATAATAGACTGGCCCAGCCAACGCAAGTGCATAGCACGCCGCATGGTCGTACAGCTTTGTGATCTGTGTCGTCGTCGTTTTAGGCCCCGTGTGGCGTATGAGACGGCGGTGCCAGCCTCTGCAAGGTGATGTTGTTATTGGTAATGATGACTATAGATTCGGGCATTGAGCCAGAGTTGAGGTTCTGGGAGAGGGAAACGAGGGGGCGGTAGTCGAGAAAGAAGGTGTGGATTCAGGAGCAGAGGAGACCAGGCGGTTCGACGTCGAAATAGAGCGAAATGAAAGTGCAAAAGTTGAGCGAGAGGCGCCAGATCCAGATGGACACATGAGCGAGCTCCCATGTGGCAGAGGTACTGGTACGACATCATCATTCACGAACAATGAAGCTTCGTAGCGAGCCTTGATCGTCATCAAGGCCAACGGCGCCTTGTCCTGCACCTTGCCCTCTTGCTTATGTCTCTAGTCGCCGTGTTTTTGCTGATCCACTTTCCTCTCCTGCCTCGTCTCCTGCCCCTGAAGCGTACGACGACAGCTCACACCTGGCCGTGCGTCACTCGAGTTCGATGAGGCACCTCCACCCAGTGCTAGTAGTTTCTGGTTCTATGCCGGACCGGCGAGGGCGAGGGCTTAGTCGGCTGTAGCGTCGAATCGGGGTTCTAGGATGACTGGCGACATTGTCGATGTCTGAGTTGAGTGCGTTGTCGTTGCGAAAAGAGTCGATGCTGGTGGGATGGTGGCTGCTGACGAGGACACGCCAGATGAGATGGGTAAAAAGTGAAAGGATAGCATTATCGTTCTCGCCGATTCCACCAACACTTGAGGGACTGGGGAGGATCTGGGCAGGGCACGAGCGTCTTCGCGCTGCACTTCCGCCATGGAAGAGGGCGAAGGAGGGAGGGAGGAGGAGTGTCTGCGTCCCTGCAAGGCTGGACGAAATGGTCTGAAAGGCCTTGAGAAGGGAGGAAGGCTGAAGGGACGTAAGGACATTCTGGGAGCAGAATTCAGAATGGGAATAGGCGGGATAAGATGGGAGCTGTGGATGAAGGTAAAGGGGAGTAGACTGGGCGGTTGGCTCAGAACGACAAACTCACTTGGACAGAACCTCACTAACCAAGGCCAAAGAGTAGCTGTAGACATCATAGTCGCAAGCTAAACCCTAACACCCAGCGAGAGGATGAGAGGATGAGACAGGTCGACGACAAAACAAAACACAACCCGTTCAATCGGTATTGCTTCTTGTCTTGGCCTGCATGTTCCTAGTAACATCTGAAGACGAGGTTTAAATCCTGCTTGGAGTGGGTAATGCAGCCTCACGGTACACCACAGGATTTTGCTGCGACCATTGCTGGCAAGAACCAAGCCATGGCTCAGAGCGTACAGATCAAACCCGTTACATAATATGTCGCGTCGTTCGAATTTGGATTTAGTGGCCCC
Organism: Coprinopsis sp. MPI-PUGE-AT-0042; assembly: GCA_020736565.1. Classification (NCBI taxonomy): domain Eukaryota; kingdom Fungi; phylum Basidiomycota; class Agaricomycetes; order Agaricales; family Psathyrellaceae; genus Coprinopsis; species Coprinopsis sp. MPI-PUGE-AT-0042. Next base: position 393,953 of record JAHBOF010000087.1, read on the forward strand.
TATTATAACGCAAACATCTTATTCTCTTGACCTTGAAGAAAGCCAGAGCTCAATGGCTTTTAAATAGATGTAAAGACAAAAATATCCTGGTGTCTTGGTCCTCGAATCGTGTGAAAAGGGGGAGTCAGCAAGAAAGCATTGCTATCCGAGGGCTGCTCAACGGGATCAAGCTCCAAATCACCTCTCTCGATGCCGAAATTGAGGCTCTAAAGTGAACTCCCTCTGCAAGGGCGAGTGTGTCCGAATCTCGAGGCGCGCAATAGCGAGCAGGGTCATTTTGAAACCGTTCCTTTGTTATTGCCGACTAAGACTCATCGCGATATGATGCATCAAGCGTTCGCGCTTCCCGGCGTACTCCACTGGGTTTCGTGTCTAGATATCATTTGGGTCGCTTTATCACGCCGAGTCCGCCATCGCCGTGCGAACAGCCTCACCAGCACGTACTCGCTCGGGTACGCCAATAGGTGAGTGCGCCGCACTGATCGGTTGCTAGATATCCTTTTCAGCGTCACACTAAGGACTGAACTACAACCACCATGCTGCCCACCACCTCATTCAAAGACCGACTTGGAACAAATTATGTCCCAACCGAGGACGAAACTAATGCTGTTAGAAAGCTAATCAAAGCCGTCGAGCCTCAAATTGTGTCCCTCGATGCCGAGATCGAGGCTCTAAAGCAGCGACGGGCCATATACACATCCTTTATCGCAGACCATCGGGCTCTGATATCCCCTATTCGCTATATGCCTCCCGACATACTCCGCAAGATATTCTCGTACTGCCTTCCTTACGACAACCAGGAAAAGGCCATGCAAGCCTCCGAAGCTCCTCTGCTGCTTGCGCAGATCTGTCGCCATTGGCGCGATCTCGCTATCACAACTCTTACACTGTGGTCGACTATCTTCCTCAAGATCCCAGAACCGCCTCTAATCCGTTCTTACACACACATGCTCCCTTATGATAGGGTTGGCATCCAAGAGCCAGATGACTTCGACATCGAGGTGGAGGATGCATCGGAGGCTCTCTGCGCAAAGTTGTTGGCAGAGCAATGGCGCCGAAAGGTGGAGAGTTTGGTCCACGTTACTACTACTTGGCTCTCCAGAGCCAAGGGGTGCTCCCTTACAATCTTCTTCCGAGAAATCCAGCCGACACATTCTTCAGTTCTCAACCAAGTGCTCATCCAGGAGCCAACAGATCTTTTAATATCGCTCATCTGCGCTCATTCTTCGCAATGGGCCCAGCTGGATCTCCAACTCGGGTGCCGTTCAAGCTCAAGCAAAGAGGCGCTCCTGTCCCTGCCCCCTTCCCAGACTCCCCAGCTGCATTGTATCAACGTGCATTGGATGCCCTTTTCTGCACTGGCAGTATACAGTCGGGCCCTATCTAGTTATTTTGCGTCATCCCAAGGCGGTTCTGGTGACGACTCTGACGCCGACGGTCTTCCTAGGAGGAAGACCATCGCACCAAAATCGCCTCATCATATCTTCAAGGCAGCTCGCTTGCAGAATCTTTCCCTCTCAAACTTCTGCGGATACTTTACAGACATCCCAGTCGCGTGGAGCAACCTCACTGGGCTTTCGTGCACTGGGTCCCCCTCAGGGTATCGCTTCAAAAGAGTTCCAGAGACTTACAGAGAAGACAGCATAAGGACATCCTTCACCACTTCAGCCGCACTTGACCTTTTGCGTCAATGTCCCAATCTGGTGCAATGCGAACTCCATCTCTTAGACGTGGAGATACGCTATGGCGATATTGATGAAGACGCTGGCGCTGTGTCAGCTCGCCATGTGCATCTCCCCTACCTTGAACGCTTGGTGGTATTGGAACATACAAGATATCCATCCCTAACCTTTTTCCAATCCCTCATCGACCTTTCAGTCTTGAGCTCTATGAGCTGGGCAAGCCCAATATCACCGTATTCTCACGGCCCACTCCCGAACGGTGCTCCTTCTCCACAAATTTTGCTCTATCCCCTCTTCTCGACTTTAGGACACCAAATCCAATGCCTCGAATTAGGTCCCGTCGCGACAACTATCGCTCAACTCGTCGATGATTGCTTGAAGTTGGCTGTCGGTGTGAAAGAGTTGACAATTGACATGGCGAACCTGGCCCCATTGGCTGAAACCCTTGTATCTGGATGGGACTCGCCAGATCGATTTTCAGAGGAAGCCCCGCCACCTTTCTACAGAGACGAACTATTGACCAGCCTGACTCCCTCCAACTCAGAGATTTTATCATCCAAACTTATCACCACCACCAACACCCCCATCTGCCCGAACCTTGCCATCCTCAAACTCGCCGTGGATCATCCGTCGGATATCAGGACAAGGGCGCTTAAAAACCTCGTCGCAGTCAGAAATTCCAATAATCGCCCTAGTCACTCGAGTCCTCACGCCGCAGTCGTCCCCCTTGTGCAAGTCACGGTGCGCTTCATGGGTGTCGGTAATCCAAGGGAGTATCGTGATGGAACGCCCCCACTCGTCTTTCCCAAGAGATGGGAGGAAGACCACCTGAACTCTGGTTTCAGTAAGCGTATCATCAAGATTGAACGGCCACGGTCCGTCGCCCAGGATGCTCAAAGAAGGCCCTTTGATGGAAACTGGGACTTTGAATCAAACCTTTATGAACCATCTGAACCGTAGTACTATAGTGTTTTTGGGGTGCTCGCTGATACATAGACGACACTTGCTTGGATTATCAACTATCGCCATTGTCAATTATACCCCTGCTTTGTGAGGATCGCGTTCTAATTTGGACAGAGTGGCCCCTATTATTCCACTAGAACGCAACGATCTTGTTCTCGTGACGCTCAATGACTTTATTTATTTATTAGACGAAAAGGCCAGCTTACCCTGCTATCAAAAGCGAATCTGCCTGGATTAGGTACCACACAAATGCACCGCACTGATCGGTTGCTACTAGATGTTCTTTTCAGTGGCGTTACACTGACTCGGACTGAACAGCGACCACCATGCTGCCAACCTCCCCATTCCGAGACCGACTTGGAACAAACTACGTCCCAACTGAGGATGAAACTATCGCTCTTCGAGGACTCATCAAAGCGGTCGAGCCTCATATTGCATCCCTCGATGCCGAGATCGAGGCCATGAGGCAGAGGAGGGCTGCCTACGCTTCCTTTGTAGCAGACCATCGCGCCTTAATATCTCCCGTCCGCCACATGCCTCCCGACATCCTCCGCAACATATTCTACCATTGTGTTCCCCATAGCGCCCCTGAAAGGGTCATGCAAGCCTCGGAAGCACCCTTGCTACTTGCACAGATCTGTCACCACTGGCGCGATCTTGTTATCAAGACACCTACACTGTGGTCGACCATCTTCCTAAAGATCCCAGAGCCACCGCATATAATTCCTTACCCGCACGCCCTCCCTTATGGTGCTGTAGACGCTCGAGAGCAAGGTGATATCGATGTCGAGGCGGAAGGGGCATCGGAGGCCCTGGCCGCCTCGTTAGTAGATGGATGGCATCGAAAGATGGAGAGCCTCATCGGCGCTACCACCACTTGGCTCTCCAGAGCCGAGGGATGTCCTCTTACGATTTTCTTTCGAGATACCCACGCAGCCCGTGCATCAATCCTTGACGCAGCGCTCGTCCATGAGCCGGTGGACCTTTTGCTATCGTTCATCTGCGCCCGTTCTTCGCAGTGGGCCTACGTGGACCTCCGAGTCCCAGAGTCAAGCTCAAGTGAGCAGAGGCTCCTGTCCCTATCCCCTTCCCAGACCCCCAGCTACGATCTATCCGCGTTCAATGGTCGCCTGCTCATGGGGACCCTCAAAATTGGCCACATTCACCACCGTTACGACGCAGCAGCAGCAGCAGCAGCAGCAGCAGCAGCAGCAGCAGTAGCAGTAGCAGCAACTCTGACATCAGGAAGGTGGCAGCACCGAAATCACCCCTTCATATCTTCAAGGCAGCATGGCTGCAGCATCTACACCTTGAAAATCTCAGAGGGAACTTCAAAGATATTCCAGTCACATGGAGCAACCTCACTGAACTTTCTTACCATATGCCCTCCGATGGGTACGGGTACCAGCACTACGGAAACGGATTGCCCATTGGCTTTCTCTCGGGCGGGATATTAACAGCCTTCACCCCTTCAGTTGCTCTTTCCCTCTTGCAGCAATGCCCAAACCTGGTGCGATGCGATCTCCGGTTTGTAGGAAGGGGTGACGACCATGATCAGGCCACGGCGTCGACTCGGCATGTGCATCTTCCCTACCTCCAACGCTTCGTTGTATCGGAACATATACAGCACCCATCCCTGACCTTGTTCAAATCCCTCATCAATGTTCCACTCCTGACCTCTGTCAGCTGGACAAGTCGTACGTCCCAGGATTCCGCAAACCCATTCCCATACCTAAACCCAGGTGACGCTCCTATCCCTCCCCCTCACCTTTCGCTTTATCCCCTATTGGCCACTTCAGGACACCAAATCCAATGCCTGGAATTCGGCACCATCGCGGTTTCTATAACCCAACTGGTCGATTGTCTGAAGCTTGCGGTAGGCGTGACAGAGTTGACGATCGACATGTCCAACCTAATCTCACCGGTTGACTTTATGTCAGTCGTAGGACCCACGCTGGCCCAGGATGGCCAATTCACTATACCGCAGCAGTGGAAACCCCCACGACAGTTTTACCGAGACGAGCTCTTGATCTGCCTAACTCCCTCCTCTGAATCCGATTTAGAGGTATCAGCAGTCGAAACCACCGCCACCACCACCACCACCTGCCCAAACCTTGCCAACCTAAAACTCGTCCTGGGTCATCCGACGAACATCACGACAAAGGCGCTTAAAAACCTCGTCGCACTCAGGAATGGTGATAGTCCTGGTCACAGCCAAGACTCGGACTCGATTCCTCACACCGTACCTCTTACGCAAGTCATCGTCCGCTTTATGGCCTCTGGCCATCCAACGGATTATTATAACAATAATGGTGGACCGCCGACGCAGATCTTTCCAAAGAGGTGGGATGAAAACCAGCTGAACTCTGATTTCAGTAGGCATATTATCAAGGTTGAACGGCCGCGAACATTCTCCCTGGACGATTCTGAGATGAATGGCTCTTATTTACACTCAGAAGGTGCCCGTAGAAGACCCTTTGAGACATATTGGGACTGTGAATCGAATCGTTACGAATGATGTTGACGCTCCAAGTGTTTATAGATGATAGTGTATATACTTTCTATGAGGGCACATAATGAGATGCAGGATTTTGAAGGAGCACCTCGGATCGGGGGATGTTTTTCGTTATAGCCCTGGAGATATACAACCTCCATGCAAACCTCTCGTGACCTCTTATGACCACCCGTCTTGTCAAACGGTCACAACGTACAATTGTACATTGACCTACAACAAATGTACAGGTCCTACTACTCCTAACGCGTGTATGCATATAGCACAGAGCAGATCCCCAGACAACCCAAATGATCACAGAGCCTAAAACCCAAAGATAAAGATAATAAAAGACGCGGAGAGATAAATTAGCCCACAAAGATCGACGCAGAAAAGGCTACAGCCTGAGCTCAACCCAAAAAAACGGTTTAAAAATCCCATGCACAAAAGAGGACACCCAAAACGCAAACGAGGCGAGGCCTCCCCCGCTCGCCATGCCTCGGTTCTCTCTTCAGAACGACATCATCCACCATGCAACTTTCAGGAACCATCCATCTACCTAGCTTTCATCCACACCCATTGTCGAGCTTTTCAGCTTTAAAGAAGCATCCACCATTCAGCGCTAGACAACCCCAACAACCCACTTGGCGCCCACCTTTCGATACTCATCCAACAGCCCACCATTACCACCACCGCCACCGAGCTGGGAATGGTAATACGCAGGCCCAGCGAGTGCGAGTGCGTAATAGGCCGCTTGGTCGTATCGTCTTGTGTGAGTTGACGAATGAGATTTGGACGAGTGGGTGTCGAAGGATTGTGACGAGGATGACTGGGATGAGGATGAGGTATAGCTTGTAAAAGGGGGCGGGAAAGCAAAGGACTGAGGACGCTTCGACGGCGGCGATGATGAGGATGCTGAGGATGAAGATGATGAAAGGGAACGCGAAAACGAGGGAGCCTGGACAGATCCTGACGACCCCGACGAGTTTGAAGTCGAACTCGAGTATGACGAAGACGAGCGCGAGGTGAACGACGGTGGCTTCCTCACATCCGTCTCACCATCCCCTCCCCCTCCCCCTCCTCCGGATAGAGAAGTTTGGTACTGCGCTTTAATCCTCATTGACGTCGTCGGACCCTTCTGCACTTGCTGCTGTTGAGAGTGCGAGTGCGATTGTTGCGACAGTCGACGCCGACGCGCAGCAGGCCGTGCATACGACGAGCTGGACGACGCTCCGCCGCCTAATGCGAACTGAGAGTGGTAGTAAACTGGACCGGCGAGTGCCAGTGCGTAGTATGCTGTTGCGTCGAAGCGGGGTTCGAGGATGATTGCCGTTGGAGCAGCGGTGGAACTAAGAGGAGGGGCGATAAGCGCAGAAGAAGATGTGGATACGGATGAAAAGTAGGATGAAGATGTCCGTTGTAGAGGCGGAGGAGGAGGAGGAGGGAGTGGGTTGGGGTGGTGAACCTGATGAGGAGTTTGAAAGACTTCGGATGAAGCTAGGGCCTATGAAGAGAAGCTCAATCAACCGAAGAATGGAGGAAGGCGTATCTAGTGTACTCACGAGGAAGTTTGAAAGACGGCGATCGCGGTATCCCTGGCTTGACCTTTGCCTCCTTCTTGAGTTTCTTCGTTGATATCGACTGCGTTGATTTTGCGGCTATGGGTTTCGTATGCGCATCAACAAGAGCTGGGACAACAACAGAATTGACATTGTCATGGCCTGCTGCCGCCTTCGCGCTATCCCGCAACAACGTCAACGGGAATCGGACGGATTTGAAGGATGACGACGAAGCCGACAAGGTCCGTTGGTGCGTCTGCTGCTGCCGCTGCTCCAACACTTTCAAGCTGGGGAGAGACCGTCGTCGTCTCCACCGCGCCACTCGGGCAACCTGGGGCGTCTCATCGTCGACTAGTGTGCGACTGGATGAAGAGGGTGGAAGAGGTGGACGATGGGGAGGAGGCAGGGAATTTGACCGAGTGCGCCGTGGTTCTGGACGCACAGATTGCGGAGGAAGAATGATCTTGTTGGACGGCCATGGAGATTTGAGGGCTGACTTCAAAGAGAGGCGTTTGTTGGCAGGGAGGGTGGAAAGAGTCTCGAATGATGGTTGATGTCCATCTGAGCCATTGTTGGTCGATCCAGAAGTGATTGTGGACATGATAAGAGAGGGAGGTTATTAGCAGAGTAGAGCGCTGTGATAGATGTCAATAATGCCTGAACTGGTCCAAGAAAGATGAGACACAAACTGACCAGCACCACAAGCGGCGGGTGTCGTCCCTATCGACCGTCGTTGGACGGGGGGAAAAACAGACCTGGGTTTCTATCGCATCTTCCTTTTTCTAAAATTTAGCCACGTTCAGGATGAAATCCCTGATTGAAGGCGGGAGCACGGGAGTAAATCGAAAGGGCAGTGTGAGGTGCTCAGAAGACCTGTCCAACCAGGCACGAGGCGAGTGTTGCGCGATGTGTCTGTTTTTTTTTAGCCGAAGGCTTACGTATAAAAGTCTCCGATGACATTTGTTCGTGGGGCCGCATTTGGGAGTGGTGAAGCTGTTTAAACTTGAGCTTGAACGGCCATAATAGCAGGGATATCTGCTCTTTTCCAAATGTAAGAATGACATTGAACGTTAGTTAAGGAGGATAAGCCAATGATTGTGTTCCAATGCAATAGGGGCCACTCATTCCGACAGCGACATGTTATGTAACGCGTCTGATCTACATATACATCTGCGATGCCTTGGCTTTGGCGCTTTTGAGGCAAGCGACAGTCGCAACAAACTCCCTATCGCTGCCCTTGGGCTCCCTACTCCATGCAGGGTCTGAACCTTGTCTTCCAAAAGTACCACGAACATGCATCCCACAACAAGAAGCAACGTTTTCTGATTGTTCAAATCAATATTTATATCCGCCTTTTACAGCGGTGACGACTTGGTGACGACGTTCGTGTGTTTCTTTCGGTCGTCGACCTGGTTCATCCTCTCAACTGCTGTTAGGAGTTTCAAACTAGTTCCTTGCTACCATGATGTCTGCAGGTGCTTTATCGTTGACTAGCGAGCTCTTATCCGAGTGAGTCGTGCCGTTCTCAGCCAGTCGACCCGCGTATTTACTGATATCTTCATCCACAGCTCTAATCTTATCCCAGCGCCTTTACCCATGCTGAATCCTGTCCCCATAATGTCTTTGCAAGATGACATCCCTTCAGCCTTCCTCCCTTCTCAGATGATCTACATCCGAGTCGTCCAGAAATGCAGGGACGCAAACGCTCCTTCTCCCTCCCTCCTGCGCCATCTTTCCTTCCTTCCTCTTCCATACCGGAAGTGCAGCTTGAAGACGCTCGCACATTGGCCAGATCCTGTTCAGTCACTCAGCTTCTGGTGGAATCGACGAGAACGAGAACAGAATCTGTTCACTTTTCTACCCATCTCATCGATGGAATAGAAACACTTCTCGCAACGCTGAATGAGGACTCGCATAGGAGTGCGAGCGGTACGAGTGGGGACAGGATGGGCTCTGCAGGGCGAGAGCACAACACGGGTAGCATCTGCCCGACGGTGGCTTCTTTGTCTTTGCAATCCTGGCAGAACAGCACGGATCTCATGCCTGCGATTTCCACCTATGCTCCACCATCCTCAACAGCCAACGCTCCGTCAGTATCGACAAACGATCCTCCAAGGCAACGACAATATCAGCAATCATCCTTGAACCCGATTCGACGCCACAGCCTACTATGCCCTCGCACTCGCTGGTCCGGCATACTACCACGAACAATTAGCGCTGGGCGGGGGTGCTTCGTCGTCTTCAAGCTACGCACGGCCAGGTGTGCGTCGTCGACGTACGCGACTGCTTGCAGAGGGGCAGGAGAAGAGGCTTGGAGAAGGGCAGGAGACGGTCCTGCAGCGGCAAGGAGAGGAGAGAACACTGTACCAGCAACGATACGGGGGCCAACGACATGGGCACGAGTCGGGGAAGGTGCAGGACAAGGCTCCGTCGGCATCGATGAAGATCAAGGCTCGTTACGAGGCTTCGCTGTTGGTGGACGAGAATGTCGGGCCAAGACCTCTGCCAAGCCAGGAATCACCAACGAGTTCGTCTGGATCCGCCTCTCGCTCGACTTTTACACCTTCCTTTTCCTCTATATCGGCGTCGAACCGCCCTGCTGCCTCCTCCCCTCCTATCAGATCCACATCTTCTTTCTCGACTTCCGTGTCCTCATTCTCCTCTCCTGTCCCAACCTCAACTCTTTCTCAGTCCCCCAATCCGTCGTCGTCGTCATTATCATCACCGACGACAATGACACCTCGCAGAGGCTGGCACCGCCGTCTCATACGCAACACGGGGCCCAAGACGACGACGACGACGACGAGGACGCAGGTCACAAAGCTATACGACCAAGCGGCGTGTTATGCACTTGCGTTGGCTGGGCCGGTGTATCATCACTCGCAGCGCAGTGTGCTGGTGCAATAGACGGTGGTTGGGGAGAAGTTCGAGTTGGCGGTGGTCGAGGAGGGAGGAGCCGTTGGCCGGGATAGGATGGGAAGAGAATGGGATATAGACGTTTTGTGCGGACGGTCGAATGCTCTTTCGTATGTTTTGTGTCTTGCTTCTATCCAAGACTGATGTTCAATTCAGACACTTTATCTATGTATCATCCACGGTGATAGTACCAATACAGGTTTAACGGGTGTCCTCTGCTACATGATTTGTTGTCGCCTTGACCCAGAGCCCTAGACAAGCTTGCTTCCCTCTCTCCGAGAGCAAACTCCTATCCTCGTAGAGTCATGTATAAACAACGGTAATGAAATATGAAGATGCTCGTATAACGGTGATCTTCGCAAATGGGAGCGGAAGCGCTCAACATCGCTCGTAGCGACTCGAGTCAAAGTCCCAGTACGCCTCGAACGGCCTCCGGATATTCTCTGCGATATAAGAGTGACTCTCCATCTGATCATGACCTATCGCCTTTCGCCGTTCTACCTTGATAGTGCGCCTACCGAAGCTGGAATTCAACTGGTCTTCCTCCCGCCTCTTTGGCAAGGCCGACGTTGCACCAATGTGGATGAAGCGCACCGAGACTTGCTCTAGGGGTGTTACTACGTGCATGGGGATGTCGTCCTCAGCAATACGAGATTCGACGACTCCCCTGTGGGCGACGAGGCTTTTGAGCGCTTTGGTCGTGATATCCAACGGTTCGGCCAAGGTGAGTTTGAGAATGACGAGGTTTGGGACAGAGGATTTCCTCAGGCAATGACGGGGAGGAGGGAGTCAACCTCCGCAACAGCTCGTCTCGATAAACGGTCTCGGGGGTACATACGCTGTATCATCCATGGATGATAATGATGGGATGGAGAAAATCACGCTGGATACGTCGATCGTCAACTCTTTCACGCCCACAGCGAGCTTTAGAGTATCGACGAGTTGAGCGACAGATGTGGTGATCGTGCCGATTTCCAGATATTGGATCTGGTGTCCTGATGTAGCCAGTAGGGGGTATATCGAAAGGTGAGGAGGCCCTGGGGACGGAGACCCTGGGGAGGAACGGGGATATGGTACTGGACCAGCTGATAGACGACAAAAATGGGAGGTCGAGAGATTTGAAAAAACCAAGGGATGGGCTTTGTTTATGTTCGAAAACGACGAAGCGTGCGAGGTGAGGGAGATGGACTTTGTTTGACAGGATGGTTTGATCGGTGGCGTCGCTGTTGAAGGTGAGCTCTGAGAGGTGGAGTTCGCATTTCACAAGGTTCGGGGCAGTTCTGCAACAGTGCGAGAGCGGCTGAAGGAGGGAAATGGCTTATCCTGTCTGAGGGAGGGCTGTGAGCCCCATAGTACCGAGCCGGGCGCCCAGTGTACGAAAGCTCGGTGAGGCTGCTCCATGCGACGGAGAGGTCTGTAAAGTGCCCATTAAAACTGTCTATAGAAAGATGCTGCAAGCCCGTTGCCTTGAAGATGTGAAAAGAGGGCTTCTGTGCCGTCTTCTCGGTGCCAGGGTTGTGGCTTTGAGATGGTGGTGGTGGATGGATGGATAGGGGCATCCTGTTGGGTGGCGTAGATGACCATTGAACGCGAATGGCCCGCAGATGGGGGGTCTGGGAAGGCGATCGGGATAGGAACGTTTCTTCGCTTGTGCCTGATTCTGGAACTTTTAGGTCAAGTCGGGCCCATTGCGACGATCGAGCGCAGATGAGTGATAGTAAACGATCGAACGGCTTCTGGGTGAGCGATGAGTCTTGCTCGGAAATTGGCGAAGTTGGGAGGTGACTGTCCGAGTCGACATCGCGGAAGAAGATTGAAAGTGGACATCCCTCGGCTCTGGAGAGCCACATATTGGTAAGACTGATCAGGCTCTCTGACTTTCTGCGCCAGACATTCTCCAAAGAGGCAGACAGGGCATCTGATGACCCTTCTGCTTCAATGTCAATGTCTCCCTCCTGAGCGTCCCAAGGGGAGAGGGCTCGGGTGATAACGCCCGCGCGGTGGCACGGGGATTCTGAGAAAGATGGTGGACCAAAGGGTAGGTGTTTTGATAGCGAGATTGCGCCAGTGCCGACAGATCTGCGTGAGCAGCAGAGGAGCAGAGGAGATTTGCATGCTCCTTTCGGGGGTGTCATAGGGGACGCAATACGAGAATACGTTGCGAAGGATATCGGGAGGCATGCGGCGGATGGGAGATATCAGGGCGCGATGGTCTGCGACAAAGGAAGCGTAAACAGCTCTCCTCTGCTTCATGGCCTCGATCTCAGCATCGAGAGAGACAATCTGAGGCTCTACCACTTCAATTAGCTTTTGAATGGCAGTAGTTTCGTTGTCGCTAGGAACATAGTTGGTTGAAAGTCGGTCTTTGAATGGTGTGGCTGGCAACATGGTGGTCACTGTTCAATGTTCAGTCCCATGTTGATTCAGAGAGAAGGCTATCAGCGCCCGATCAGTGCGGCGCGTTTGTTTCGTACCTGCAGCGGGCAGATAGATAATTAGCCATGCCGGCAGTGCGGAGGAAATGCCTGTCTGATTGATATCACCCTCGCCTTTATTCCATTGCAAAAGGAAGTTCAAAACTGCTCGGAAGCATTCTTGAAGACATTCCATGTTTCACACTCGATACTTGTGATCGGAGCTCAAGTATAGTCTGCTCATGTTCATACGACCTTCTCTTCGTAAGGCTCAGCTTCTTCCCGACATCTTTAAACTCCTCCTCAGGCTCACACCCCAACCCACTGCCTCCCTCCACTGTCGCCTCCACAGCCGACATCTTCATCCTACTTTTCATCCGCGTCCATATCCACTTCTTCTGCACGTATCCTCTCCATCCTCCTCCTACCTCAACTACTACTACCATCGCAACAGCCATCATCTTTTAATATCATTTCGACGCAACAACTACTATGCCATTTCCGACCCCTTTTCCAACGCCCCAATACAACCCCTTGATGCCCATTCTCCCAAATCTCACTCTTCGGCCCACACACCTAAACCCCCACACAAGACGATACGACCAAGCGGCCTGCTCTGCACTCGCACTCGCCGGGCCGGCGTATGGTGGTGGTGGAATGGACGAGTATCAGAAAGCAGGCACCAAGTGGGTTGCTGGGGTTGTCGAGTGCTGCATGATGGGTGCTGCTCTAAAGCTAGTCAAAAGCTAGATAGGTGAATGTTGTCGGAAAGATGCATGATGGATGGTGTTTAAACCTAGATGATGCACGATGTCTTTCTGAAGGGAGAGCCGAGGTATGGGTGCTTGTCTTGAGCAAGAAAGTCCTCGCCTTGTTTGTGTTTTGGCGTTTTCGTCTGCGCGATGGGAGGAAGGAGAGGAAGAAGACAAGGTGTTGGGCGGGGACGTTGGGGGCATGTCTACTCGTCTTCCTCTCTGTGAGCTGGGTTCCGAAGCCCTCTGTTGGTTTGATCTCAGATTTTGGCGCTTTACCCCTGTTGTGTCGATCTTTTTGGTTCAATTTATTGTTAAGCGTCTTTTGTCTTTTGTACCTTTGTATTTTAGGTTCTGTTTGTTGAGTTGTTTCAGGACCTGCTCTGTGCTATATATACGCATGCGTTTAGGGAGTAGCTTTAGTAGATGTACATTATGTTGGTTGACGAGATGAATGGTCATGAGAGGTTGTGAGTTTATATTCTCTTGGAAAACTTGCCTCTACTATCCAGGGTCATAACGAAAAACATGCCCCAGCCCGAGGTGCTCTTTCAAAACCCTGCATCTCATTCTGTGCCCTCATACAAATATACAAAGAATCGTCTTTAAACAGTTGGAGCGTCGACATATGCATCATTCGTAATGTTTGGATTCAAAGTCCCAATACGTCTCAAAGGGCTTTCTTCCAAGGGCACCTTCTGTGTGGGAATAAGAGCCATACATGTGAGGAACACCCTGGACGTCTGCTCGTGGCCATTCAACCTTGATAATATGCCTACTGAAGTCAGAGTTCAACCGGCCTTCTTCCCACTTCTTTGGAACGTTGTGAATGGTTTGATTGCCAGGACGCATGACAGTGAAGCGCACCGTGACTTGCGTAAGAGGTACAGTGAGAGTCGAGTCTTGGGCCTGGCTGTGGCCAAGGCGTCGACTATCACCCCTGAGCGCGACGAGGTTTTTGAGTGCCTTTGTCGTGATGTCCGAAGGATAAGCCAGGACGAGGTTGAGGATGGAAAGGTTTGGGCAGATGGGGGCAGTCGTTTCAGCTGCTGATCCCGCTGGATCGGATCGGAGGAGGGAGTCAGGCTGGTCAAAAGCTCGTCTCGGTAAAAGGATTGTAACGGTTTCCACGGCCTGTAGTACTGAACCTCTTCCTGTGGGTTGCTAGTCGGTGTCGATGCCACCAAGTCAGCAGGTGAAAAGCTAAACATGTCAATTGTCAACTTTGTCACGCCCACAGCAAGCTTCAAACAATCGATGATCTGAGTCATCGATGCCTGGATGGCGCCAAATTCTAGGCACTGGATTTGGTGCCCTGAAGCTAACAATAGTGAATGGAGGGGGAGGTAGGGAGAGGAAGTAGGGCCACCGCCATGGTACGGGTATGGGGAAATCGGAGATACCGAACTCGACCAGCTCATAGAGGTCAGGAGTGGAAGATCGATGAGAGATTGGAAAAAAGTCACGGATGGACCTTGTGTCTGTTCCAATACCACCAAGCGTTGAAGGTAGGGCAGATGCACGAGCTGATTCGGCACAATGTCGACACTGCGACTTGCCGGCTCTAAGAGATGGAGCTCGCATCGCACAAGGTTTGGGCATTGCTGCAATAGTGCAAGGGCGACTGAAGGGGATAAGGCTGTCATCCCGCTGCCTGAGGGGAAGACTTGAACATTGAGTGGTCCTCCGACGCCTCCCTGGTGCTGGTATCCATACCCATCGGAGGGCCAAGTGTATGAGAGCTCAGTGAGGTTACACCACGCCACTGGGATGTCTTTGAAATTCCCGCTGAAGTTTTCAAGGGAAAGGTGATGCAAGCGTGTCCCTTTGAAGATATGAAGAGGTGCTCTCGGTGCCACCGTCTTTTCGGTGTCAGAGTCGTCGCTTGACTGATGCTGCTGCTGCTGCTGCTGCTTCTACGTCGTAATGTGGGTGAATATGGTCGACTGGGAGGGCTGCTATGAGCGGGTGACCATCGCACGCGGATAGATCGTAGGTTCGGGATCTGGGAAGGGGATAGGGACAGAAGTGCCCCCTCGCTCGGGCTTGATTCTGCGACTTGGACGTCCAATTGAGCCCATTGCAAAGATCGAGCGCAGATGAGCGATAAGAAAACGTCCACCTTCTCCTGGATGAGGGCTTTCTCGAGGATTGAAAACCCGTTCAAATCGATACCTCGAAAGGAGATCGTAAGAGGGCATCCTTCGGCTCTGGAAAGCCAAGTGGTGGCAGCGCTGGTGAGGCTCTCCAGCTTTCGACGCCATTTATCATAAGAGGCTTGATGCGCGTAAGACCGGATGTGCGGTGGCTCTGGGATCTTTAGGAAGATGGTTGACCACAGGATAGGTGTCTTGATAGCAAGATCGCGCCAGTGACTGCAGATCTGCGCCAGTAGCAAGGGCGCTTCCGAGGCTTGCATGACCTTTTCAGGTGCGGCGTAGGGCACACAATAGGAGAATATGCTGCGAAGTATGTCGGAGGGCATGTGGCGGATGGGAGATATCAAGGCGCGATGGTCTGCGACAAAGGAGGCGTAGATGGCCCTCCTCTGCTTCATGGCCTCGATCTCGGCATCGAGAGAGACAATCTGAGGCTCTACCGACTCAATTAGCTTTTGAATGGCGACAGCCTCGTCTTCACTAGGTACATAATTTGATCCAAGTTGGTCTTTGAATGGGGAGGCCGGCAGCATGGTGGTCGTAGTTCAGTCCTCAGTGTCACGCCGTTGAAAAGAATATCTACTGTAGTAACCGATCAGTGCGGCCCATTCATCGATTAGCTTACCCAAGTTGCTGCTGTCGTTCGCACGGCAATGGCGGACTCGGCGTGATAAAGTACCCAAATGACACAATACGATGGTCTTACCACCTAGTGAGCGCGTACTTTCGTCAAGGTACGTTCTAATAGGGGCCACTCCATTCAAATTAGAACGACGGGACCGTAGGTAATTCAATGTGTTTGATCCTTACGCCAAGTGGCTCTCGTCGTTTTTATGCTTTGCATTGGCCATCCCAAGCAAGGTCTGAACCTTGTCTTCAAAGAGTATCACGAACATGCACGCCACAAAAACAAGCAACGGTTTCTGGTTGTTTAATCGAATAATAATTGGCCTATTTACAGCAGTGACGATCTGGTGACAACGAAGTGGTGTGCTTCATTTCGTCGTTGGCCTGTCTCATCTTTTCAACTGCTTTTAGCAGTTTCAAAAATTTGCTTGCTACCACGATGTCCGGAAGTGCAGGGACGTAGACGCCCCTCCTCCAACCCTCCCTCGCCCTCTTCCTATCCCACCTCTTCCGTGGTGGAAGCGCAGTACGAAGACGCGTCCTCCTCTTTCACCCTCGTCGTCCAATCGCACATTGGTCAACGATGAGACGCCCCAGAATGCTCGAATGGCGCGTTGGAGACATCAGCGTTCTTCTCAGCTTCAAAGCCTCGGAGCGGCAGCAGTTGCACCAGCAGCCCTTGTCGGCTTCGTCTTCCTTCAAATCCATTCGATTCTCTTTGTCGTTATTGCAGGACGGCGCAAAGACGGCTGCTAGCCTTGACGATGTCAAGGAGGATGGAGATATCCCAGTTCTCGTTGATACCTCGACGAAGGCTGTAGCCACAAAATCAACGCCGCCGACGACGATAAAGAAGCTCAAGGAGGCAAAGACTTGGTCAAGGGTGCCGCGATCACCGTCTTTCAAACTTCCTCGTGAGTACACGAGATCCTTCTTCTCTTCTCGTCCGTTGAACAAACTTCTCTTCGTAGGTCCTAGCTTCTTCCGGACCTCAAACCCCTCTTTAGGCGGACACCCCAACCCACTGCCTTCCCCTTGGCCGCCTCTACAACAGACGGCTTCATCCTACTTTTCATCCGCGTCTGCATCGTCCTCTGCACCTATCTCCTCTCCTCCTCCTACTTCATCCACTGCGACTACCACTGCTCCTACAGCGATCATCCTCGAACCTCGCTTTGATGC